>JAJJWW010018433.1:0-486292 GCA_023531295.1 Papaver armeniacum
GCCATATGTAATTGCGAAATCCTACAATACACCCTCACAAGAATTCATAATATTCAATACATCTTTAAGATCAACAATCCAATCTCTTTATTAATTGAGTTAAAAATTTACAAGAAGGTAATGAAATCAAGAATACAATTGCTACTCTAGACTTTCTCTCTCCTCTAAACTTTCTCTCCACTCTAAAAGATCTCCCCTTTTCTTAAGCCATTCGGCTCTTTATATAGGACATTACATAGTGGATGTTACTAAATTTGTCCTTTATTTCGGGATTTGACTTGCGAGACTCTCGCAAGTATTCAAATGTTAAATCTCGCAACCTCCTAAATCTCGCTAGGTCTTCACATCTTTCTCGTGTTCAGTACCGTCATCCGTTGCGTCATTTTTATTATCAACTGCGATATCTTCGCAATGTGTCGTTTATGGATTTCGCAATGGTCTTGGTGTTGCGATATTCGATCCTACAATTTTTATGTTGGATAGAGAGGAAGAAAGTGAGTTTTTGGGGAAAAATTAGGTTATTTGAAATGAGTGATTGTAGTGGAGAAAATGATGTAGGTGAGGATTCAAACAATATACATGATTGTGTTGATGGAGAGATTGTGTCATCTAATCCTATGGATTGGATGTTTGAGGAAGAGATGTTAATAGAGGAAGCTTTGATAATTGTTGCAAATGAAGATCCTTTTGCTCAAAATGAAGGAACCAATACTCAAAATTAAGAACCCAAAGCTCTAAACAATTAGGTAAACTTCCTATACTCTTCAAATCGCATGAATGGTGCTCCAAGTTGTCGACTCATGGTCACTATGCAACAGCTCAATGTGAGAGTCATTAGGTCGAGTATAATAACCTAACGACCCTTATGAGTCGTCAGTGATTTGGCACAGAAATAAACAACTCCATTATACAAATTTTATAGGTTATGAAAAATCGTGACCAAGTTTGATAAAGTTGATTTTACTCCAACTTTTAGGTATTCTAGAGTCGTTAACTCGATATGTTTATAACCGAAACGACTCAAAAAAAATTTACTCTCTGAGTTGTTACTCTAAGGGTCGTCATTTTTGGTTTTACTATATAATGACGACCTTAACAATCCAAAAAAACTGCGTGCGATCCCAAAGTTCACAAGGAGTCGTTAATTTTTTTAAAATGGGGTCGTTAGCTTTCATAGGGAAAACATACAAAGGGTCGTTAGGCAACCCTTGTTTTCTACAAATCCACTTTTGTATTTTCTTGGTCGAGGACTTAAATGCGTTTTTGCAATTACTACCCTCTTCTCTACTTTCAAAGATGAATAGCTGGATGTTGACCTTTTGTGTTCGTTTTAGTGTGTAATTTCTTGTGCTTACAAATTGGTGTTTTCTTTTAACTAACACTGTGCTCGGGTAAACGAGAGTTTAAGACTAGATAATCTTTGAGTTTGAAGTGATTGCAGGGGCAGAGTCCAAATTTTAAAACGGTTTTTTACTTGTATTACCCCTATTTATTTGCTTGGGAATCATCAAAATTGAGTATATATCTCTAACATTGGGAATATAATTAGGGGTAAAACAGGAAAAAGCATATAAATTTATAAAATCAATAAAAGTTTCTTAATCTAAGAGAATTGGTCCCTCCGCCTATATATGTGGTACGGAGGGAGTAGTAGAAGAAGAAAAGTTGAGAGAAAATTCGTTGTTTTCTCTTCTTATCTTTTTTAGTGGTCTAAATGACCCATTTGCCCCGACGCCTCAAATGGGCGACATGTAATATGACGTGTCTTGGAAAACCTGACCTATTAAGGCACCTAAATGTTCAATTGGGGCATGCTTTTTTCTATTTAGGCACTAAAACTTATTACTAAAGCAAAACAAAAGCATCACAAACATTTGAATATCGAGTTCAATGCACTTAATTCGAATAATGGGTTTAATAAAACCCAAGAAAACTTTGGGTTATTACACCACACCTCTATGTGATACTATTTGCGACTAGAGTTGATTCTCCTTTAACCTATGTTTTTCCTAAAACTATTATAGGTTAACGGCTTAAAGACTTCATTGGGATTGTGAAGCCAAACCCAACTATTTTCTCTCGTAGTTGCGTGTTCCGATCTTACCATGTTCTATCGTATTGAGTATTATCTTCTCTAAGATTTGCTCGAGATTTAATCTACGATGGGTAAGATAAAAAGTCACAATCATCTTCATCTCATCGTTTGTGATTCCAAAATAACTTGTTTCACTACCATATGATTAAGTTGTTGTGAGGTGATTGATATTACTCATTGTTCTTGGGAATATAAGTCCGGTGTATCAATTGGTTCCCTGTTCACCTTGATTTATCAAAGACGGAACAAAACTTCGTAGGTATTTTTGTGGGAGACAGATTTATCTATTCAATAGACTTTTTTGTGAGGCAGATTTGTTTTATCAAGTCTTTGACTTTGGGTCGGTAACTCTTAGTTGTGGGTGAGATCGCTAAGGGAATCAAGTGCACGAATCCATTGGTTCTAGAGGCGTAAAGAACACGATTGTACCTTGATCAGTGTGAGATTAGTTAGGGCTCAACTACATTCCACGAAGTTAACTTGTAGTAGGCTAGTGTCCGTAGCGGCTTAATACAAAGTGTGATGTTCAACTGGACTAGGTCCCGGGTTTTTCGCATTTGCGTTTCCTCGTTAACCAAATTTACGTGTATACGTGTTATTTCTTTTCCGCATTATATTTCCTATCTAATTGAAATATCATAGGTTGTGCGTAGTTCAATCAATTAGATATTCCAACCTTTGGTTGTTGATATAAATTGATTGACACTTGAACATTGGTATTTGGTACCGTTCAAATTGTTTCTCATAATAATCAGGCTCATGGATTCTATCTGTTTGATTTGTTGATTACAGATATATAACTCTTGGATATATTTCCATTGATTGAGTCTGACTGTCTAGTTGATTCTCTTGGAATTATATTGGAGTTGATCCATCTGATTGCCCAAACGAAATATTGGGTGTGGTTGTTAGACCCCCGCTTTTTCAATTGGTATCAGAGCAGGCAAACACGCTAAGACCTCATAAGTCTGTGTTTGTAGCAATCTGACTCTATGGATAGTAAAGTCTCTATAAACGCTTCACCAGAATTGGATCTACTCAACTCCGAGTGTGTTCTAGAAACCATCGATGAGGTTGAGAGCTTTGATCTATAAAAAATCATCAAGAATCTTTGTCGAGAAAAAAAGCGCTTGATAAGAAAAATTGATGGTCTTCATTGCGAAATTTATATCAAAAACTCTGATCTTAGAGAACGTTCTGAAGAGCTAGTTAATTTCCAAAAGAAGTTAGATGAACAAATCCGATCACCCCGATCTTGTTACAAATATTGCAAAGTATATGAAGTCCGTCAAAGTATCTTCAATGGATTTGAGAAACTCTTTTAATTCTTCCCTGAAGAATCGTCGAGTCAGGGGATAAACGAGGTTTAGGATTTGTAAAACCTGATGTGACTCAGAACTACTCAGATGAGTTTAAAGATGTTGGTCCATGTATGTTTTGTGATTCTCATGATAATTTTCAACATATGTGTACATCATTCAAGAAAATTTTAAAGGTTGCTAGTAATCTTCACAAGAAAGCTGAACAATTGTTTACTTCTCTAAAAAGGTGTACAAATCTAACAAGAAATCCCAAACGGGATATAGTGTTAGTATGGAAGCTTTTGCTCTAAAATCAACATCACCCTTTCAATGGTTCCTTGATAGTGGATGTGGCATGACATATGTTTTGGAGATCTTTCGTGGTTTGTGAATTCAAGCGACTTTGAGGGAGGTCCATTAATATTCGAAAATGGGAGTTGTTGCTACATAAGCAAGAAGGGGGCGATCAAACTTCCTGGCGTTCCTGAAATCCATGATGTAGTGTATGTTAAAGTTATGACTACTAATCTTCTTTATGTTAGTCAAATTTGCGACAAAGGCCATAAAGTTATCTTCAATGCAAATGGATGTGACATTGTAGACAAAACTGGAAAAGTAATTTTTCAGGGAACTTGTGGTAAAAATAACTGTTATCTTCTTGATACTCAGTTTAGCAATTGTTGCAATTTGACTAAGGTGGAATCTACACATCTTTGGCATGAACATTTTGGTCACATCAATTATCGCCTTCTAACTAAGATCATTAACAAAAAACTTGTTAGAGGTGTTCTCAAAATCAATGCTAAGATTGATGGTGTCTGTGGTGCCTGTCAAAAGGGTAAACAAACAAAAGTTCCACATAAATCATCTCGAGATATTCTCACTAAAGCTCCACTTGATTTAATTCATATGGATCTTTTCGGCCCTAATCAACAATCTGCTGTTGCGGGGAAGAAATACATTTTAGTTATGGTAGATGATTACACCAGATTCACTTGGGTGGCATTTTTAGCTCATAAGAATGAAACCCTTGGTGAATTCAAGATTATTGTTAATAGAATCCGAACGAACTAGGTCGCAAGCTAAATAAAATTAGGAGCGACCGTGGGCTGAATTCAAGGACACTAAGGTGTTTGAATTTTGTGACAAAGCGGGGATTATTCAACAATACTCACCACCCATTACTCCTCAAGCTAATGGAGTTATAGAAAGGAAGAATAGGAATATTCGGAAATGACTGTGGTAATGCTCCATAAAAGACCTACCATTAAGGTTTTGGGAGAAGTTATTTTTACAACATGTTATTTGATCAACCGTGTTTACCTACGGTCAAAAACCCCAAGCATTCCTTATGAGTTGTGGTATAGTAGGAAACCCAACTTACACTATCTCGAGTGTTTGGAAGTAAGTTCTACATTACGAAAGATCGGAAACAGAAAGGAAATTCGATTCTAAAAGTGATGAAGGTATCTTTCTTGGCTATGTATCCGATAGTCGTGGTTTTGAGTATTTAATCTCGAGAACCAAGTTATGATGGAATGCAAATGTCATCATTGATGATCGAGCTATTTTCTTTATGATAGCCCTCTATTTGAATTGCCTCCAATCGAGACAATTGAGAAAGATAAGGAAATTCAGAATCGGTTGAAGTTGTTCCAACGATCACCGATCTGACATTTCTAATGACGAGGAGAAAAGCATTAATCATGCTATTCCCGTTGAACAAGAATGTGTTCCTCCACGACACCTCACGGGTTCAAAAGAATCATGATACTAACAATATTATTGTAGAAAAATATTCTACAGACTAAGACAGAGGACAACTTCAAAATATTTGCAATTTTGGTTGTTATCTATCGCAAGTAGAAGCAGAAATATTTATGAAGCTATTAGCGATCCCTTTTGGGTGAATGCAATGCATGGATAGTTAAATCAATTTCAAAGACAAGATGTATGGGATCTCGTACCTTGTTCCTCCAATATCAATATTGTTGGTACCAAATAGATATTGAAAAACAAGTTACGATGAATTTGGCACCATTGTCGAAACAAAGCCGGACTTGTCGCTCATGGATATTCACGAGATTGAGGTATCGACTTTGTGAAACCTTTGCTCTTGTGATACGCCTTGAGTCCATTCGGTTTTTATTAGCTCATGCTTGTTTTCTTAAGGTTAAGTTGTTTCAAATGGACATAAAATTCGCGTTCCTAAACGAAATTTAAAGGAAGAGGTCTATGTCGCTCAACCTAAGGGATTTAAAAATACCGATTTCCCGAGATCATGTCCTTAAGCTCAAAAGGGCGTTATATGTGTTAAAAACAAGCACCTCGTGCCTGGTTTCAAAAACTAACTACATCTCTTATTAGGAAAGGTTTTTCGAGAGGTGGGTGATAAAACATTGTTTACCAAATGGAGGGGAAAGATGTTGTTATTGCTTAAGTTTATGTAGATGATATCTATATCTATGGATCAACTTATGAGAAACTTGCAAAAGATTTTCAAGTGTCTCTTGGTAAGGAGTTTGAAATGAGCAATGTTGGTGAATTAAAATTCTTTTTAGGATTAAAAATTCAACAACATAAGGATGGAATTTACTTATCTCAAGAAAAATATGCTAAGGATCTTGTAACAAGGTTCTGTCTTGATAAGTCAACTCTAAAACTAACTCCTATGCGCACCTTGGGTAAACTACATCGAGATGAGAAAGGAGTTAATGTGGATCAAAAACTTTACCGATCTATCATTGGAAGCCTTATATATCTTACTGATAAGTACCTAAAATATATCATTTGAGTAACACTTTCTTATGATTGTCTTAGCTATTTTCTCTTGTATCTTCGCATATTATGCTTGTTTTGCTTTTTGTAGGCATTTTGGAGTCATTGGAGTAAAAGAAGAAGAAATAGGTGCAAAGTGAGCAAAATTGTCATTTCATAGATAAGTGCTATTGGGATCCCAACTGAGGATAAGGGGCAACCATATGAGACATTCGCTAAAGACAGATCCCATTTGTTATGGGCGCCACCAACCTTTATACAATCTAGGTCGGCGGTTCCTACACATTTTATGCTTGTTCAAACTCTTGGTCGTTGCAACAAAAGATAAGCTATGGGATAGACTTGGTCCGATGGGTGGATGTATAACAAGGAGCATGACAAAGTGTCGAAGCGAGAAGTACACGCATCCTTGGACTCGAAATTGTTATGTGTTTGAATAAAGAATTGTGAAGAAAGCGGTGAGAGAAAACAAGTCCTTAGTTGATGGATGAGATATTGAAGCTATTTCCGAAGAATTATGAAAGAATTGGTAATCAGATATTTTTTATTAAGTTTTTTTTCAATCAAGGATTCAATACAGACAAAGTCTGTTATATACAGACACAATAAAGGCACGACGGATCGTACATTAATACAAGCATTTATGACCCGATTCGAGGACTTGTGTGAAACACACACTTCTGAGCTGACTCCGACTCATATGCTAACCGAGTTATTCATGCTTGAATCCTTAGCTATATCTGAATCCTCACAGCCCCCCTCAAGCTGATATTGATGTAAACAGAGAAGCTTGCTTGTCAATGAGAGAAAAACATGATGAACTAAGCCCTTTGTAAACAAATCTGCCAACTGATCTGAAGAAGCAACATAACTGACCTTCAAGAACCCAGAACTAACCAATTCTCTTATGAAATGATAATCAATTTCTATATGTTTTGTTCTTGCATGAAAAATTGGGTTTGTAGCTAAGCTGTTAGCAGACATATTATCACATTTAAGAGTAAATGGAGTATTGAGAGACACACCTAGCTCTCCCAGCAAGAAAGAAATCCAGACCACCTCAGCTACAGTAATAGCTAAGGCTTTATATTCAGCTTCTGCTGAAGATTTAGAGATAGTAGGCTGTTTTTTTGAGGACCAAGATACTAGAGAAGATCCAAAAAATACACACATGCCTGAGGTTGACCTTCTAGTATCAGGACAACCTGCCCAGTAAGAGTCACTATATGCACTGATAGAAGAAATATCCCCTGCAGAGAGAAGAACACCAGACCCCAGGGTACCTTTTAAGTACCTTAAAATTCTTTGCCGACAAGAGATGTTCATCGGTAGGAATTTGCATGGCGTGCAACATAGTTAACACTAAAAGCTTATATACTGGTCTTGTCATTTGTAAGATCTTTGCAATCCTCCCACTAGACTTCTGTACATAGTAACATTAGCTAATGGTACGCCAGTGGAAACAGATAGTCTTGGACCCTTTGTAAATGGAGTCTTAGAGGGCTTGCAGTCAATTAGATCATACTTTTGCAATAATTCAATAGTGTACTTCTGTTGAGTGAGTAAAAGCTGTTGAGAGTTGTTAAGAAATTTAGCTTCTATGCCCATAAAATAATTGAGAATACCAAGATCCTTGAATGGATAAATCTTCATTATATAGGAAAGAATGACGATCACACAAAGTAGTGGATGAGCAAGCCGAGAATAATGTCATCAACATATAGCAACAAAACGACCATAGTATCGCATGTTGGTAGACAAAGAGTGAGTGATCAAAAGTAGATTTGGAGAACCCAAAATCGATTAAAGATCTACAAAACCTCTCAAACCAGGCCCTAGGTGCTGTTTGAGACCATACAAACTTCTCTTGAGCTTGCAAACATAATCGAGATGTTCCTCATCTTCAAAACCCTTTGGTTGCACCATATAAACATCTTCCTCAAGAAACCCATGAAGAAAAGCATTACTAATGTCTAAGCTGTCTAATAGACCATTTTACAGTAAAAGTGCTGATAGTTAGAACAACTCTCTGTTGTTGTAGCTTTCACTACATATTTGAAAGTCTCAAAATAATCCACTCCATCTAGCGATTATAACCCTTTTCCACAAGTGTAGATTTACACCTATCAACAGTTCCATCAGCTTTCAATTTAATCTTGTAAACCCACTTATTACCCAAAACATTGTAACTTGGATCATTTGGAAATAAGTCCCAAGTATCATTCTCCTTTAGAGCTGTATTCTCTTGTCTCATAGCAGTTTTCCATTATGGAATTTATATAGCTGTTTTGAATGACTTTGGTTCAGTCAAAGAAGTAATCTTAGCAGCAAAAGCAGAATAAAGAAGTAATCTTAGCTACACATTGAGATACAAAGTCAGATGCTACCTGTTTTGGCTTTGAGACACCAGTCTTGGATCTTGTAAATATAGGAGATTAAGAAGTAGGTGAAGTAATAGCAGTATCACAAGAAGAGACCACATCTAAAGTATCATGAAGACTTGTAGAAGTATCTTGAAAAGTAGAATTAGAACCAGTAATGGTAGAAGTACAAGAATGAGAATCAAAAGGAAAACATGTCACATCAAAATTCACATGGACTGATATATAAATCTTCTTAGTTTTAAGATCATAACACTTATATCCTTTATGAATTGGACTATATCCCAGAAACACACACTTTGTACTATTGGCACTAAGTTTATCAGCTCTATATGGTTCTAGGTTGGGATAACAACAACAACCAAAAACTCTAAAGAAAGAGTAATCAGGCAATGTATTAAAAAGTACTTCATAAGGTGATTGAGAGTGAAGTACCTTAGTTGGAAGCTTTTGTTGATTATGTAGGAAAGTTTGTTAAGAATGAATCATACCAAAATGATTTTGGTAGAGATGCTTGAAAGGACAATGTATTACCCATCTCTACGTGATATGTCTATGCTTTCTTTCGGCTAGACCATTTTGTTGATGTAGATGTGGACAAGAAACTCTATACACTATCCCAGATTCATCAAGAAAAGCTTTGAACTGCCCCTTAACCAGTTCCAGTGCACCATCACATTGAAAAAATTTAATCTTAGCAGACAATATATTCTCAGTAGTGGCCTTATGTTGATGGTGGATTTTCAACAAAGGTCAAATCTGTAAAATCATGATACTGTGTGTTTCTTATACGGCTTCAGGCATGTGACGATTCATATTTTACGAAGCCATGATGAACATGTCTTTCGAAAAGCCTCCACTAGATGAGCGTTGGATCCCTGACATTTCATTGTGCACTCTATGTAGAATAATAGAATTGGGCGGTCCTCCTACATAATTGTTTGTTGAGAGGGCTTAATGCCTTCGGGACGTCGGTGATACTCACTGGATTCACGACTACATGAAAGCAACTCCCTTGTACATAGAAGAACGATTAGGCGGTTCTCCGTAAGATTGAGAGCAACAGCGCCTTCAGGATAGTGACACTCACTGATCCTAACTATGTAGAGCTACCATGTATAGACTCGTGTGTTCTCCGTAGTATCGGAGAGCACCCTCAAGATTAGCCATCTCCTGACTATGCACATAGATTAATTCTGCCGTGACATTCACCACTGAATCCCAAAATAATCTATTATTGCTCCTATTCCATGGTCGAATCCACGACCTGATCCCATGGAATGGCAATAACAATTGCTCTTATTCCATGGTCGAATCCACGACTTTGATCCCATGGAATGGAAATAACAATTGCTCATATTCCATGGTCGAATCCACGACACGATCCCATGGAATGGAAACAAAAATTGTTAGATTCCATGATCGAATCTACGACTGATCTCATGGAATGGCAATAACAATTTATATTATCTCATTACTCGATTTCATGATCGAATTCTTGCTAATCTCATGGAATGGTAAAAGATAACTCTATTACTCCGATTTTATGGTCGAATCCACGATCCCATGGAATGGTAATGCCTATTTTATTATTCTCAATTCATGGTCGAATCCTGGCCCGATCCTATGAATTGATAATAAATAACTACTCATTTTTATTGTTCAATTCCATGAATTATTCTACACCGAGTTTCATGGATTAGCAATAAATAATCAACAACTTAAGACATCCGGATCATCACCGAGTAAGCCCCACAAAAATGGTGTAAGTGTACTCGACAATGATGCACGAACGAGCATCCAAAAATATGGGAGATGAGGAATCCTACGCAAAAACAGGAGAAAACAATAAATAAATATTAATAAAATAATAAGGAGTGCCCAGTCAGGGCCTACCGTTGGCCGGCCATTGCCTAAGCCGTGGCCGGTCCCCATGCTTCTCTCATTATTATTCCATATTTTGTTATTTCATGAACTCATGAAAAAACTCCTTGATTTTAGCAACTTTCCTTGTTTTTACATGAGTTCATGAATTCTCCATAACTTCACGGATTCATGAAAAATAATAATATTATAAAATAAGGAATGGTGTGCGGGACCGGGCAACATGGCCGGTCGGCCATTCCTTAGCCGTGGTCGGTCCCACACCTTACAATCCTTTAGCCTATTATAATAATTATTCCCCAAACTCATGAAACTCCTCCGTTTCAACAAAAGACTCATGGATTCTCCATAACATCACGGATCCAAATAATATTATAAAATAGGGAAAGGAGTGCGGGACCGGGCAACATAGCCGGCCGGCCATGCCCTAGCTATGGATTGCTCGAACGGACAACATCCAGTCTCGTGACCACCAAGAGCCGGCCCCATGCTCTCTTGGTCGGGCCCCCATCTTTCATACTTAGGTTTTTGCCTAATGTTCAACCCAACAAGTAATTCAATAAATGATGAAACCGACACTTAATCATCATTATTTCCAACTCTCCAACCGAGAACACGGGTGTACGCTCAATTGAGCACTGGGAACCACATGGACACCTATCATCCCATGTGGTCGGTCCCTCATCACTCATGACCTATTTTTAGCAATTCATCAATTGTTGAACAATTGCTCAAAAATTAGGGTTTGAGAACAAACGCTTCACGGAATCATCATTATGAGCAAGTTCAAACACCAAATGAATTTATGTTGATCCACGGGGATTAATTATACAATATTTGGTAATCTACCAATATTTTAATATTTTATTGGGTTACGTTACCAATAAATATTTCGTCGAATTGAGCGACATTTGCTCAGTTGCTCAAATATTGGTCCAGCTATCAATATTTAGTAATTTATCAGTATTTTGTCGAATTGAGCAATACTTGCTCAATTACACGTCAAATTATTCATACTCAGTATTTGTCGGATTGAGCAATACTTGCTAAATTGCACGTCAAATTCTCAAATATTGATGATTCGTCGAATTGAGCAATACTTGCTCGATTGCTCGAATATTGACCCAACTATCAATATTCAGTAACTTATCAGTATTTCGTCGAATCAAGCAATACTTGCTCAGTTCCTCGAATAATCCACATATATTCAGTAACTCATTAATATTCAACAACTCGTCGAATTTACAATATTTGCTCAGATGAGCAACATTAACATTCATGAATCGCCGAGCATTTGTCAAACATGCTCGATTCCATAAAACCTAGACTCATTGTCTAATAGTCAACAACTGACAAACTAAATACACGTCGTCATGCGAGACTCACGATTCGTGAGACATCAATCACGTCAAATTGGGGGATAACAACTAGGGTTTTGGTCTGGTGGCCTACAGCACGTGGATTCATCCACGACGAGAAATGTGCGTAAGTTGTGTCAACGGTTGAAGGAGTTAGCAAAGTAGTGGGTGCACGATCCGTCAAGTCTCCACACGACGTGGGCGACTTTACCACGATCTTCCATTTTCCAACTCTCCCACTCATGAAACCGTCACACTTACGAGGATCAAGGTGTTCACAACTCTGATAATATAAATAAGTTTCTGAATCCATGATTAAGGACAACGTTTTTGGTCTACACAAAATTTCTCGAGTAACTACTCTCAAGAATTCATCAATCCATCAGAACTTATTCGAACTCAACAGTTCACCAATTATTGCAGAAACATTCAACATACCCACAATCCTTGATCATCATTAATCCCACACAATTCTCAGCTTCCCTCCTACAGATCAACCCATCTCCCTATTTGCGTACCGAATTGACTGGAACGGTCATTGACTTGGTTTAGGCCGGAGTCCTACAGATTGATCTCTCGAATCTAAGCACTCCCTTTGCAGTGCATCTGTGTGAGGTTGAGCAGTTTGCTCGGTTCGAGGAGTCTCGACAACACGCTCGACTCTTCACTTTCCTAAAAAACCAGCGAACCGTTTTTCCCCATCTACACCTTAAAATGTTGAAAACATGTTAAACTTTCTGTTCTACACTTGAGAGGATATATCCAGTGATATCTTGAGTAATCATCAATAAACAAGATATAATACTTAAAGCCCAAGGATGAAGTAGTTGGTGTTGGTCCCCAGATGTCACAATGAACTAAGTGAAGAGGTGTTGTTGTAGTTCTTTTTGACAAGGAAAAAGGAAGTCTGTGATTTTTACCCATCTGACAAGCCTCACAAAGACAGTCTGCTGGTGAATCAATTTGAATAGAAGATGTAGAGGCAATTTTGCTAAGAACTGAAGCAGATGTATGACCTAATCTTCTGTGCCAAAGTGTATTATTGGTCTTTGCAGTAGAGGCAGTGAGAGCAAAAGAAGTAATTCCCTCCATAGGATACAGATTATTCTTGATTTTGCCTTCAGCCAAAACTTATCTTGTTCTCACACATTTTATCTCATATCCCCATTCAAAAAACTCAACTGGCAACTTGTTATCCTTTGTAAACTTTGCTATAGATAACAAATTCTGTTTGATAGTGGGAACATACAGAACATCATCCAAATGAAATTGACCGGTGTTTATGGGTGAAAACTATTCCTGCCGGATTTGGTAATTTGGGGTGTGTGGATGAGGAATGAATATAAACACTAAACAAATGCCACAACTGGTGAGTGCTTGTGATTCGAGAAATCAATCTGTACAACTCGGCCTAAACCAAGAAATGGCCGTTCCGGACTTGCTTCGGTCACAAAGTGAAGGAGATGGGGTTGATCTTAGGGAGGAAGCGAAGAAGGTGTTGAGATTGTGAAGGTGTAGGCTTGTTTATGACTTGTAACGAAAGGTGAGAAGGCTTACGATTGATGCAAGCGAGGCTTTGAGTGTTTGAATACGTTTTGTATTAACACTTGGTTTTCATCTTGTCTTGACTTGTTGTTGTTTTTTGAAAAATAGGGAGGAGAACCTATTTATACAAGTCATTTGAGCCTTATTCACGTATCTTGTGGGAATTGGAGGAAGTGGAGTGATGGAGTAGTGGAGTTGTGTGTTGGTGTTACACGACCAGTCTTGCCCACTTCTCTGTATCTCTAACCGTCTATGACTTCACGACACGTTCTTGTGATGGCGCGTTGCACGTTGCAGCTGAAACCGCCAGACCAATACCCCAGTATGTATCCCCAGTTTGTGACATGATTGATGTCTCGAGTGTGTGGATCGTGGGACCCCATAAAGTAGCATGTAATGCTAGACTAAATAACTAAATTATTTAGGAAGTCGATACTTGTGAAGTATCGTGTGTATTCTATGCAGTCTTGCATCGAGTATATTCGGCATGTATGAAACATCGTTGTTTTTTAAGGCTTAAGGAGTAAGTCACAAATTTAAGCGTCTTAAAATAGCATCATGTCCGACCCATCTTCGAGTGATCGTTTGGAGGCTATACGGGTAAGCCCTGACTTGACCGATCACTCCATGTGGAAGAGTGGTGGACGGTGATTGTGGTGACGCCTCATTGATAGCCTAACTCATGTCTTAGGCTATCCGCCCAAGCCCAGTAAAGTTGGACGGACGAGATGACTTGCAACCCTCATCTGCGGACCGTCGGATTGGGGTTTAAGAGGTACGCAAGTTCCTTCTTTCGGCTTGGTCGAATCCAAGCATGGGAAGTGTTTTATAGAGGATCGATCATGCATGTGTGTAGACGACATCTTTGGTGTCCATGTTTATACTTCACTATCCCACGAAGGTGCGATCTAGGTCACTCAAGTTTAGGTAAAGAAGAGTGGTCGAGATTGATTTGCGACGAGGAATCATGTGCCGCAAAGGATTCCTAAAGGGGCGTGGCATGCCTCCTTCGGGCGCGTGAACCGAGGCATCGAGCCATGGTTTGTCTTGGTCGGTCGGACATGGAGATAGATGGGTCCACATTGATCATGTTGATACTACTCGGGACATGCTTAATCTATTCCCTGGACCCTTCATCCAAGCGAGGAGAAGATGGACGCTCGTGATCGATTTGCAACATATGGAAGATGCCGCAAACCCCAATTAGGGTTTTGGATTGGTCGTGCGTACACAACTTCAACCTATCGATTTGGTAGGATAAGCTCCCCCTTTTGGGAGCCAGGCCAGGTGGGACCCATATTGGGACCGTGGTGATCATGGTGATACCGGTTGACGGTCATGGGCTTGATCCAGGCCATCCAGATCTGACAGCGAAGTTGGATGGTTGCGATCGGTTTAAGACCCTTAGCGACCCTTAAAGCATCACGCCGGCCCAGGTTATGGGTGAACGTTCACTCCTCCCTGGTTAGGTCATGAGATGGTCGGCTATGCAGGTAGAAAGGGGGCCGTGGTGTGCGGGACAAGCTTGTCCGACCGGTCATGGGGTAATCTACGCCGTCCAATTATGCGGTGAAGTTGGACGGCCGTGGGCGTTTTGAGACTACCGTTGGCGGTCTTGTGCGCACAAGCTTTTCCAAGCTGCTCCACACCAGATCCAACCATCCTACTTTAGGATGGTGTTCGGTGGTTATTTGGGAGGAATGGTGTGTATTCAACCGACCAGGGCATAAACGGGCCCGCTGGTGGTCATTAATGTGGTGAATATTCCAATGCCTGCTTGGGGTCATGGATTTAATCTAAGCCATCCAATCATGCTAGTGAGGTTGGATGGTCGTGATTGTTTACGAGGCCCCGATATGGTCGGTTCGAGTTCAAACATGCTCAATCGGGCTAGTATAACACACCGAGAGTTGTAGCTGTATGGGTATTTCGTACATGTTTTATTATTAATGCTTGGATATTCTTGTTGCTCTGCTGAGAACAACACTCGGTCGTCATCCTGCACCAGGTAATGAGTACGGGAAATACGAATTTGGTCATGTATTAATTAATAATCTTTGTAAATTCACGGGGTATATGGGATTCTTGCTACATGCTCCAAACTGGATGAATTTTGTGTATTTAATTCACATAATATTGTTGCCACATGCTCTATTCTAGGTGAATTAGTAAAGTGAAGAAGTATTCATCACTTATTAATGGCTTTATCTTTTGCAAGATGTTAGCGCATAATTTTACGCTTTTACAATTTTAACCTTAAATGAAAATCCACCATCAACATTAAGTCCCCTACCTAGCACATAATGGTTACACTATTGTGGGGTAGGCATGAGATGGTGACATATACAAACATAAGAAGACAAGATAAAGGAAGTCTACACGGAGGATTCGACCAATCGTGGGCAATCCTCCATACGTGCGTGACCACGAGGCCTTGATGGACCGGCTTCCTCCCTTAGGTGTTTGAGTTAGGGATAAGATTCTTCTTTATTGGGATTAGGGCGTGGGTGCTTACACCTCTTTGGTTGAATCGCTCGTATCCGGATGCTCTTCCGATTCTTGATTAGGGTTCAAAAGAAAGCGACTTGGTCGGTGTCGAATCCCCATATATCGGGCGCCATAATTGTTTTAGGGTTTACTCGGCGTATGCGAGTGTAGAATTTTGAACCACTTTTACGATTTTACAATAGGGCTTTCTCGCGAAACCCCATTTCCTCATCATGTCGAACAACGGTGGATCGTCTTCTTCAAACCATCCAAGATCTTTCGTTAAACGTGCACGACTGCGTGCGAGATTCATGATGAATCCCCTTCTCATGTTCTCCGAGTCAATAAGATCATCCTAGGTTCGTCTCTTTTTCCTTTTACGAACAATTGCTTGTTCTTCATAATGATCAGGTGAATAATCCCCTCATTCTTGCGAGAGATACCTGTAGGAACATGTGTGACGGTTATCGATGTGACGACTTAACCGGTTGTTTATGGGTGAAAACTATTTCTGCCGGTTTTGGTAATTTGGGGTGTGTGGATGAAAAATGAGTCTAAACCTTAAACAAATGCCTTTGCGCGGTGAGTCCTTGTAGATTCGAGAGATCAATGCGTGCAAGTCCGGCCTAAACCAAGAAATGGTCGTTCGGACTTGTTTCGGTCACAAAGTGAAGGAGATGGGGTTGATCTTAAGGAGGAAGCGAAGAAGGTGTTGAGAATGTGAAGGTGTTGGCTATGAATGACTTGTATCGAGAAAGCTGAAGGCGGCTTGCGGGGTGTAAGCTATCGATTCGTGTTTGAATACGATTGTATCAACACTTGCCTCTGTTATCTGGACTTGTCTTGTTTTTCTTGTGTGTTTGGAAAATAGGGAGGAGAACCTATTTATACAAGTCTTTTAGCCTAACCTTCGTATCTCGTGGGAAGTGGAGAAAGTGGAGTGATGGAGTAGTGAATTCGTGTGTTAGTGTCACACGACCAGTCTTGCACACTTCTCCCATCATCACTAACGAATCCATGACTTCCGACACGTTCTTGTGATGGCACATTGCGTGGCCTGCACGTTGTAAACCGCTTGAGACCAATACCCCGAGTATATACCCCCGGTTTGTGACATGATTGATGTCTCGAGTGTGTGGATCGTGGAACCACGAGAAAGTAGCATGTAATGCTAAATTGAATAAGCTTGTCGTTATTCGGGAGGTCGATACTTGTGAAGTATCGTGTGTATTTTATCGGATGTGCGCATCATGGTGTGGTAAAGTGACGGGTGGTGATCACCAAGACGCCTTCTTGACCAATTAACTCGACCAGGGTTGTATAACCAAGCGGTGAAGTTTGACGGACGAGATGATCTTTGAGACACTCATCTGCGGCCCGTTGATGAAATTAGGGTTTTAGAGGAGGAGCACAAGCATCCCTCTTGACTGATCGAATCCAAGCTTGGGATACGATTTTGGCCAGGCCGATCGTACATGCGTGTAGAGCGGCATGACGGTGTAGGCGCCTATACCCCGTTACCTCACGAAAGTATGATGCGGGTCACTCAATTCGTCGGTGAAGTTGAGTGGTCGAGATCAATTTGTGACAGAAAACTAGTGCCGCAAGAGCCGCACATCATGCCATCTTCGGGCGCGCGTTCCAAGACAACCAATTCTTGGTCGGTCTTGGCGATCGGTCTGGAGTGTAGGTGGTAGGCTGGTGTTCACGCCTATCTTTGGTTTGTCCCATGAAAGCGTGATCTAAGCCACTCAAATCGTCCAGGTGAAGTTGAGAGGTCGAGATCGGTTGCGATTTGGGAAGTGTGACCACGCTAGTTTGGACGCGCGTTTGGGATAGCCGGGCATGATATGCCTTGGACGATCAGTGAGGGGATAGACGGGCCCACGGTGGTCATCTTGGTATGACCGGACTGCTTAATCTAATCTTGGGCCCTCCATTCGTCAAATTAGGAGAAGATGGACGCTCGTGATGCTCAAAACCTAATTTTGGCTTTCACGGCCGTGTGACCATGCTCTGTTCGGGCGCACGAATTGGCATGACCAACCATGGTTGGTCGGCCGATTGGTCGGAGTATGTAGGCGGCCCACGGTGATTGTATTGACATGTTGCAGGCCCTTTGAATCTACATCTACACCCTCCATCTATACTGCGAAGATGGATGGTTGAGACTCTTTTGCGACACATGTAATGTGCCACAAACCCTAATTTAGGGTTTTTCCATCCACCTTTGCTTTCTGGTTTGGACGTTTTGGCAAGCTATGCCAATATTTTGGGAGGCCGAGCCATGCGGGGTCGCGTTGGTTCGGCGGTGAATATTCCATACACTGCTTGGGGGTTATGGAATTGATCCAGGCCATCCAATCATCTTTGGTGAGGTTGGATGAGCGAGATCATATCCCGGAGTGATACGGACGGTCCGGATGCTCAATCGGGCTAGTATAACACACCGAGAGTTCTAAATCGGGCTAGTATAACACAGAGAGTTGCGGCACATGTACGGGTATTTCGTACATGCTTTCATTATAATGCTTGGAGGTTCGTGTTGCTCTGTGGAGAGCAACACTCGGTTGTCATGCCGCAGCGATAATGAGTACGGGAATACAAGGCTGCTCACGCATTAATTAATAATGTTTGTAAATTCCTGGGGTATATGGGATTGTTGCTACATGCTCCAACTTTGGATGAATTTCGTGTATTTAATTCACGAGAATGGGATTGTTGCCACATGCTCCATTCTAGGTGAATTAGTAAAGTGAAGAAGTATTCAACACTTATTAATGGCTTTATCTTTTACAAGATGTTAGCGCATAATTTTACTAGTTTTTACAATTTTAACCTTAAATGAAAATCCACCATCAACATTAAGTCCCCCTGCCTAGCACATAATGGTTACACTATGTGGGGTAGGCATGAGATGGTGACATATACAAGCATAAGAAGACAAGATAAATGAAGTCTACGGAGGATTCGACCAATCGTGGGAAATCCTCCATACGCGCGTGACCATGGGCCTTGATGGACCGGCTTCCTCCCTTAGGTGCTTGAGTTGGGGATAAGATTCTTCTTCTATTGGGATTAGGGCGTGGATGCTCACACACTGCTTGCTGGTTGAATCGCTCATGTATCCGAGATGCTCTTACGATTCTTGATTAGGGCTCAAAAAAAAAAGCGACTTGTTCGGTGTCGAATCCCATATATCGGGCGCCGTAACCGTTTTAGGGTTTCCTCATATATGCGAGTGTAGAGATTTTGAACCACTTTACGATTTTACAATAGGGCTTTCTCATGAAACTCCGTTTCCTTATCATGTCGAACACCAATGGATCATCTTCTTCATACCATCCAGGATCTTAGTTAAACATGCACGACACAACGTCGAGCTTCATGATGAATCCCCTGCTCGTGTTCTCCGAGTCAAGAAGATCATACGGCTCGTCTCTTTTTCCTTTTACGAACAATTGCTTGTTCTTTGTAATGATCGAGTGAATAATCCTCTCATTTTTGTAGAGATATCCTAGGAACATGTGTGACGGTTATCGATGATGGCGACTTAAACAGTCCCCTTCCTTCAAAATCAAACACGCCTACCCCTGTGGATCTCAAAGATGCTCATACAGGTATCTCATCTTATGAATACCCCAATGCGAGTCTTTCATTCAATATTAGCATGAAATGTTTATCCTCCGGCTACCGAGATGTCGGTGGATTCTTAGTGCGGAAGGAGTTTGTGCCTTTGTACACAAAGTTATGGAGAAAGTATGGCCATATCGCAACAAGGAATGTGGTCAAGCCTTTGTTCATACGCTTTCGGTCACCGCGGTGCTGCCTTCTTCCCATGATTCTTTGAGATGGAGAATATTTCTATCCGAAACGTTCTTTGAATCAAGCCTCGAAAAATGGGAGAATATGGTATCTACACTGCGAATCCATGGAGTTCAACGTGGGCTGGTTGCGGCGGCATCTTGATATCATCAAGGTCGATCGAGCGGGCATCCTCGTGAATGTTGTTCTGCTGCGAAAGCTATCTGGAAGAGGAGAAGGCTCGGCTGCAGAATCAAAGGAGGTAGAGCGGGGCTGTACAAGACTTGAAGAAAAGAACATAAAGATATTAAGCTAGGCTGGAGATGATGCTCTCAAGGAACTATAATCTTCTAGATGGCCTCTTCTAAGTCGTATTCAATTTGTATTCCCTTTATGTCAAAGTTTATTGAACGTCTTTGCAGAATAAATTGCATTGGTTTTGATTGGTGAAACGGGTTTTTCATTGATGCATCTCTGAATATAATTGATGATTCAAATATGTAATGAAAATAAATGCCGTATTGTTGACGAGAGCGAGATAGTGGTGGGCATGATATGCCTTGAGCCACTTTCCATTGATATTGCTTCCAATTTGGCTCAGTCCACCTTAATAATTTTGTAGTACCCAGTGTTGTAAGCATTGATATTTGTGTAAGGACCTTCCCATTTCGGTGAGAACTTTGGTGTGGACATGTCTTGTTGGATGTGTTTGGCCGTTTTCAAAACCAAATCTCCCACTTTGAAAACACGTGATTTCACAGTTTTTTTCATATGCCATGGAAATTCTATTCTGTGTACACACGAGTGCGTTCTTACGCTTTATTTCTTCTGAAATCCAGTGTCTAACTCCGCTACTCTAGAGTTAGAGGCTTGACCTCGTTCTGTGGATCCGGTTCATATTTGTAATCTGGTGATGGGATTTTGATCTCTCTTGGGAGAATTGCATCCGTTAGTAAACAAGTGAGTATGGGGAAACTCCAATGGAGCTTCGGGTGATGTCCGGTATGCCCATAGCGCCATTGGTAGCGGGTCATGCCATTCCCTAGGATTATCGTGTCTTTGTTGTGATGATCCGGATCAATGTCTTGTTGGTACTTTCAGCTTGTCCGTTCCCTTGAGGATAGTAGATGGTGGAGAAGACATGTTTAATGTCATACTCTTCAAGTAACTCTAGTACCTGTTTATTGGCGAAGGGAGTGACATTATCAGTGATGATATGCTTAGGCACACCAAAACGACAAATGATATGTTCTTTAATGAAAGCCTCAATCGTTGCTCGTGTAGTCCCTCGGGGGAATGGCTTTGATAGGTGTAGAATACACCTAATTTACTATCTAGTAGTTTATGCTTTCTTTGCTATTTTTCTTGTAAATTATGTATTTTACGCTTGTTTTGAGTTTTGTAGCTACTTTGGAGTCGCACGGAGGAAAAGAAGAAGAAATCACCCAATTTGAGCCAAAAGGGCAGAAAGGTCATTTCACCAAGGAGGGAACACTATCCGGAGCCCGGGTAATGGTTAAGGGGCAACTCTTTTGGGAGGATCACTACAGACAGGTCAGTCAAGGTTAAGGGGGGCTGGAAACTTGGCTAGCCCTTATCAAAGCAACCATCTGATATAGGCACCCATCAGGGGTGGTTCTTACATTGGGCATCTTAATCCCAAAGCATTACACAACCCTAAGAATTAAAATCTCATTCACTCACACCTGAAACCGAGAGAAAACCAGACAGTGGCTGTGTCTGAAATCGAGAGGTGAGAATTCGAGAGATTGAGAAGATCACTAAATGGGGATCGATTGCTGACAGAGATTGAGAAGGTGATGATTAAGGGTATGGGTCTGTGGTCGAGTTGGAAATTGCTCAGAGATGTGAGAACTGGTGTTGTTGAGAACCGAGTTGATGCCGCTGTTGGTGGTGAGAAGAAGAAGCTCAAGGAGAAGATCGAATCTGTGATGGGTTTAGCTCAAAAACCTAATTCAAGGGTTTACTATTTCTGAAAACCGAATGAAGATGGAAATGGGATTGATTGCTATTGACAGAGATCAACTCAGTGGGAAGAAGTGAGCGTGTTGGAGATGAAGGTGGTTCGATTGTGGTGGTTCGATCTAGGATTATCGAGTTTATGGTTGAGCTCAGAGATTGAGATTAATGGCAAGAGAGATGGATCGGTTCGCTGCTATCAGAGATGAGCCAGATCGAGAAAAATTGGAGATGGTGATTCAAGAAGCAGTTTAGGGATTGAGATGTAGAAGCCGCTGCGGTTCGAGTATGGGGTACTGTTGGTTTCGAGTTGGATTGAAGTTGGTTAAGAAAGAACCAAGAGAAGTAGATCGATGCTGTTTGGGTCTGAGGTTCAGAGTCTGATATGAAAATCAGCACATGGGAAGAAATCGAGAGCCAAGGAAGGAGTTGGTTTCTCTGATGTTGAGAATGGGTTAAGTTGGTTGCTGTCGATAATGGAATAGATCGAGAAATTGAATTCAAGCTAGGGTTTTCTGTTACTATTTCTGGTAGTGTTGTGAGTTGGATTATGGCTTGTTGTTGGTGCTCTTAGCATTCGATTGAACTCAGGGAAAGAAGAGGATGTAGTGGATTGATGTCACGGTGAAGAGTTGTTTATTGGACAGAATTTGGAGAATCGTGTATGGTGTATCTTTGGGAGATGGGTTTGTAGTTTTGCTAGAATCAGCATTGGTGCTACAATGGCTAGGCAAAGCTGATGCTGCAAGACTGAGGAATTGGTAAGAATGTAGATGGCAAGCAAGAATGGGTTGGAATGGCAGGATTGTTGGAAGCAGCTAGAATGTGGCTGCAGTTTACAAAGGCAATTGTGTTGAGAAACTAGATGTATGTTAGGTTTCTTAGCGAGGAATGAGCAAAAGATCGGCACGGAATTTGGCTTTGAGTAAGTCCTTAAAGAGGGAGGTTCGCCGAAATTGCTATTCCGGGCGAGTTGACTGAGCTTCGGCGATGGCCGATCCGAGCGAATCCGATGACCGCTCCAAGACTCGACTCATTTGAGTTAGACCGAGTAAGAAGCTAACTCGAGTCGACTCCTCTCGACTTGACCCGGTTGACTGACGACTGACCGTTAAGTTTGACTTTTGACCGTTAGTCTTAACGGAGGACCGGACGGAATATTCCGTCGAATATTCTCTCGACGGAGAACTTTTCAGATGGCCGGCGGCGACGTTTTCCGGCCAAATTCCGGCCACAATCCCAGTTTTCCGGCGAGCAAAATTCCAGAATTTTCTATGGACCTCTCTCATGGGTATGAAGACTTGGGCTAGGAATTGGATGGAGAATTGGACTCAAATTTGGAAAGAGAAGGTGGAAGAGTTGAGAAAAGCTTGGATTTGGAAATTGAATTGCAAAAGGAAAAGGATTCTAATCCTTAGAAGATTTGGAGAATATTGAAGCTTATAAATAGAGAAGTTTTCTACAACTTCTACACACCTCTCTACACACACATCACTTGTGTTTTTGCTTGCTTTTCTAAGATTTTTCTTTTTAATTACTTGTGTGAATTTGAAACTTCTTCTTTTAATAATTATTAATTGTGTGAATTTCAAAAACATGAGTAGCTAAATTTCTTTTTGATTGAGGATGAATTCCTAGTTCTTAACATGATTTGAGTTTTTGTTTTCAAATTCTATCTTGAAGTTTTTCACATAATTATCGCTTGTTTTTACTAATAGGAGTGATCTTAAAGACACTCATGATTGATTGATAGATTGTTTGGGTGGCCAACTAAATTAATTTGTTAATTCGATCTAAAGCTAGTGAAAGTTAGGGGATAAGTAATCGTTCTTTGACTTTTTACATAAGTAGCAAACACGAGACCTTGCGGAGGGATTCCGTGGAGCAATTGTGTGTAGAAACAACGTTAGCAAGTAGACCTTGAGCTAAGAGTCTAACTACTAATATCAACCTAAGAAATTCACAAAACATAATGCATGAGCCAAGTTACATCTAGGTTGAGCTAATTCTAGGTGGCTAGGTGATTAGAATCCCGGTAGTCGAGAACTTCCGTGTCCGGTGATATAAGGGATTTAGGGGTTTAGCACCGAGCTAGTTGCTTTACCTACGGTTGGTGATAATTTGTGACTAATAACAAGTAGAATAGAACATAACTTGATTCATTGTTTCGTAACGAAGAAGGATTCCTTGATCTTCTCTCTCTTATTGTTTTCATCTTTCAACTTTCGATTTTAATTACTTTGTTTATTTTTATTTTGCTTTTTACACCCCCTTTCGTGACAACTTTTACAACTAAGATCTCTTGCTCCTCGTGGGAACGAACTTGACTTCCATTATATTATTTTTAATTGAGTGGAAATTTTGAATTAATTTGATTGCACCTACGACACGCATCAAATTTTGGCGCCGTTTCCGGGGAGCAACGGGCGATTTTTTAGTTGTTTTTATTTTTCTTTTTGCTTTGTTAGATTCTTTACCGTATCTAACTTAGTTTGTGAGAATCTTGTTTGGTGTTATACCTTTGGTGAATGCTTAAAGGAGGTAGACCGAGTCCAATACGTCTTCGATCCGGCACTCAATTAAAGGATTTCATTCGAGCGATTAACACTCCACTTCCTCCTTCTTCATCAAGTGATTCGGACAAAGAGGAAGAAACAATGGCTGATCGTACACTCAAGGACCTAGCTTCTCACAAGCTTGACACACAACAATGGTGTATCCAAACTAACTCAACCTTTGAGATCAAGCCGGGGTTGATTAGAGAGTTACCAAAGTTCCATGGCATGGTGAATGAGGACCCAAACAAACATCTTATGGATTTCTACACCATAGTTATGGCTATGCTTCCATAGGAGACTAATGTGGATGGAGCAATGTTGAAAGCTTTCCCGTTTTCTTTGGCGGGTAATGCTAAGGAATGGTTATATTATTTGCCTTAGGAAGTATCACAACATGGAATGGGATGAAGAAACTTTTCCTCGAGAGATATTTTCCCGCATCCAAAGCTACTCAAATTCGCAAGGAGATTTGTGGATTGAAACAACAAGTGGGAGAATCATTGTATGAATGTTGGGAGCGATACAAGAGGTTGGTGGCAAGCTGTCCACACCATCAATTTAGTGATGTTATGATACTTCAATACTTCTATGAAGCTCTCCACTCAAGTGATAGGTCTCTTCTTGACGCCGCGGGTGGTGGTGCATTAATGAACAAGACTTTGGCCCAAGCTAGAGAGTTGATTGAAAGTATGGCGGCAAACTCGCAACAATTCTACACAAGGGATGAACCAATGGTTAGGCGAGTGCATGAAGTTAGTGATTCTTCGTCACATCTTGATCAAAGGATAAGTAACATGGAGATTATGATGCAAAGGATGGCCGCGGTAATTATTCCGGATGATGAGACCGAACAAGTGAATGCTTTATATCCAAATCAAAGGCCAAGGTACGATCCATACTCCAATACCTATAATCCCGGTTGGAAGGATCATCCCAACTTTAGTTATGCAAACAAGCAAGCGGCGGCTCCTAATCCATATGCACAACAAGGTGGTTTTCAACAATCACGATTCCAACCTCAACAACAAGGTGGTTATCAACAATTCCAACCTCAAGTGAAAGAACAAGGATCTTCAATTGATGATAAGCTTAATGTCATGATGCAAGGTATTACGTCATTGTTTCAACAAAATCAACAAAAGACCGATTCGGCCATCAAGGACTTACAAACTCAAATGGGACAATTGGCGACCGATGTGAATTTATTGAAATCTCAAGCATCCACAAAACTTCCTTCACAACCATTTGTGAATCCAAGAGAGAATGTTAATGCGGTTACTTTAAGAAGTGGAAGGCAAATGGAGGGTCCAAGTCATCATGAGGAAGTTAGTGAAGAGGTAGTCAATGACAAGGAGGAAACCGCACCAAAGGAGAATTCCACACCAAACGACCAATCCAAGGAACCGGTTTCTACTTTCATTACTCCACCTCCTTTTCCTAGTCGTTTTGCTAAATCCAAGAAAGAAGCTCAAGACAAGGCACTTATGGATATCTTCAAGAAGATTGAAATCAATATACCATTCATTGAGGCCATTAAGACAATTCCAAGGTATGCCAAGTTCATGAAGGAATTATGCATCAAGAAGGATAGGTTGCTTGATAATGAAATTACTAAAGTTGGCGAGAGTGCGTCGGCTATGCTATTGAAGAAGATGCCTACAAAGTGCACGGATCCCGGTGGTTTCACGGTGCCAATTACTATTGGTAAACAAAGGTTTGAACATGCTTTACTTGATTTGGGAGCTTCCATTAGTGTGATGTCGGCCGAAATATATGACTCCTTGAATCTTGGACCTTTGAAAGAGACAAGAGTTATTATCCAATTGGCAAACAAGTCTAACATATATCCAAAGGGGCTTGTAGAAGACGTGCTAGTGCAAGTAAATGAGCTTATTTTTCCGGTGGACTTCTTTGTGGTGGATATGGACAACAATGAGAATCGATCATCTACTTCTTTACTTCTTGGGAGGCCATTCATGAAGACCGCAAAGACGAAGATTGATGTTGATAAGGGTACACTCACTATGGAATTCGACAAGGAGATAATACACTTTAACATATTTGAAGCAATGCGCTACCCAAGTGATGTGCATTCCGTTTACTCCATTGATGTGGTTGATTCATTAGCGCAACAAATGGTGGAATTGAACCAAGAGGATGAACTTGATGTGGTGTTGCAAAATAGCATTGAATTGGACGTCCATGGCTTATCTAACTTGGATGTTGAAATCTCAAGGAATTGGTGGAGATGTGTGGTGCTTTAGCGACATTGCAAGAAGCTAACAAGGGTGATGTTTCTTATATTTCTTTACCCGTGAATGATGAAATACTTGTACCATCTATTGTGAAGGCGCCCAAACTAGAATTGAAGCCGCTTCCGGATCATTTGAAGTATGCTTTCTTGGGAGATGGAGATGAGCTTAGGTGATTATTTCTAAGAACCTCACGCCGGTACAAGAAGACCGTTTGCTTAGAGTCTTGAAAGAGCACAAAACGGCTATTGGGTGGACAATTGCGGACATCAAAGGTATTAGTCCATCCATGTGCATGCATAGGATTCTAATGGAAGAGAATGTGAAGCCGGTACGTGATGCTCAACGTCGGCTTAATCCTCCCATGATGGAGGTTGTGAAAAAGAGATACTCAAATTGCTAAGTGTGGGGGTAATCTACCCAATTTCCGATAGCAAGTGGGTTAGTCCGGTTCAAGTGGTACCAAAGAAATCCGGAGTCACGGTTGTTCGAAATCAAGACGATGAACTTGTTCCTACAAGAGTTCAAACCGGTTGGAGAGTGTGTATTGACTATAGAAAGCTTAATTCCGCAACCCGCAAGGATCACTTTCCTTTACCTTTCATTGATCAAATGTTGGAGCGGTTAGCGGGGCATTCTTATTATTGCTTCTTGGATGGTTATTCGGGATACAACCAAATTGTTATTGCACCGGAGGACCAAGAGAAAACCACTTTCACTTGTCCGTTTGGAACGTTTGCATATAGACGGATGCCGTTTGGCCTTTGCAATGCGCCGGCTACTTTTCAAAGATGCATGGTGAGTATATTCTCGGATTACGTGGAGCGCATCATCGAGGTATTTATGGATGACTTTAGTGTTTATGGCAATTCTTTTGATGGTTGTTTAAATAACCTTGAACTAATTCTTAAACGATGCATAGACACAAACCTTGTCCTTAATTGGGAGAAATGTCACTTTATGGTAAACCATGGCATAGTACTTGGTCACATTGTGTCCTCTCGAGGGCTCGAAGTGGACAAGTCAAAGATAGATTTAATAAGAAACTTACAATATCCCACTTCGGTGAGGGAGATCCGTTCTTTTCTTGGTCATGCAGGTTTCTATAGGCGGTTTATCAAGGATTTCTCCAAAATCTCCATGCCGATGTGCAAGTTATTACAAAAGGAGGTACCTTTTCGACTTCAACAAGGAATGCGAGGATGCTTTTGACAAATTAAAGGAGATGTTGACAAGTGCGCCGATTATCAAATCACCGGATTGGAATCTTCCATTTGAATTAATGTGTGATGCTAGTGATTATGCGGTTGGAGCCGTTTTGGGTCAAAGGGTGGACAAGTTGTCCCATGTTATCTATTATGCATCTAGGACCCTTAATGATGCACAAATCAATTATTCTACCACGGAAAAGGAGTTATTGGCTATAGTTTTTGCTTTGGAAAAATTTCGATCATACTTGGTGGGTACAAAGGTTATTGTGTATTCCGATCATGCCGCACTAAGACACTTAATAAAGAAGAAAGAAGCTAAGCCAAGATTAATTCGGTGGATCCTATTATTACAAGAGTTCGACATAGAAATTCGTGATAAGAGGGGTGTGGAGAATACCGTTGCGGATCATCTTAGTAGACTTGTTATGTCTCAAGAAGAACTTCCATTACATGACCGCTTTCCGGACGAACAACTTTTCTCCATGGAAGAATCAACTCCTTGGTATGCGGATATAGTGAATTACTTGGTGACAAGGAAAGTACCTAGTACAATGTCTAATTTCCAAAAGATGAAACTTAAGAAGGTAGCAAAGCAATATGTGTGGGATGAACCATACTTATGGAAATATGGCGTTGATCAAATAATGCGAAGGTGCGTGCCTAATTCCGAATTTCAATCCATTCTCTCCTTTTGCCACACTTTTGCATGTGGTGGCCACTTTGGATCTAAGCGTACCGCTCTCAAAGTTCTCGAGAGTGGATTTTATTGGCCCACCTTGTTTGAAGATTCATATGTTTTTTGTAAATCGTGTGATAGATGTCAACGAACGGGCAATCTAGGTGCTCGAAATCAAATGCCACTCACACCAATTCTCACCGTTGAGATTTTTGATGTGTGGGGTATTGATTTTATGGGCCCTTTTGTCAATTCGAATGGGAATTTTTATATACTTCTTGCCGTTGATTATGTTTCGAAATGGGTGGAAGCTAGAGCCACCAAGACTAATGACTCTCAAGTTGTTTGTGATTTTGTAAGGGAAAACATTTTTAATAGGCATGGAACACCAAGAGTGGTGATAAGTGATGGAGGCTCACATTTCAAGAAGGCTTTCCACACTCTCCTCAAGAAGTACAACATAACACACAAAATTGGTACGCCTTATCATCCACAAACTAGTGGACAAGCGGAAATTTCAAATCGTGAGATAAAGTCCATTCTTGAGAAAACGGTGAATACCACGAGGAAAGATTGGAGCTTTAAGCTCAACGATGCACTTTGGGCGTATAGAACGGCGTATAAGACACCGATTGGTATGTCTCCATATAGGATGGTTTATGGCAAGGCTTGTCATCTTCCGGTTGAACTTGAACATAAGGCTTATTGGGCGATAAAGAAATTCAACATGGAGTATGATGAAGCGGGGAAACAAAGGAAGTTACAACTACATGAGTTAGAGGAGATACGCAATGATGCTTACGAGAGTGCCCGTATTTACAAAGAAAAGACCAAGCTTTTTCATGACAAGATGATTTCTCGTAAAAGTTTCATCGTGGGACAAAAAGTCCTTTTATATCATTCTCGCCTTAAACTATTTCTGGAAAGTTAAGGTCCCGTTGGATTGGACCATATGTTGTTACTAATGTTTTTCCTCATGGTGCGCTTGAAATTACTAGTCTTCGAGACAATTCGGTTTCCAAAGTCAACGGCCATAGGTTGAAGCCATACTATGAGAACATCGCTTATGTGAATTTGGATGAACTTTCATTTGGAGATGCACTCCTCCGGAGGAGTAAAGTGCAGCAAGAACTAAGTCGGGCCGTCGACTTTAAAACAAGCGCTTAATGGGAGGCAACCCATCGGTTTTGTATTTCTTATCCTTTTGCTTTTTGTTATTTCTTTTTCTTGTTTCTTATCATGTTAAAATTTCCCACCTTGACTTTACTAGGAGGATTCAATTACATTGAGGACAATGTAAGGTTTAAGTGTGGGGGAGTGGTTAAGCATGTTTTTAAAACAAAAATTACAAAAAAAATTAAAAAAATTTGAAAAAAAAAAAAAAAAAAAGTTTTTACTTAAAAATTCCAACTTTTAAAGATTTTAGAGTCACTAGCATACTTCTAGGTATGTTTACATAGAGATTTTGACCGACATAATTGAACTTGGAAGTGTTAGAGAACTACATTCGGATTTCTTGTTTGTTAGAGTGTTAAATAATGGATTTAATCATGCCGGTGATGCGAATTTGGTGCAGGGAGAAGTGCGTTATTAGAGTTGCTGATCAATCATTAGTGGAGACTACCCGTATTCATATCATGAGAGGCACCGACCAGAAATCTTCCATCTACTAAAGAGCTTTCTTTTGAGTGTGTGTCACCGTAAGTAAATTAGGGTAGAATGGTGAGCTACCCAACCTCCCACCAATAGAAGCACTACTCTTTGATCTCTTGAGTGCTAATTTTGTCAATCATGAGGGTGACGTCCATGGATGAAAGCTTCCTTCTTGTAGTTCGATTTGCAGTTAGCACCATTCTCTCTCGACAACAACGGATCCATAGAAACACATTCATCATCAACAAGGAGCGACATCAAAATCTACAAGGAAAGTTGGAAAAGTTTAAGGTTTACAAGCAACGGAACTAGAAAAAGAGCAAATTTCAAATATAAGTAAAGCAACATACAAATGAGCGGATTTTTACATATATGTTGAAGACTTACAATATAATGAGGTAATTTTATATCCAAGTATGAAGACTTATTCATGAAAGCGAAGAAAATAAAAGGTGAAATTTTTGAAGTTTATGATTTCAAGACGATACAAGTTGTGAAGAATCAAGCGGTAAAATACTTCTTCCACGGCCATGGTTTATTTTGTATTTAATTTCTCTTGTTTTCAAAAAAAAAAAAAAAAAAAAAATTGAAAAAAAAAAAAAAAAAAAAAGAAAAAAAAAAAAAAGAGAAAAACAAGAGAAATATTTTTTTTTTTTAATGAGCCGTGGGGAAGGAAAATATATAAGGAAGTTTCAAGCGACAAGGTTTTAAGGTAAAAGAGTTATAAATTGTCAAGGATTTATGAAATTCAAGGGTTTATCATCAATAGTTGAAACCGAAGACCAAGAAGTTAAGAACAAGGAGCGGAAGACGTTTCTATTGGATGCCGAGAGAGTGGTGTTATCATAATTAGCGATCGGATGTGAAGGTAAGTAAGTAATCCCATCCTCAATATAAATGGTTGATTTCCTTTCTTAGAGATCGTCAGAAAAATGGTTTTTCAAAATATTAAAAGATGTGGGTTTTTAAAAATATTTCGGAAGTTATCCTTCCCACCATTCAACGTGTTGCAGGAATTCTCTCTTCATTCCTACCTGCACACATGTGAGAACCATAAAAAAGCTGTCTTTTTGAGTGCAATTATCATAAAATCTTATTTGGTGAGGCAGAAGTCGAGGCGAAATGCTTATTGATCGTTTCTCAAACACGCATTCTCTCATTATGGTGTGGTTATTTCTCACTCAACATTTAAGAATGAGAATATGTTCTTTAGTATTTCTAACTTCTTATTACTAGCATGCAGAAACTCTATGTCCTCATAACTCTTTGGATGCTTGTGACGCTTTGAACGCTTTGAAGTTGTGAGTTTTTAGTTTGATTTGCTCGAGGACTAGCAAAGTCTAAGTGTGGGGGAATTTGATAGGTGTAGAATACACCTAATTTACTATCTAGTAGTTTATGCTTTCTTTGCTATTTTTCTTGTAAATTATGTATTTTACGCTTGTTTTGAGTTTTGTAGCTACTTTGGAGTCGCACGGAGGAAAAGAAGAAGAAATCACCCAATTTGAGCCAAAAGGGCAGAAAGGTCATTTCACCAAGGAGGGAACACTATCCGGAGCCCGGGTAATGGTTAAGGGGCAACTCTTTTGGGAGGATCACTACAGATGTGTCGGTTAAGGTTAAGGGGGGCTGGAAACTTGGCTAGCCCTTATCAAAGCAACCATCTGATATAGGCACCCATCAGGGGTGGTTCTTACATTGGGCATCTTAATCCCAAAGCATTACACAACCCTAAGAATTAAAATCTCATTCACTCACACCTGAAACCGAGAGAAAACCAGACAGTGGCTGTGTCTGAAATCGAGAGGTGAGAATTCGAGAGATTGAGAAGATCACTAAATGGGGATCGATTGCTGACAGAGATTGAGAAGGTGATGATTAAGGGTATGGGTCCGTGGTCGAGTTGGAAATTGCTCGAGATGTGAGAACCGGGTGTTGTTGAGAACCGAGTTGATGCCATTGTTGGTGGTGAGAAGAAGAAGCTCAAGGAGAAGATCGAATCTGTGATGGGTTTAGCTCAAAACCTAATTCAAGGGTTTACTATTTCGAAAACCGAATGAAGATGGAAATGGGATTGATTGCTATTGTGAGAGATCAACTCGGTGGGAAGAAGTGAGCGTGTTGGAGATGAAGGTGGTTCGATTGTGGTGGTTCGATCTAGGATTATCGAGTTTATGGTTGAGCTCAGAGATTGAGATTAATGGCAAGAGAGATGGATCGGTTCGCTGCTATCAGAGATGAGCCAGATCGAGAAAAATTGGAGATGGTGATTCAAGAAGCAGTTTAGGGATTGAGATGTAGAAGCCGCTGCGGTTCGAGTATGGGGTGCTGTTGGTTTCGAGTTGGATTGAAGTTGGTTAAGAAAGAACCAAGAGAAGTAGATCGATGCTGTTTGGGTCTGAGGTTCAGAGTCTGATATGAAAATCAGCACATGGGAAGAAATCGAGAGCCAAGGAAGGAGTTGATTTCCCTGATGTTGAGAATGGGTTAAGTTGGTTGCTGTCGTTAATGGAATAGATTGAGAAATTGAATTCAAGCTAGGGTTTTCTGTTACTATTTCTGGTAGTGTTGTGAGTTGGATTATGGCTTGTTGTTGGTGCTCTTAGCATTCGATTGAACTCAGGGAAAGAAGAGGATGTAGTGGATTGATGTCACGGTGAAGAGTTGTTTATTGGACAGAGCTGGAGAATCTGTGTATGGTGTATGCTGGGAGATGGGTTTGTAGTTTTGCTAGAATCAGCATTGGTGCTACAATGGCTAGGCAAAGCTGATGCTGCAAGACTGAGGAATTGGTAAGAATGTAGATGGCAAGCAAGAATGGGTTGGAATGGCAGGATTGTTGGAAGCAGCTAGAATGTGGCTGCAGTTTACAAAGGCAATTGTGTTGAGAAACTAGATGTATGTTAGGTTTCTTAGCAGGGAATGAGCAAAAGATCGGCCTGGAATTTGGCCTGAGTAAGTCCCAGAAACAGGGGAGGTTCTGCCGAAATTGCTATTCCGGCGAGTTGACTCGGAGCCGGCGATGACCGATCCGAGCGAATCCGATGACCGCTCCAGTACTCGACTCATTTGAGTTAGACCGAGTAAGAAGCTAACTCGAGTCTGACTCCTCTCTGACTTGACCCGGTTGACTGACGACTGACCGTTAAGTTTGACTTTTGACCGTTAGTCTTAACGGAGGACCGGACGGAATATTCCGTCGAATATTCTCTCGACGGAGAACTTTTCAGATGGCCGGCGGCGACGTTTTCCGGCCAAATTCCGGCCACAATCCCAGTTTTCCGGCGAGCAAAATTCCAGAATTTTCTATGGACCTCTCTCATGGGTATGAAGACTTGGGCTAGGAATTGGATGGAGAATTGGACTCAAATTTGGAAAGAGAAGGTGGAAGAGTTGAGAAAAGCTTGGATTTGGAAATTGAATTGCAAAAGGAAAAGGATTCTAATCCTTAGAAGATTTGGAGAATATTGAAGCTTATAAATAGAGAAGTTTTCTACAACTTCTACACACCTCTCTACACACACATCACTTGTGTTTTTGCTTGCTTTTCTAAGATTTTTCTTTTTAATTACTTGTGTGAATTTGAAACTTCTTCTTTTAATAATTATTAATTGTGTGAATTTCAAAAACATGAGTAGCTAATTTTCTTTTTGATTGAGGATGAATTCCTAGTTCTTAACATGATTTGAGTTTTTGTTTTCAAATTCTATCTTGAAGTTTTTCACATAATTATCGCTTGTTTTTACTAATAGGAGTGATCTTAAAGACACTCATGATTGATTGATAGATTGTTTGGGTGGCCAACTAAATTAATTTGTTAATTCGATCTAAAGCTAGTGAAAGTTAGGGGATAAGTAATCGTTCTTTGACTTTTTACATAAGTAGCAAACACGAGACCTTGCGGAGGGATTCCGTGGAGCAATTGTGTGTAGAAACAACGTTAGCAAGTAGACCTTGAGCTAAGAGTCTAACTACTAATATCAACCTAAGAAATTCACAAAACATAATGCATGAGCCAAGTTACATCTAGGTTGAGCTAATTCTAGGTGGCTAGGTGATTAGAATCCGGTAGTCGAGAACTTCCGTGTCCGGTGATATAAGGGATTTGGGGTTTAGCACGAGCTAGCTGCTTTACCTACGGTTGGTGATAATTTGTGACTAATAACAAGTAGAATAGAACATAACTTGATTCATTGTTTCGTAACGAAGAAGGATTCCTTGATCTTCTCTCTCTTATTGTTTTCATCTTTCAACTTTCGATTTTATTTACTTTGTTTATTTTTATTTTGCTTTTTACACCCCCCTTTCGTGACAACTTTTACAACTAAGATCTCTTGCTCCTCGTGGGAACGAACTTGACTTCCATTATATTATTTTTAATTGAGTGGAAATTTTGAATTAATTTGATTGCACCTACGACACGCATCAGGCCTCTACCCATTTGGTGAAGTATTCTGTCGCAGTTATGATGTACTCGTGTTGCTTTGATGACGGAGGGTTGATTTTCCCGATAATGTCCAGTCCCAGCGGTAAAATGGCCATGGACCGCTTATCGAGTGCAGAGGGTGGAAGGCGTATGAACAAGGTTCCCATGAATTTGGCATTTGTGATGGCTTTGAACAAAGCGGCCTGCGTCATCCTTTATGGTCGGACAATAGTATTTCTCGTGTATCCGGAGAAACAGGTTTCCTCTTCCCTTGATGTTCTCCTTCGTGTGTCTCCTTCAAAGCATGACGGGACTTCTTCCCCGGCCCAGGCATCGTAGTAGATCACCTCCGAAGCTCTTGCGATACGGGATCCCTTCGTGCAATACGAACCGCTTGGCCTTGTTTTATCTTGATAGCATCCTTTTGATTGGCGTGAGTCGTTCCGTCACGGAGATAACTAATGTATGGCTCTCTCCAGGTCCCTAGTGTGGTTCACGTTAAAAATTTCAAATTGATGTGGCGGTGCTTGGCAATTTGAGCGGGACCTCGAAGTAGTCCGGATTGAGTCTCCATCTGCGGCGATAATAGCCCAGCGCGTTGAAGTCGTCGGAAAGCGTTACCACCAGTGATTGTCCACAAATTTCGTTGTGAACATGACTCAGCTGTAGTTGTGCTTCGTCATCCCCAATTCATCTTGACAGGGAACCATCCAGGTTCCGATAATACAGCATACCATGAAGCATGAAGAAGTTCTGCGGGGTTTTAAGACTGACCTTTCCTTGGGAGAGTGAGCTGTTGAGCCCTTGACTTGACCACGATATCATCTACGTAGTCTTCTACTTGTTTATGCATCATATCGTGGAAGATTGCCGTCATAGCACGTTGATACGTTGCGCAGGCGTTCTTTAAACCGAATGGCATAACAGTATAGTAAAAATTGCCAAGAGGGGTTCGGAAGGCTGTCTTACTTGCATCGTGCTCATACATCCTTATCTGATTGTAGCCACTGTAACCATCCATGAAGGAAAACATGCCGTGTCCGCTAGTGGTGTCTACTAACATGTCGATGTTAGGCAGAGGAAAGTCGTCCTTGGGCAAGACTTGTTCAAGTCTCCGAAATCCACACGCACCGAATATGTTCGTTTTTCTTCTTTACTTTGCGGGACCACATTAGCTAACCAGGTCGGATGATGAATAGGTCGATGAAGCCGGTGACTAATAACCCGAATTTCGTTCTTGATTTGTTCTTCTACTTCATGTCCGAATTGCCTCGGAGATTGCTTGATTGGTTTGGATCCGGTATGACATGTAGGTGATGGGTGACCAATTTTTCATCTAGGCCAGGCATTTCCTCGTATGTCCAGCGAACACATCTTGGTACTCCTTGAGTAATTGAACAAGACTAAATGCGTTCGGACATGGGATGAGTCGAACCGATAGCGACGGCCCGGGAGATTCTTCACTCCCGATGTTACTTGATCTCGAGCTCGTCGATCGTGGAATTGGTTCCATATTGTAGTTGTCGCGGGGCATCCAATACCTCCTCTTGTATTTCATCGTTCTGCAACATTCAATTGGGCGGAGAGGAGGTGCCGATCTCTCACCTGCTAATTGCTAACTGCGCGCCAGGTATATTGTCTTCCCCTTCGGTCACGTTTCGCCTCAAAAGTGCGTTCCCCTTTTGGTGTGAACGTGGGTTGAAGCTTCACCGATAAAGATGGACACCTCGTCGAGAAGGCGTGTCGTGGTGCTTGGCCCTCGGTGATGCAAGTCGGTCTTCTTCTGGATTGAAGCCCACGTGGGTAGTGGGGTGCACAAGACTTTGTACGATCTTCCTGCGAAGTATCTTTTGGCTCGAATGACTCCACTCCGCATATTGGTGCGTACGGAGACAATAATGCGGGAATGCGGATGACTTTCTCATTTAGCATGGTATTCGAGCACTTTGGTGATACGTTGAAGGAATGACCTTGTTGTCGTGAAGCCATGGTCTCCCCAAGTATCATATGGTAGTCCGACTCCTTTTCTATGACTTCAAACTTTGCTCTTGATCGAACGGGTCCCTCGATAAATTGATTGACATACCCGTATGTCGGCCACCCGATTTCCTTCGAAGTCCGTCATCGTGGTGGGGTGTCGTACAATCTTGCATAGGCTAACCTTGGCTGTCTTGAGAGTCTTGAGAGTAATCACAGTCGAAGATGCTCCTGTGTCGACGAGGTCCCTCCCGAACTCGAACCCTTGATGTGAGCGGTAACATGTAGGGCCTGGTTGTGACCTTCCTCTGCCATCATGTCGTCTTCTCGTGAATGTAACATTATTTACGGATGTTTCGATGCGATTAAGACTTCGGATAAGAAGGAGTCGGGTGTACGTCCGAGCTATTTTATTAACTGCAGTAAACGTCTCTGCCAGTTGATTCTTCGAGAGGTGCAAGAGTTCACACAAGCTTTCCACTAGAGATGTCGCTTCCTGATCCACTGGCCTCTGGTTCGTAGTAGAACTGTTGATCCGGGGAACTAGTCCCGTGTAAAGGTCTCCTAACGCTCATCTCGATGTCATCTTGATGAGGAGATCGAGTATGCCGTTTACCGCTTCTTTGATTAGCTCCATGTTCTTCGTGTGAATCTCTTGTACCTGTCCTAGTTCGCTTAATGTTGGAAATCTCCTGATCATGCCGTCAGATACGCCGTTAGGAGGAGGGGTATCTCCGTTGGAGGAACCATTAGGATTTGATACCATCGAGGTGGTCCTAAGACCAACCATCTAAAAATTGAATGAATGGTATTGAAGAAATTTGCTTTACAACCGAGAGATTAACCTCCCACTATGGTCGCCAATTGTTTATGGGTGAAAACTATTTCTGCCGGTTTTGGTAATTTGGGGTGTGTGGATGAGATTTGAGTCTAAACCTTTGTAGTTGCAGGAAATCCTACACTACACCCCTCACAAGAATCCACACAACTAAGCCATTGAAGATGAACAATTATAATTTTTGTTGATTAATTTCTTGAATGTTTACAAGACAAAATGGAAAAGAGCTAAAGAAATTACAATTACTATAAACTTTCTCTCTCTTAATGACTTGCTTCAACACTCAAAAAGATCTCTCCCTCAATAAGCCTGTTCGGCTCTTTATATAGGGTGTTACATAATGGATGACAGCTAAGCTGTCCTTTATTTTCGGGAATGATTTGCGAAATGTCGCAAGTGTACAAATGCATAATCTCACGACACTCCTACTTCTCGCTAGATTTTCACACCTTTCTCGTGTTCTGGCTGTCGTCATCCATTGTGTCACTTATTTTACTCGTCTGCGACGCCTTCGCTATGTAACATTTATGGATTTCGCAGTGGTGTTGGTCTTTGCGATATTACGATCCTACATCTTGCCTCTTCTCATGTCTTCTGCGAAGGAGAGAATGTCATGAGAATTATTATTTTCAAACTGCCGCAACCGTTCATCCTTATCTGTTTGGCGATTTGACTTCATACTTTTACACAAAATCTATAATACGTGTCTCTTCTTCCACCCGTTTTTTTGACACGTACCTTTCAACCGTTACTTCTCAACCATTCACGTCTCTTCTCGCATTAAATGCGTTTATTTTCTCGAGAATTCTTCTCTATATATAGTTTTCTCATATTCCTCTTCTTCTTTTTTTTACTTTCTCTCTGCAATTTTTCTTCAACTCTCCTCCGTAGTAATCTCCGCTTCGCTACTCGTAAATTTCCTTTTTTCCTTTGATCTTCAACTCCTTAATCATTCCTATACTCTAAAAATGGCTCCACACAGTCGTAGATATGAAGTTCTCTTGGGAGAGGCTCAAAAGGATTTACAAGAGAAAGGTTTCACATTATCCACTATTCCCCATCAAGAATCTTCATCTATTCTCTCCGCCAAATTATTTACTGATCATTGTTGTGATAATCAAAAGATCATAATCTCGCTAGGTCAGATTCTCGCCGGCCTTCCCATTCCTCTCTACAACCCTGAACTTCCTTTATTTTATGAAATTCTTGCTCATGAGAAATTCTCGCGAGTTGTTTACCAATTAAGTGGAGACTGTATCCGCTTAATGGTTGAGTTCGCCAACCGTGGCGCTGGTAAAGGGTCTCTCTATTCTAATACAAATGAGAGATTCTAAATTTGTAGACTTAGAGATATTCGTTGAGAAGTATTCAGTAGAGAATTTCTTTGAGAATTATGAAGTAATAAACATGAAGAACGATAGAATTCGCTGGGGCGCATGTTTGAAAAGAAGAGAAAATATCCCCAGCGACAAATTACTTATGCAGGATATCGATTGGCATTCGGCAAGAACAATGTTCCTCGCCATTCAAAAGACGAAAAATGGTGTGTCTTTCCGCTATTCTTGAATGGACCTTATATCTCAGTTCGAATGTACTCCTGCGAATCTCGCCAACTATCAACCTTTGGTATTTAATCGCCCGAGAAAGCTAAAGAGGTGTGCTTCCCAAATTTTGCTCGGTTTGTAATTATTACTTCTTTTTACATCTACTAATCTTGCGAAATTTTCAGATTGTTAAATTGAGAAAAATTTACGAGAGAAATCTAAGGCGAGTACTGCGGCAATTCTCCGGTCGATCACGGATGAAGTAAGAAATACTTTTCTTCATTATTTTTAACAATATTGTTGCCTCTGTTTCTTATCTTCATTCGTGTGCGAAGGTTGGCGTTGAAGTTGTTGAAGAAGAGGATATTTACGAAAGCTTACGAAAGCTAAAGGCAAGAGTAAAATTCCTCTTCGCCAGAAGAAATCTGTTGCTCCACCTTCTAAAAAACGGAAAATCCATTCTTCTTCTCGTTCCAGTCCTCAATCCAGCGAGAGCTCTGATGAATATAATGATGATGTTGACACCCAGTTGAATCTGCTATGGCGCAACTATCTAGTGTTTTCTCTGATTCTATGCAAGGAATTGGAGATGATCATTTTTCTGCCACATGCGAAGCTCTCGCAAATATCTGCGATGCTCCCTTACTAGAGGATGATGATTCTTTTCGTGGAGTTTCCGAACGGTGACTCCCAGTTTCCTAAACGCACTTAGTGCCTTGGTATGTCTATATTTCCTTATTTACGCATGATTTCAATTATGAACCTTATCTTGACGATTTCTTTATTTTCCTTTATAGTCTGGGAGAGCTTCCTTTGTTGTTGCCTCAGATCTCGAGAAAAGGCTCAACAGTCTCGAAAAGAAAAACCTTCAACTTAAGAAGAAGAATGACGAATTGGAAGCTGAAGCTGTTTCTCTTCGCAAGAGAGATAAAGAACTTGAAAATGAAACTGCTACTCTTCGTGAAAAGACCAAACAATTGGAAGTTGAGTCCTCTTCTCAGAAGGACAAGATATCTAGCCTTCAAAATGCTAATCAACAACTTTATGGTATAAAATTCTTCTCTTTTTCTTGCTTTTGTTCTGTCATTTATTTTTCTTTATCTGACTTATCATTTTCGCAGACGTTTATAACCTTTCTGATGAAGCCATTCTTCTTCACACATTTCCTGAGTCTATGGATAACGATGCTCTTCTTGCCCATCTCAATGATTCTTTAAATAGCTTTTCAAATGACAAAATCAAACATCTTTCTCTAAATGAACTTCAATCCAGATTCCGTCTTTTAGAAGCTGATCATAGATCTAGTTTAAGTTTAGCCAACCAACTTAAACACCTACACCTTAGTTCCCAAGAGAAAATTAGTACTTTAAGGAAGAAGGTTAGTGATCTTATAGATGACAAAGATCGCATTGCTAATCAAGGTGCCCAAGCATTAACAAAATTTCAAAAACTCTTCTTGAAGTTCATGTTGAGCGGGATGAATCTATTCGCCAAAATACTATTCTTAGCGAAAGAGAGAATCAAATTCGTTCCTTCTTCTCATAAACAAGTGACGATGAGTTCGCTTGGGCTGCGAAAGTTCTAGATGACGCCAAAAATAATTTAGGTGTTAATGTTAGTCTTCAAGTTGAGCATACTGGCCTTGATTAGGGATATGATTTCGATAGAGAAGGTTGTTGATCATTCCTCTTTACTTAATTGTTTATTATATATGAAGTTTGTTATTAAGTTTCGATTCATTGTTCTACGTTCGCGATAGGCCGAGAAGAGATTTCAGAAAAGAATTGAAGAACTTGAATCCGAAAAAGAGCAACTTGCAAAGGACTTTTCTCTTCGCAATGACAAGTATTCCAAGTTGAAGAAGCAACTACAAATTACTGTGGCGAACTTCAAAAATGATGATGTTCTCTTTCGCAATGAAACTATCAAGACGATGCGATGACAACGGTATCCCTCATTCTTCATACCCTTGTCTTCTTGACGAAATTCCGAGAACATGCCTTCTTTGGATATCTCGATAGCGATGCTAGCGAAGAAGAATCGATGAAGATAATGAAGTAGAAGGATCTGATGAAGAAGAAGAATCAAACAAGAAATAGCTCCATTTTCTTCTTTCTCTTTTTATAACATCTGTATATTTATCCTTTTAATCTTTCATTTTTATAATCTCTTATTGTACATTTCTTGGATCTTCAAAATAAATTCTACTTTTGTTGTCCCTTTATGCACATGTCAAAAAGCAATTTTTTGCAATATGGTTAATCAATATTGTGAGTGCGTAAATCTATCATATGAAAATAAATAACATGTTCTCAATCTATTCATTCCCATACTTGCCTCTGTTATTTGTTTTCAAATGAATGATGAAGCAAATAACCTTTAGATGGTAACATGCCTCAGTCTCGCAACTGTTACTGCTGAATTCTCGCGAGAGAATGTTTCTTGGTTGTTTTCAAGATCTCATTTTTTCTTTTTCTTTTGTGTGGTCTTATTTTGCCTTCCTAGTTAAAGGTCTTATTGCGCCACCTTTTGTCATTGCGACAAAATCGCGGGGACGTCTTTACACTTTCATGTAAAGACCCATTGATTTTCCTTATCATTTCTTAGTATTGTTGCCTCTGTAGGATAATTTTATTGCGACAATATGACAGGCCTAGATTTTCTTACGAAAATAAAGCCCCATGACATTGTCGTCTTGCGACGAAATCGCAGGACGTCCTTACACTTTCATGTACTGACCCCTTGATCTCGTCTTATCTTTGTCTTTTGTAGTATTGCCTCTTCAGGATCATCGCACAAATATGACAAGCCTAAATTTTCTTGCGAAAATAAAGCCTCATGACATTTGCGTCTTAAGACACTTATCAGCTCCCTAATGGAGGGTGCCGCCCTTATCATCTCCCCGGTTGCCTCTTCAAGGAGGCGTACATCGGCCATACAAGACTAGCTCCTCCCATCCGGTCTTAACAACAACCAGTTTTTTTCGCGGCCTCTTATCCCTTATACCTATAGGGCTTATGGTTACGAGACTGCACCCTAAGTGGAGTTTTCTTCGGGCCGAGTGCAACATATGCCAAGACTTGCCAAGAATGGCCGAGACACTTCAAATGCCCCAGGCACTCTTGGCTCAATCGTGTACCTCGGCGCATTGATCATACGCTGACTCCTTAGAAGATACCCTCGGTCGTACAACCATGGTATAACCTTATATATATAGTTGGAAATCCAAGGTATCTCTCCTGGATGGGCTTTATTGACCCCAAATCTCCATGACCCGGGTTCCGGGGCGGTGTAACCTTTTCCCGAGCCATGTTAACAGATACCCCTTTTATGACGTACTTTAGGTCTTATATTTGCCTCTTACGAAATTTTGATTCGCGAACTAGGTTGTACGCCATAGCGAGGTTCGTCCCATTCGATATGTCATTGTTTTTAGATTGTTTTTGTCATCATTTTCGAGAATTTCGCGTATTCTTTTCGATTATCATAGTCTTTGTATCTTGACTTGTCTTTATCATTTAAATCCTGCGAAAGCTTCGCGTATTCTTTTTCGATTATCATAGTCTTTGCATCTTTAACCTGTCTTTATCACTCAAAAGTTAATTTTTTTTTTTTTTTTACAACCTTCGCAAATCTAGAATCCACTATTCACTTCTTTCGCCTCTTACTTATGTTGCTCTATGCTTCTTCATTATTCACATTTCCTAATACTGCCTTCCCTTTTGCAAAATCATCGCAATTTCCAACTTTCTTCAAGCATTGGTTTCGCAACGTACTTTCTTCTCTCACCTCTATTGCGTCCACCATTAGTCTTTCCCTTCTTTGTTCATTTTTGATGTTTTGCTTCCAGTTATTCTTCTGAGCAGCTCTTTTCTCGCAAGATTCCACATCAACTTCATAGCACTTCTGTCCCTCAACCCAATCTCCTTTTATGACTCCGACACCAGTGGGATGAGGAAATTTGATGCACTGGTGATAAGTCGATGCTACACCCAAAATCTCATGTAACCAAGGTCGCCCAATCAATGCGTTATAGGGAGATTCCACATCGATTATGCATAACAAAATTTTAGTTGATAATCCTTTCAGTGGTATTCGCATATGAGCTTCTCCTTTAGGCTTGTTGGCAATACCGTTGAAACCATAGATCTTATAAGTTGAAGGTATTAGATCTTCGTCCTTTCCTCCCATAGTCTTGTAAGTATGATAAAAAAGGATATTTCTGAGCTTCAAGTATCGATTAAGATTCTATTGATTGCCCATGAATTTTACGCCTCATCATCTTCATCATCAACGGGTTTTGGGTTAATCTCCAATCTTACCACTAATGGGTTGTCATGCATCTCCACCCTCGTGTACTTCTTCTGCGGTAAAAGAAATAATGCTTTTGCCATTGCTTTAGTGGTGATGTCTTCGCGATGTTCATTATTTCTCTATTATCAAAGCATCTCTTGCGAAAACCCTACCGATAACACTATCATGAAAATCTTCTCATGTCTGCACGAATGTACAATAGAGTTGCAAGACAAATTTTTAGCTTTCGCTCCAACTTCTATCACAAATATTTCTCCTCCTTTTGTTGTGTTTGCTCTGTGAATTTCTCGCGGTGGTGGTAATGGTTGAGATTGAGGTTGATTTTTAGAAATTGATGTAATTTCCCTTGGTCTATCATTACGAGGATGATTCTTTACACATTTCTACAATCGTTTGTGGAGTGTCCATGAAAATGGTGATAAGAACAAAATTCATGACTTCTGTCACTCGGAGGTGGCTCACTTCCCATGTTCCATGGCGCAGGTATATTTTCCATTAAGATTATAGCTTCCCATATTTTCTCCACACTAGCATTCAGTGGTGGCATCTTGATTTCTTCCCAGACTACCCTGTGACTTCGCTAGTCCTCTATGATAACTCGCCTCGACTTCCATAAGTTTCTTGCGGCTGATCAAGTCTTTGAATTTTATTATTTCCTCACGGTTATAGAAGTTTCTCTCTCTATCAAATTCCCCGATCTCGACTCCCCATGGCTACTAGCTTTATTTGACCATCATTCGTTATCGTTTCTTGTTGACCTTGCGAGGTGCTCGCACTTGTGTTTATTAGTTTAGGTAACAAGCTTGCACTTGTAGCTTTTGAACTTGTGTTCGCAACGGGGTATGATTCCATCTTATTTTGCTTTTCCTCTAGAGCAATGTACTCATCTTGAAGTTCTCGCAACTCAGTCATTGTGATTGTATTCTTGATTCTAAAAATTTGAATATATAGCAGATTGGTTGCGAACATAGCATTAATGAATGATAGAATGAGATATCTCTCATCCACATGACCAGCCATATCACTGCACATTGTCTTCCATCTCACGGTTAGATGCTTCAAACTTTCACCAACCCTTTGTTTTAACCCAAATACATCTTCAATACCAGTGTCGCGAGGAGTTATTACTAATGTATGCCCCTAAAAATATAGCTTGCAAATGATTGAAAGATGTTATTATATTCCTCGGTAATCCTTCAAACCATTTCAAAGCTTCTCCTGTCAAACTTGATGCAAAATATTTGCACAATATAGCATCATGGTTCTCCCACTTTGTAACATACATCTCACATAAGCTTTGATATGTTGTATCGCACAAGTTGTTCCATCGAAAATCTTTGGTTAACGTAGGTAAGTTGCACTTTGGGGTATTCCTCCTAATTGTACTTCTTTGGGGGTATTCCTCTAACGTAGGTAAGTTGCACTTTGGGGTATTCTTCTTCTTCTATGGCTTCATCCAATTGTCTCTTACCTCCTCCCCTTTTATTATTTAACATTCCTCTCATTTACGCCAATTCTCTCAGAATTTGTTCATTTACACTAGAGTTTGGCTCCATTGGTCTTTTTAACTCCGCCTCTCTTCTTCTGCGTTCATGTCTATTTTGACTTTCTTGTTCATCATTCTCTTCCCGTCTTTCTCTGCGATCTTCTCTTTCATTCCTCTCATTAATTCGCACACCGTTATATCTATAATTTTCTCTTCTTTGCTGCCTTTTGATTCTCCTTTGTACTCTTTCATACTCTTCATTGATATTACCATTGTTGTGATTTTGTTCTCTCCTTCTTTCTCTATTATCATGATTATTCTGGCGAATTGGCTCTTGTAACTCCTATTCTTCCATTTCTGTTCTCAACCTTTCTCTTTCGCAAGCTAGACGTGCTTGCTCAACATAGTGTCTTTCAATTTCATCTTCAATTTCTTTTTGCTTCCTCTGTGCTTCTCTCCCATGCAATATTCTTCTTCCTTCTTCCCAATTTTCCTCATCACCTAGATTATTCCGTCCCTGATGCTGCCTATTTCTTTGATTCCCATTATTTCGCCCATTTTGATGAGTCTCGGTACAAGGGATAAAACGATCTTCCATTATTTCCCTCCTTTCAATATGATCTTCGCCTGGATTTTGTAGTTCCTCTCGATTTTCTTCATTAGTATTTTCCGTAGGTAAAGTTCTCCTTCTTTCCTCTCTAAGCTGATCTTGATCTTGACCTTGTAGTGCTTCTCGACCTTCTGTTTTGTAATCTCATATTTTCCATCCTCAACTCATGATTTTGCCTTGTCAAATTTGCATGTTCCTCTGCTTCTAATCGCCTTTATTCATGTATTGTTTGCCTCAATGTCTCTAATCTTTGCGACCTCTTCATTTCCATGAATTATTTCTCCAATCACTTCTCGGTTTCTCACTTCTTGTCCATTGTTTATTAATTCTTTGTTCTTTTCCCCTTTCGTCCCACAGTCGATCTCCAAGTATGCACGCTTACTCTATCATAATCCACAGTTCTATTCGGTACTGGTTGAATTGGTGATTGAATTTGATTTTCTTCAGTATTTCTTGTGTTCATTCTTGAGGATTCCCCCATTTCATTTCTCCCTTCTCCAGCAAGTCTCATGCTCCTCCTAACAGTTGTTGGTTGTTCGGATGCATGTCTTCTTCTAGCCATTTCTCAATTTCAATAAATTGTTGAAAATTATATGAGATTCCTTCCCTATTACTCCAAATTCTTTCAAATCAAGATGTCAATCCTTACTCTCTCCCTGTTTCTAGCGCCAATATGTAGTTGCAGGAAATCCTACACTACACCCCTCACAAGAATCCATACAACTAAGCCATTGAAGATGAACAATTATAATTTTTGTTGATTAATTTCTTGAATGTTTACAAGACAAAATAGAAAAGATCTAAAGAAATTACAATTACTATAAACTTTCTCTCTCTTAATGACTTGCTTCAACACTCAAAAGATCTCTCCCTCAATAAGCATGTTCGGCTCTTTATATAGGGTGTTACATAATGGATGATGACTAAATTTTGTCCTTTATTTTCGGGAATGATTTGCGAAATGTCGCAAGTGTACAAATGCATAATCTCGCGATACTCCTACTTCTCGCTAGATTTTCACACCTTTCTCGTGTTCTGGCTGTCGTCATCCATTGTGTCACTTATTTTACTCGTCTGCGACGCCTTCGCTATGTAACATTTATGGATTTCGCAGTGGTGTTGGTGCTGCGATATTCTGATCCTACCACCTTAAACAAATGCACTGCGCGGTGAGTGCTTGTAGATTCGAGAGATCAATCTGTGCAAGTCCGGCCTAAACCAAGAAATGGCCGTTCCAGACTTGTTTCGGTCACAAAGTGAAGGAGATGGGGTTGATCTTAGGGAGGGAAGCAAAGAAGGTGTTGAGAATGTGAAGGTGTTGGCTATGAATGACTTGTATCAGAAAGCTGAACTGGCTTGCAGGGTGTAAGCTATCAGTTCCGGTGTTTGAATACGATTGTATCAACACTTGCCTCTGTTGTCTGGACTTGTCTTATTTCTCCTGTCTTTGGAAAATAGGGAGGAGAACCTATTTATACAAGTCTTTTAACCTAACCTTCGTATCTCACGGGAAGTGGAGAAAGTGGAGTGATGGAGTAGTGGAGTCATGTGTTAGTGTCACACGACCATTCTTGCCCACTTTTCCCATCATCACTAACCGTCCATGACTTCGACACGTTCTTGTGATGGCGCATTGCTTGTGCATGTTGTAAACCGCGGACCAATACCCCAAGTATGTATCCCCGATTTGTGACATGATTGATGTCTCGAGTGTGTGGATCGTGGAACCTGAGAAAGTAGCATGTAATGCTAAATTGAATAACTGTCGTTATTCAGGAGGTCGATACTTGTGAAGTATCGTGTGTATTTTATGCAGGTACTGCATCATGGTGTGGTAAAGTGACGGGTGGTGATCACCAAGACGCCTTACTTGACCAATTAACTCGACGACCAGGGTTGTATAACCAAGCCGGTGAAGTTGGACGAACGAGATGATCTTTGAGACACTCATCTGCGACCGTTGATGAAATTAGGGTTTTAGAGGAGGTGCGCAAGCATCCCTCTTCAACCTGGTCGAATCCAGGCTTGGGATACGATTTTGGCCAGGCCGATCGTACATGCGTGTAGACGGCATGACGGTATAGGCGCCTATACCCCATTACCTCACGAAAGTATGATCTGGGTCACTCAATTCGTCCGGTGAAGTTGAGTAGTCGAGATCAATTTGTGACAAAAAACTAGTGCCGCAAGAGCCACACATCATGCCATCTTCAGGCGCGCGTTCCAAGACAACCAATTCTTGTTCGGTCTTGGCCGATCGGTCTGGAGTGTAGGTGGTAGGCTGGTGTTCACGCCTATACCTGACTGTCCCATGAAAACGTGATCTAAGCCACTCAAATCTTCCGGTGAAGTTGAGTGGTCGAGATCAGTTTGCAAATTTGGGAAGTGTGACCACGCTAGTTTGGACGCGCGTTTTGGGATAGCCAGGCATGATATGCTGATCGCTGTCGTAAGCGACACAAATATAATTACACTTTCTTACTACTCAAAATATAAATATAGCAAGGGCAAGAAAGGATCGATCCCACAGAGAGGTCTAGGTTGTCAAATTGTTGTGGTTTCCTATATAAATTACCCGGAAGAATTTCTGATTGTGTAAATAAAAATAACAAAAAGCAAATAAACAAAGCACGCAAATCAAGGATGTGAAAATATTGGATAAAGGTTTCATCTTCAATTGTAAACAAGTTTATGAATATATGAATAGAATTCGTATTTAATCTCGCTATCATCAAAAGCCATGGAATACCTTATTGCAAGAATACTCCGTAAATTCCAAAGTTATCAACACACACATTAGGGCTGCGTATGTGAAATCTACCTAAAGAATAACCTAACGCCTTGCGCTAATCAAGTTCAATTCCTAGGAGCATTAAGTTTCAGAAATAGGCTAATCAATGCAATTGAAATACATTGCGCAAACAATTCGGACAAAGGTCAATTTCTACATATGACTACGAGGATGTATCACTACAAACCCTAATCATATCATGCTACTCGTATTCAAGGTTATCGCTCGATGAAAACCCTAAAATAGCTATAGATATGGATGTGAGTTCAATCAATTCTAGACTCGACTAAACAAACATTCAATCATATTGCAATCCATCAATCATGCAATTATTATAACCCGTAGAAGTCAAACGATAATATTGAGAGAAAACTAATTCATAAAAATCATAACTTGGTTGCAAAATCCAACTACATCTTCAACCAATAATAAAAACTTAGTTACTCATATTCAAGGAGTTCATCACAAGAAGAAAGAGAAAAGACTTCATGGTTCTAAACCCTAGAATAAAGTAGAAGAGATAATAATAAAACGTGGTCCAAGATATCCCAAAGATATTAAGAGTCTTCTCTTTATATAGCTCCACTCCTTCCAAAACTAGGTTTTGTCTTCAAAGTCCATTAGTTGGAAATTCACCCGGCCCACCATGGAGAGAAACCCGTGTAGAAATTATGTCCCAAAAACGCTCGCCGGAAAACTGGGATTATGGCCGGAATCCGGCCGGAAAAGTCCCCGGAAAACTAGCTCAGGTGACCGGCCAAGTCAAACCGGCCACCAGTCAACGGTCCAACTCGGTCGGGTCAAATCGAGTCGGGACTCGGTCAATCACCGAGTCAAATCGGGGTCAAGTCAGGGTATGGGTCAGACCTGAGTTAGATGGAATCAGGTTCTGCCTTGGCTGATTCAACTTAGCCAGGCCAGGCCAAGCCATTGCACAGGCCTAAAACTGTGAAGCACCATCCTTGTGCATCATAGTTGCATTGCCAGCCATTCTACACAGCTCAGTCCATCTCCCTATAACAACACATTCAACCTGCCATTTTCCATTCATCACAGCTGCAAGACAAACCATGTCTCAACCCCATTACAGGCAAAACTCTTCTTTCACAGACCTGCAATTCCTAGCACATTGCAGATTAACAACCTTCACTTCTCCACAACTGAACCTCCAATCCATTCAATCCCGCCACTCCCATTTCTCGCTCCGCGACGACCTTTCTGTCACAATGCCTTCAAACTCATGTAATACCCTTACTAGTCCATCCCAGCACCACCAACACACTTGTGTTCAGCTGCAACATCCACCGCCACAAACCACCGGCCATCGAATCGCAACACAGCATCAATTACTTCAACACAGAACCACCATTGCAACCACAGCATCATCTCTGTAATGCCAGACCCATCAATTAGACTGCAACTTCACAAAATCAGTCAAAACCCATTCCATCTCACAATCTCAGTGATCCAAGACACCACCTGCAAGCCCTCACTGCCACAAAGCACCACAAAAATGACATCTTGTCTCACACCACCATCATACAACTTCGAGTCATCCCACAGCAAACCCACACCTGATATATCTCCGAAACTCAGACTCATTATCGAGCTCAACAACACCTCCTCATTCTTGTCCAGCATCAGTTCCAAGCTCCAGGCCATAAACTCTTCTGCCATTGCAGCAGCAACAGCTAGAAGCAGCAACACAAACTTCTTGTCTTAGCTCAATTCCAGCCAATTCCTCCAGCAACAGCATCACCAGCATCACCAGCTGCAACTAGCCCCTGCAGTTTCAGCTCTCTGTCTCGCAACCCTGCAACACCTACAACAGCTGCAACAGCTGCAAATTCAATAGCAGCTGCGTACCAATTCAATCTCCAGCATTACATGGCAACGACTGCAGCTTCAACAGACTCCTTGTCAACATCGTAGCTCCATCTCTTGGCTGACGCCAACACCCTTCACTTCCATGCCTGCACAAGCTTTAAGCACCACCACTGAGCCATTGTAGCCTGTAACTCTAGCCATCAACATCCAAGTGCTCTGCCTCAACCCTCTGCCAAAGAATGAACTAAACCTAGGCCATACACAGCACTTGCCTGCATTCTCACAGCAAATCCATCACAGGCCACTTCAGCAGGTTCTCAAATCAACAACAGAACCCATCTGTTTAGTGCATTCCCTAACCATTCCACACAACCAGCTTGTACATCTCATTTCAGCAGCCACCAACAACACCAACCACAGAACCTCAGATTCACAAGAAAACCTAGCCTGTAGAACTTTGCCTCAGACCCATCTTCATAAATCGAGAGCAGCCATAGAAACCCCAACTCAGAATCCCCCAAATTCAAATCATACCACTGCCAAATCCAAATCCGTTCAAACCCCTTGTTCCCTGTTTTTCTTTCAACCATATATAACTCGGAACCCTAACCAGAACCATCAAATCCTCTTTGTTCTTCATAATATCAGCATCATTTCTTCCTCCCTATTCGATTCAATCAGCATCTGCAGCAACAGAGTCTTCTGGTTCTTCCTCATCTTGATTTTCTCTTCGTGAAGTTCTCAGCTACACAGATCCATTTCGTCACCAGCAGTCACTTGATTAATCTCTGAAATTTTATCGATTTAATTACAGAGGAGAAATGGTCTCAGACAATCTCATCCTCTCTCTTCTTGATTTCAGGTGAAAGAAGAAAATGATTGAGAGAAATCTCGATCTAGGGCTGGATAATTCAGGTGGATGTTACACCCCAGGGATAAAGACCACCCCAGTCATTAGATAAGGGCCATCCTAATGGTCACCCCTTAAACCACAAAATGTCCGTGTTTAATACTTCTCCAATAGAGTTCCCCCTTTAACTTTGACTGGCTCCGGATAGTACGTGCCTGTGAAATGACACTCTTGCCCTTCTTGCTCAATTTGGGTGATTTCCCGCTTCTTTTCCTCCGTGCGACTCCAGTACCTAGTAAGTCAAAACACGCGTAAAATACATAATTTACAAGAAAAATAGCAAAGAAAGCATAAATACTATATATTAAATACGGTGTATTCTACACCTATCATATGCCTTGGTCGATCGGTGAGGGGATAGACGGGCCCACGGTGGTCATCTTTGGTATGACCGGGACTGCTAATCTAATCTTGGGCCCTCCATTCGTGACGGAGAAGATGGACGCTCGTGATGCTCAAAACCTTAATTTTGGCTTTCACGGCCGTGTGACCATGCTCTGTTCGGGCGCACGAATCGGGATGACTAACCATGGTTGGTCCTGACCGATTGGTCAGGTATGTAGGCGGTCCCACGGTGATTGTGTTGACATGTTCTGGGCCCTTTGAATCTACATCTACACCCTCCATCTATACCTACGAAGATGGATGGTTGAGGATTTGTTTTTTGCGACACATGTAATGTGCCGCAAACCCTAATTTAGGGTTTTCCATCCATCTTTTCTGGTTTGGACGTTTTGGCAAGATATGCCAATCTTTTGGGGAGGCCGACCATGCGGGGTCCGCGTTGGTTGGCAGTGAATATTCCATACCCGCTTGGAGGTTATGGAATTTATCCGGGCCATCCAATCATACTTGGTGAGGTTGGATGAACGAGATCATATCCAGGACGATACGGACAGTCCGGATGCTCAATCGGGCTAGTATAACACACCGAGAGTTCTCAATCGGGCTAGTATAACACACCGAGAGTTGCAGCATGTACGGGTATTTCGTACATGCTTTCATTATAATGCTTGGAGGTTCGTGTTGCTCTGTGGAGAGCAACACTCAGTCGTCATGCCGCACTGATAATGAGTACAGGAAATACAAGGTTGCTCACGCATTAATTAATAATGCTATAAATTCACAGTGTATATGGGATTGTTGCTACATGCTCCAACCTGGATGAATTTCGTGTATTTAATTCACAGAATGGGATTGTTGCCACATGCTCCATTCTAGGTGAATTAGTAAAGTGAAGAAGTATTCAACACTTATTAATGGCTTTATCTTTTACAAGATGTTAGCGCATAATTTCTGGTTTTTACAATTTTAACCTTAAATGAAAATCCACCATCAACACCAGTCCTCTTCCTTCAAACTCAAACACGCCTACCCCTGTGGACCTCGAAGATGCTGATCTGGGTATCTCATCTTATGAATACCCCAATGCAGGTCCTTCATTCGATGTTCACATGAAATGTTTATCCTCCAGCTACCGAGATGTCGGTGGATTCTTAGTGCGGAAGGAGTTTGTGCCTTTGTACACAAAGTTATGGAGAAAGTACGGCCATATCGCAACCAGGAATGTGGTCGAAGCCTTTGTTCATCTGCTTTGGTTACCGCGGTAAACTGCCTTCTTCCCATGATTGCTGATGGAGAATATTTCTATCCGCAACGTTGCCGAATCAAGCCTCGAAAAGTGGGAGAATATGGTATCTACCTGCGAATCCATGGAGTTCAACGTGGGCTGGTTGCGGCAGCGTCTTGATATCATCAAGGTCGATCGAGCGGGTATCCTCGTAAATGTTGTTCCTGCTGCGAAAGCTATCTTGGAAGAGGAGAAGGCTCTGGCTGCAGAATCAAAGGAGGTAGAACGGGTTGTACATGACTTGAAGAAAAGAACAGAAAGATATCAAGCTAGACTGGAGATGATGCTCTCAAGGAACTATAATCTTCTAAATGGCCTCTTCTAAGTCGTATTCAGCTGTGTTCTCTTATTGTTAATGACGTTTTTGTCAAAGTTTCTTAAACGTCTTTGCGGAATAAATTGCATTGGTTTTTTTTTTTTTTTGATTTGTGAAACGGGTTTTTTCATTGATGCATCTCTGAATATAATTGATGATTCAAACATGTAATGAAAATAAATGCCTGTATTGTTGTGAGCGAGATAGTGGTCCAGGCATGATATGCCTTGAGACACTTTCCATTGATGACTGCTTCCAATTTGCCTCCGTCCACCTTAATGATCTTGTAGTACCCAGTATTGTAAGCCTTGGTGAATGTGTAAGGACCTTCCCATTTCGGTGAGAATTTTGGCGCGGACATGTCTTGTTGGATGTGTTTGGCTGTTTTCAAAACCAAATCTCCCACTTTGAAAACACGTGATTTCACAGTTTTGTTGTATGCCCTGGAAATTCTATTCCTCTACACGAGAGTGCGTTCTTCTGCTTTGTTTCTTCTGAAATCCAGAGTGTCTAACTCCGCTACTCTAGAGTTAGAGGCTTCAGCCTCGTTCCAGTGGATCTCGGTTGCCGCTGCAATCCTGGCTGATGGGATTTTGATCTCTGTTGGGAGAATTGCATCCGATCCATAAACAAGTGAGTATGGGGAAACTCCAATGGAGCTTCTGGGTGATGTCCGGTATGCCCATAGCGCCATTGGTAACTGGTCATGCCATTCCCTAGGATTATCGTGTACTGTTCGACCGATGATCCGGATCAATGTCTTGTTGGTACTTTCGACTTGTCCGTTCCTTGAGGATAGTAGATGGTGGAGAAGACCTGTTTAATGCCATACTCTTCAAGTAACTCTCGTACATGTTTATTGGCGAAGGAAGTGCCATTATCAGTGATGATATGCTTAGGCACACCAAAACGACAAATGATATGTTCTTTAATGAAAGCCGCAATTGTTGCTCCTGTAGTCCCTCGCAGGGGAATGGATTCTACCCATTTGGTGAAGTATTCTGTCGCAGTTATGATGTACTCGTGCTGCTTTGATGATAGAGGGTTGATATTCCCGATAATGTCCAGTCCCCAGTTGTAAAATGGCCATGGACTGCTTATCGAGTGCAACGGGGTGGAAGGCGCATGAACAAGGTTCCCATGAATTTGGCATTTGTGACAGCTTTGAACAAAAGCGGCTGCGTCATCCTCCATGGTCGGCCAATAATATTTCTCGTGTATCTGGAGAAACAGTTTCCTCTTCCCTTGATGTTCTCCTTCTTGTGTCTCCTTCAGCATGACTGGGATTTCTTCCCAAGCCAGGCATCGTAGTAGATCACCTCCGAAGCTCTTGCGATACAGGATCCCTTCGTGGAATACGAACCGCTTGGCCTTTTGCTTTATCTTGATAGTATCCTTTTGATTGGCAGGAGTTGTTCCATCACGGAGATAACTAATGTATGGCTCTCTCCAGTCTCCAGTGTGGTTCACGTTAAAAATTTCCAATTGATGTGGCGTGCTTGGCAATTTGGACTTCTGAAGTAGTCTGGATTGAGTCTCCATCTCGGCCGATGTAGCTTGAGCGTTGAAGTCGTCGGTAAAGCGTTACCACCAGTGATTGTCCAAAAATTTCATTGTGAACACGACTCAGCTGTAGTTGTGCTTCGTCATCCCCAAGACATATTGATAGGGAACCATCCGGGTTCCGATAATACAGCATACCATGAAGCATGAAGAAGTTCTGCAGGGTTTTAAGACTGACCTTTCCTTGGGAGAGTGAGCTGTTGAGCTCTTGAATGATCGGAGTTCGCCAATCGTCGGTCTTGGTGTCTTTGTATTGTGATAGCCATGTCGATTCTATGGTTCTCCTCTTTACTGTCAGGGTTTCTTCCAAACCTTCGAACTTCAATTTGGAATCCAGTGTTGCTAGACAATCGGCGTGTTTGTTGTTGCTGCGACCGACATGGGTTATGGTTGCATCAGCAAAATAGTTTAGTAACCTTTGTGCTTCTGATCGATATGGAGCTAGCATTACTTCCTTCAGTGCGTATACCCCATTCATCTGATTCACCAGTAACTTGGAGTCACCTCTTATCTCCAGACGCGTGACTCCTGCTTGCTTGGCTAGTGACAGCCCTATACGGAAGGCTTCATACTCCGCTGAGTTGTTGGTGCATTCGAAGTCCAGCTTGAAGGAGTGTGTGAGAATACTTCCCTAGTTGGAGATAATAATACCACACCCGCTCCTCCAGTATTACTTCTAGGGGTAGCAGAGCCATCAAAATACAAGAGCCACACTTCTTCATCCAAAACAGAGATGTCTGGAAATTCTCCAGGAAGATCCTCGTGGAGCTCTGTAGTGCCTTCTCCAGGGAAAGCTGCTAGTAAGTCCATGACTGCTTGACCCTTGATAGCTCTAGGTGACGTACATGTTATGTCCATCTCGACATTTGGAGAAGCCACTTGCCTGTCCTTCCCGTCAAGACCGGCTTTGAAAGTAAAAACTTTGCGGTCGATTTAGACACGAGTATCACCTTGTTGGATAGTAGGTAATGCCTAAACTTTCGAATAGAATGGATCAAAGCTAAACATGCTTTCTCTGCTTTGGGATATCTGAGTTCAGCATCTCTTAATATTCGGCTGAAATAGTATATGGGACGTTCGATTTCCTCGTCGTCTTCCTGAGCGAGTAGAGCCCCTACGGCGGTGTCACTGAAGGCAGTGTAGAGATATAGCGGCTTCCCTTGTGCATGAGACTTCATGATGGCTGGAGATGACAGTATTCGTTGAATCTTTCGAAAAGCTTCCTGCTGGGTTGCGGTCCAAACGAAGCTGGCTCCTTTCTTCAACAAGGGGGTGAATGAGGCGGTAAGTTGGGCTAGACCAGGTATAAAACGTCGAATATAGTTCACCTTGCCCATGAAACTCTGGAGATCCTTCACAGTTCGTGGGGGCAGCATTGTGAGGATAGCCTGAGTATTGGATGGGTCTACCTTGATCCCTTCTGCAGTTACTTGGAATCCCAGAAATTTACCTGAAGAGACGCCGAAAGCGCATTTCAAAGGATTCATCTTCAATTTGTATTCTCGACACCTCTCAAACACTTGTCGTAAGACGCTGGTGTGGTCTGCTCGATCCCTTGACTTGACCACGATATCATCTACATAGTCTTCTACTTGTTTATGCATCATGTCGTGGAAGATTGCCATCATAGCACGTTCATACGTTGCGCCGGCGTTCTTTAAACCGAATGGCATAACAGTATAGTAAAAATTGCCGAGAGGGGTTCGGAAGGCTGTCTTACTTGCATCGTGCTCATACATCCTTATCTGATTGTAGCCGCTGTAACCATCCATGAAGGAAAACATGCTGTGTCCGCTAGTGGCGTCTACTAACATGTCGATGTTAGGCAGAGGAAAGTCGTCCTTGGGGCAGCACTTATTCAAGTCTCTGAAATCCACGCAGCACCGAATCTGTCCGTTTTTCTTCTTTACTGGGACCACATTAGCTAACCAGGTCGGATGATGAATAGGTATGATGAAGCCAGCAGCTAGTAACTTCTGAATTTCGTTCTTGATTTGTTCTTCTACCTCATGTCTGAATTGCCTCGGAGATTGCTTGATTGGCTTGGATCCAGGTATGACATGTAGGTGATGGGTGACCAATTTTTCATCTAGACCAGGCATTTCCTCGTATGTCCAGGCGAACACATCTTGGTACTCCTTGAGTAGTTGAACAAGACTCGTACGTTCGTCTGTGGACAGAGTCAAACTGATAGAGACCGGCCTGGGAGATTCTTCATTCCCGATGTTAACAGTCTCGAGCTCGTCAGTCGTGAAATTGGTTCCATCTTGTAGTTGTCGCGGGGCATCCAAGATGGTATATTGTCTTCCCCTTCTGATCACGTTTCGTCTAGAAAGTGCGTTCCCTTTTGGTGTGAGCGTGGGTTGAAGCTTCACCGGATAAAGATTAACGTCTCGTCAGAGAAGGCGTGCCGTGGTGCTTGGCCCCCAATGATGCAAGTCGGTCTTCTTCTTGGATTGAAGCCCACGTGGGTAATGGGGTGCACAGGACTTTGTCTGATCTTCCCTACGGAGTATCTTTTGGCTCGAACAGATCCACTCCGCTAATTGGTGCGTACGGAGACAATGATGCAGGAATACGGATGACTTCCTCATTTAGCATGGTCTTCAGGCACTGGTGATACGTTGAAGGAATGACCTTGTTGTCATGAAGCCACGGTCTCCCTAGTATCATATGGTAGTCCGGCTCCTTTTCTATGACTTCAAATTTTGCTTTTGACTGAACGGGTCATATTGATAAATTCAGATTGACATACCCGTATGTGTTGGTCTTGTTTCCTTCGAAGTCCGTCATCGTGGTGGGCTGTCGTATAATCTTGCATGGGCTAACCTTGGCTGTCCTGAGAGTTTTGAGAGTAATCACATTCGAAGATGCTCCTGTGTCGACGAGGGCCCTCCTGAACTCTGAACCCTTGATGTGTACGGTAACATGTAGGGCCCGGTTGTGACCTTCCTCTGCCATCAAGTCGTCTTCTGTAAATGTAACATTATTTCTGAGATGTTTAAAATCGCGATTAAGACTTACGAACGAGGAGTTAGGTGTACGTCCAGAGCTATTTTATTAACTGCAGCAAACGTCTCTGCCCGTTGATTCTTCGAGAGGTGCAAGAGTTCACACAAGCTTTCCACTAGAGATGCCGCTTCCTGATCCACTGGCCTCTGGCTCGTAGTAAAACTGTTGATCTGAGGGGAACTAGTCCCCGGTGTAAAGGTCTCCGTAACGCTGATCTCTGATGTCATCTTGATGAGGAGATCAAGTATGTCGTTTATCGCTTCTTTGATTAGCTCCATGTTCTTCGTGTGAATCTCCTGTACCCGTGCTAGTTCGCTTAGTGTTGGAAATCTCCTGATCATGCCGTCAGATACGCCGTTAGGAGGAGGGGTATCTCCGTTGGAGGAACCATCGGGATTTGAGACCGTCGAGGTGGTCCTAAGACCAACCATCTCGAAATTGATTAAATAGTATTGAAGAAATTGACTTTACAACCGAGAGATTAACCTCCCGCTGTGGTCGCCAATTGTTTATGGGTAAAAACTATTCCTACCGGATTTGGTAATTTGGGGTGTGTGGATGAGGAATGAATCTAAACCCTAAACAAATGCACTACGCGGTGAGTGCATGTGATTCGAGAAATCAATCTGTACAACTCTAGCCTAAACCAAGAAATGGCCGTTCCAGACTTGCTTCGGTCACAAAGTGAAGGAAATGGGGTTGATCTTAGGGAGGGAAGCGAAGAAGGTGTTGAGATTGTGAAGGTGTAGGCTTGTTTATGACTTGTAACAGAAAGGTGAGCAGGCTTACGATTGATGCAAGCAAGCTTTGAGTGTTTGAATACGTTTTGTATTAACACTTGGTTTCTGTCTTGTCTTGACTTGTTCTGTTATTTTTTGAAAAATAGGGAGGAGAACCTATTTATACAAGTCATTTGAGCCTTATTCACGTCTCTCGTGGGAAGTGGAGGAAGTGGAGTGATGGAGTAGTGGAGTTGTGTGTTGGTGTTACACGACCCGGTCTTGCCCACTTCTCCTGTATCTCTAACCGTCCATGACTTCCACGACACGTTCTTGTGATGGCGCGTTGCTGTTTGCTGCACGCTTTTAATCGCCGGACCAATACCCCAGTATGTATCCCCCAGTTTGTGACATGATTGATGTCTCGAGTGTGTGGATCGTGGGACCCACGAAAGTAGCATGTAATGCTAGACTAAATAACTAAATTATTTAGGAATTCGATATTTGTGAAGTATCGTGTGTGTATTATATGCAGTCTCGCATCGAGTATATTCGAGCATGTATGAAACATCGTTGTTTTTTAAGGCTTACCGGAGTAAGTCACAAATTTAGGCGTCTTAAAATAGCATCATGTCCAGCCATCTTCGAGTGATCGTTTGGAGGCTATACAGGTAAGCCTTGACTTGACCGATCACTCCATGTGGAAGAGTGGTGGACGGTGATTGTGGTGACGCCTCATTGATAGCCTAACTCATGTCTTAGGCTGTCCGCCCAAGCTGGTAAAGTTGGACAGACGAGATGACTTGCAACCCTCATCTGCGACCGTCGGATTGGGGTTTAAGAGGTATGCAAGTTCCTTCTTTCAGCTTGGTCGAATCCAAGCATGGGAAGTGTTTTATAGAGGAACGATCATGCATGTGCGTAGACGACATGCTGGTGTCCATGTTTATACTTCACTATCCCACGAAGGTGCGATCTAGGCCACTCAAGTTTACCGGTAAAGAAGAGTGGCTGAGATTGATTTGCGATAGGAATCCTGTGCCGCAAAGGATTCCTAAAGGGGCGTGGCATGCCTCCTTCAGGGCGCGCGAACCGAGGCATCGAGCCATGGTTTGTATTGGTCGGTCGGACATGGAGATAGATGGGTCCACATTGATCATGTTGATACTCTCCGGACCTGCTTAATCTATTCCTGGACCCTTCATCCAAGCAGGAGAAGATGGACGCTCGTGATCGATTTGCAACATATGGAAGATGCCGCAAACCCCAATTTGGGTTTTGGATTGGTCGTGCGTACACAACTTTAATTGGTAGGCTAAGCTCCCCCTTTTGGGAGCCCGACCAGGTGGGACCCATATTGGGACCGTGGTGATCATGGTGATACCTGACTGACGGTCATGGGCTTGATCTAGGCCATCCAGATACGCCGGCGAAGCTGGATGGTTGCGATCAGTTTAAGACCCTTAGCGACCCTTAAAGCATCACGCCACCCAGGTTATGGGTGAACGTTCACTCCTCCCCGGTTAGGTCATGAGATGGTCGGCTATGCAGGTAGAAAGGGGGCCCGCCGGTGTGCAGGACAAGCTTGTCCGACCGGTCATAGGTAATCTACGCCGTCCAATTATGCCGGTGAAGTTGGATGGCCGTGGCCGTTTTGAGACTGCCATTGGCGGTCTTATGCGCACAAGCTTTTCCAAGATGCTCCACACCAGTCCAACCATCCTACTTTAGGCTGGTGTTCGGTGGTTATTTGGGAGGCATGGTATGTATTCAACCGACAAGGGCATAAACGGGCCCGCTGGTGGTCATTAAGGTGGTGAATATTCCAATACCTGCTTGGGGTCATAGATTTAATCTAAGCCATCCAATCATGCTGGTGAGGTTGGATGGTCGTGATCGTTTCTGAGACTGATATGGTCAGTTCAAGTTCAAACATGCTCAATCGGGCTAGTATAACACACCGAGAGTTGTAGCCTGTATGGGTATTTCGTACATGTTTTATTATTAATTCTTGGAGATTCGTGTTGCTCTGCTGAGAACAACACTCAGTCGTCATGCCGCACCGGTAATGAGTACAGGAAATAGGAGGCTGGTCATGCATTAATTAATAATATTGTAAATTCTTGGGGTATATGGGATTCTGCTACATGCTCCAACCTGGATGAATTTTGTGTATTTAATTCACATAATATTGTTGCCACATGCTCTATTCTAGGTGAATTAGTAAAGTGAAGAAGTATTCATCACTTATTAATGGCTTTATCTTTTGCAAGATGTTAGCGCATAATTTTCTGGCTTTTACAATTTTAACCCTAAATGAAAATCCACCATCAACAACTGGTATTTGTGTCAAGAATTATATTACCTGTCTTCTCAATAGGCAATAATGTACCATCACCCACCATTACTCTATCAGAACCAGAATATGTTTTTGTTAAGAGATGAGCATCCTTTGTTAAATGAGTTGTAGCACCTGAGTCAGGTAACCACACTGAAGAAATATTTGGATCTTTATTAATAATTTCTGCAGAATTAATATGAATTGCAGCAAAGGCTTGTTGTAAAGAGGTAGATGCTCCAGATCCAGTATTTAAAGATGAAGGTGCAGAAGTAGATGTGGAAGCAGTGACCTTATTTGGAATGTACCTAGAGTGACACCTATTCCCAGTATGACCTTTGTTTTTACAAATCTGGCACTCAATTTGACTAAAATCAGTCACAGTATGAGCATTTCTATTATCAGACCTTGATCTTGATGTAGATGCATTATTATTCTTTGCATAATAAGTTGAATTATTAGATTCAATAACAGATGTAGTTTTATCCTCTTCTGCCTTTAGCCACTGTTCATGATGTAAGAGTCTTGACATAACCTCACTAAGAGAAAAAGCAATATCTTTATTTTGAGCAGTTATAACAAATTGTCTATACTCTTTACCTAACCCCATTAGAGCATACATTACTACATCAGATTCATCAACTCGTTCTCATATAGCTGCTAACGAATCTGTAATAACTTTCAACTCATTAAAATAGGCAGAAACACTTTTATTACCTCTTTTGATTGAATGAAGTTGACTACGCAATAGAGACTTCTTTGCAGAAAATTGTTGAGTAAATAGGCGTTCAAGATGAACCCAAATCTGTCGAGCAGTTGAAAGACCAATAATCCCTCTGGAAATTGTTTCATCCAATGTAGCATTCAAACAAGACATAACAAAGCGATTCATCTTGCGCCAATGTATAAACAAAGGATTTGGTAGAATATCACCATCAAGATCAATAGTTTCAACCGGTTGAACACTTGTACCATCAACCATCTCAAACAGATCTGTAGTGATCAAGATCGACTCAAATTGATTCTTCCAAATCAGATAGTTAGAGCTATCTTCTCTAAGAGTAACAGATACAAAATTAGTAATGGTTTGAAACGGTAGTGAAGAATTATTACTAGCCATTGTAAAGAAGTTTCAAGAACTCAGCAAGAACCAATTGATTCTGAGAATGTTGCAAGATGTGAAGGAATAAGACCTAATTCTTGATATTGAATGTAGATCTAGAAGTATTAGTAGTAATGATGAAAAAATAGTAGTGATTTTAAGATATTGTAGAAATTGATTAGAAATTATAGAGATGATTAAAAATTGTAGCAGCGGAAATTGGATCGAAATATGAAAGAATCAAAATCTTCCTAAGAAAACTGATACCATGAAAGAATTGGTAATCAAATATTTTTTATTAAGTTTTTTTCAATCAAGGATTCAATACAGACACAATAAAGGCATGCCAGTATCATTAATACAAATTTATGTGATTCTGAGGACTTGTGTGTGATGGTTATTTTCAGTGATGTTGTAGTAAGAAGGGTTGTCGTTCACTCGGACTTGTTGAAATCGATTTTAAGTTTTAATAAAAGAAAATACTAAAGATAAAAGAAAATATATATATATATATATATACAAAATGTTGTCACAAGATGAAGAGAGTTACTGGGACTAGGATTTCGTCGAATTCATAACATAGGGTTCAATTTATTTATTCTCAACAATTAAAGCTCAATAAATAAAATTAACATGGACTCTGATTTTGCCAAGGTAGATTCTTAAAAGATTGGTTGTAAATCCTAAGCATGATGTATCAAAGCATTTAAGCTAAGCATACCTCATCAAATTAAATGACAACCAATTAATTCAAATCATATTTCAATTAAAATTAATGCAAAAGTCTAAAAAAAGAATTAAATAATTTTACCCATGTATGAAATTCGTCTTCCTCCATCGTCCAAAGAATGGGTTTAGCTCATCATGTTGGAAACACGCTCAAAATATGATTTCATTGCTCAGAAATGGTTTACAAATGATGAATAAGGGAGAAATAATGAAAAATCGGGTTTGTAACAATTATTTTTGTTACAAACCGAACTGTTACAGAGAACGATAAATATTAACTGTCGTTGTTACTGTTTCTTTAAGTCTGCCTCCAAACTACGACCCACAGCTGCGAGTCGTTAACACTGTTGAAGAACGACGGTCCTGCGTGCGTCTTATGTTCTTCGTGTTCTTCACAGCAGCAGCAGAAGTGTGTTCTCTGCAACTTGATTTTCTCGGCTCTATTGACGCTATAAACTCTCCCAAACTCCCCCCCCCTTTTATGGTACTAATTCAACCTATTTAAACCCGAAAGATGCATCGAATCTCCTTCATAACTTCAAAATATCCTCTCTTTATTATTTTTATTCTCACGGCAATATTTTCCATTTCTTTGATCTTCCACGCGTTATCAGCTGTCAAACATTCCTTATTTATCTTCTTCACGCATCTCTGTAGTGCAAAACATTCCAAACTGATGCATTACACGCCTCAAACTCGTGTCAAATTCAGTTGAACCCGTGAAAGCTTTTGTCCACTGTTTTGGATTGAAACACGTTATTCAGCCAAATTTTGTCCAAACAAACACCCATACCAACATTCTATAGTCATATCACGTCCACCCATGAAGTTTCAGCGATTGAGTCTACCTCTAACCCATCCAAAATCCGATCGATAAATCTGCCAGGAGTGAAACTCTTTTTCCCGCCAAAAATGAAAATTCAAATGAAGAAGATGAGATGCCCCCTATACTGAACTGGGGTGTGAATAGCAACTGGGTGCCCCTTAGCAATTGAGGTGCCCCTTATCCAATGTGGGAGTCCGCATAGCAAATGTCCTCCGGGGGTGCTCCGCATAATTTTTCGAGCCGATTTTTCCAAAAATATTTATTTCCCAAAAATACCTACAAACACATAAAACACCAAAATTAGTACAAAATCGAGTGCCAACAATATATAGTATTGAGATCAAATTAGACACAAAAATGTGTCTATCAAATACCCCAAACTTATTATTTGCTAGTCCTCGAGCAAATTTATTCTAGAAAATAAAAATCATTTGAACCCCTAGGTGGCCCTAGTGGCGGAGTGTTGTCTCCGGAGGGTTTACCAGAGGTGTGCCCACAAAACCTTTACTCCAGACCCTAGCTATCTACGCAGAACCTTGGAAGGTACTAAAGAATCTCCTTGGTTGGCATACTTATTAACTACAGGAGGAAGTACCCTGATGCGAAATTCCAATTGTTGTACACGAGTTTGCACTCAAGCATACTAAAATTCATATAAAGTGACAGAGCTCTACTCAGATAGTTTCTGGACATCATAAACCGGAGTCAAACAATCACATTGATACATTAAGAAGATGGATGTATAGAAAAACGTGGATGATGTTGACTAAGGTGAACCTATCCTAATGGACTGAGATACCGGTCTGACTAATATCAACACAACTGGCATATACAAGGGAACCAGTGGTCGATAATCCTAACTCTAGGTCAACTCATCTGGCATATACAAGGGTACCAGTGGTCGACTTTATTGAATTTATTCCAGTTGGTCTAATGGTCTGGTCTCAATTTTTTTTTTTTCTTTTTGGTGTCTCAGTCACTCTATTTCACCCTAGCAATGGTAAAAAGAAAAAGAAAAAGAAGTGATCAGGATTCTTTCGATGTTTTCATCACGAGGATATGGCGAAACTACCATGTTTTCTTTTCTAACACCTGAGCTTTGTGCTTTTATGAATAGACTCTTCTAGATGTTTCCATCTAATCAGATTGGTTCCTCAACTCCTACAACCAAAATGTTTCCATCCACTTAGATTGGTTAGTGCCGACCTTAATAAACATAAATTTCTAGGCTCTGGAGTTTATTTATTAATACTGCAACTAAAAGGTTTCTCCCATACCCCCAAACTTAAATCTAACAGTGTCCTCAATGTTCTAAAGATAAAATTAAAAGTATAAACAAGGAGAATCTGTTACCACTTGAAGCAAAAGAGTTAAGGAAAGATATTACCGTGTTGCATGAGCATGGGTTACCTCCCAAGAAGTGCTAAGTTTAAAGTCTTCAGCCAGACTAAGAAAGGATTAGTCACCTTATAGAATCATAGAGTAATAGCCAGGAATAATCGGATCACCAAAACCAAAAAGGGCTATCACAAGTAAAAGGAAACTGCAACTTGCCAAGAAAGTTAACAAATAAAGCACACCCTTGTCTAGTTTCCTGTTTAAGACAACTACATCTAGCTGTGGTTCAGGTTCAGGTTCTATAACTGGGTCTAGATAACATATTTTCATGGGTTGCATTTCCTCAAAAGTTAGATCCGAATGTTCAGGTTCTAGAGTCTGGAAAAACTCAAATAAAAACTTAGAAGCACATAATAATAACCTGAATAATTGAGGATCCTCTAAGTCAATCAGTTTTGACTTACACAGCTTACCATAATAAGATTGGTGGTCTTCCTTAAGCAAATGTGTTGACCCTAATATCCTAAAGTAATTAGGTTTAGTCTCAAAACTTAATAATTGACACATCTGGAAACTTATACGTTCCCACAATTGGAAGGAAGGTTTTGGTGGGAAAACAAAGTCAATCGTGGTATCATAGCCTGGGTTAACCACATCAACCAGAGGATGGGTTTCTAACAACTGAACTTCTTTATGGACACAACTAGGTTCATGAAAACGTGTATGAAGATAATCTTGTAAAATGGTTGAGGCACATATGACAAGTCCCAAGTGAGGGATCTCTGTAAGAGCTAAAGGTAAGGCACAAGGAGAATGATAATCACCCCCAAACTTAGAGTTTTGGGTGTCTCTAGATAGACTAGCTACAATTTCCCTAATTTCTAGATCATCGGAATCCTGAAAATGGTCAATTGCTTCTTCTAGGTTATACTCAGGTGATGCATCCTCACTCATATTTAAAAGCTCTAAGAGTTCATCTTCTTCGTCTAAGACTATTGTTTCTAAATCCTTGGACTCTAAAACAGTATTCTCAGGATAAACCCATTCCTCTAAACCATTATCGGCTTTGTAACTAGGAAATTTGACATCATCTAAAACGGAGATACTTCTAGTCAAATCCTCATCCTTTTGAATAGGTGAATAATTATTAAAATTATTTGGATTTAAACCAGAAATATTACCATCATTATAAAGCTCAATTGGAGAAACAAATTCCTGATCACTATGCCTAAAAACTTCATATTCTTCATCAACACTTTCCACATCATGATCATCACTATAATAACATGAAAAAGATCGAACCATATCTAAACAAGTAGTGTTACCAATTTTATCCTCGTCATCTTGATTATGCAAATAACTATCCTCATTTTTAAGGGTATTACTGGAAACACTGTATTGGAAATCAAGATTATTTCGAGCAATTCTTTCGTTCGTCTCAGCTATCATCTTGAGGGATTCCTCTATAGAAAGTTTCCTTTCGTCATAAACTAAGTTATTCATCTTAGCTAACTTACGTGTCGTCTCCTCTAATTTTCTGAGAGACTCTTCTAAAGGAGAAACATAAGAATTTTGCTCGTGACCCGTGCGTGTGTGGATAGTAATTGGGCACATCATGGTATGAGCCATAACCTTGAAAAGGCTGATGTTCCCAACCACTATTCACACTATGGTCAAAGTAGTAACGTCCATTTTGAAACTCAGTCGGATAATCATTGTATTGGCTGTTATAATACCAGTTTGACATCCTAACTGCAAGGGAATTCTACACTAACACAAACAAGGCTGACTCGACCACAACAAACCTACTGATTTCTAGCAAACAAAAAGCATGATGGCTCCACTTAGATTGTTTCTAGACCAGCTTCTAATCCTTCGAAAGGGAATTCGTTACAATTTAAGCAGACCCCTCTGGAATCAATCCGAGTTGAAGTAAGTTGAATAAAGGCGAGGGAAGCTGCGTGGAGCTTTGATACCCAAGGCCTCACCGCATTACAAGGCGGCGCAGTCACGCATTCAACTCACAGAAACCATCATGAACTTCGAAGTATGCTTAAAAGAGTAACCAATATTTTTCGAATGACTTTCCTATTAAGCTCGTTACCCTATCGGTCTCGTTCTAGTCAGTATTTTAAGCTTAGGTTCGCGTTTGGTATCGTTTTCCTAAGGCGGGCAAGAAGAGAACGATGATGAAATCCGAACCCTTATCTTGTATGGCCAGTCCTTGCCCTTTACTAGGAAAATAAAGCAGCCGGATTCAGTTCCTCGACATATATTCACACGAAATCATCCAGTAAACCCGCTGACAGGGGATTCGCGGGTGTTTAGAATTATTACCTCCCATTCCAAACGGCGGATGAACCGTTGAAGTCGACTCGGGCCACGACTCCTATGTCGTGTACGAACCCGAGGGGCCGAGACAGTATCGTAACTGTCGTCCTTCCCTGTGCAGTTTATATTTAAATAACCCTTCCTTAGGGTTTAAAAAAAATGTCTGTAGTTGCAGGAAATCCCACAATACACCCCTCACAAGAATTTACTTTACTAATCCATTTGAAGATGAATAACTATATATTTTTATTGATTATCTTCTTGAAATGTTTACAAGGATAGATAGAACAGAGCTAAAGAAATTACAATCACTCTAGATTTTCTCTCTCCTAATGACTTGCGTAACAATTCAAAAAGAACTATCTCTTCAACAGACTAACTCAACCCTTTATATAGGGTAATACACGATGTGGATGACAAACTAAGTTGTCCTTTATTTTCGGGGATGACTCGCGAAGTGTCGCGAGTGTTATAAACACTCTTCTTTGCGACACTCCTAAATTTCGCCAAGTCTTCACACTTTTCTCATGTTTTGACTGTCGTCATCCATTGCGTCATTTATATTACTTTCCTGCGACGCCTTCGCAATGTAGTCGTTTATTACTCTCGCGAAGTATTGATGTCGCGATATTCTCGCATTCCTACATCTTGCCTCTTCTCATGTCTTCTCTGCGAAGAAGAGAATGTCATGAGAACCAATATTTTAAAATGCCGCAACTGCTCATCTTTATCTCGCGATTGTTCATTTTTACTCGTTTTATTCATGTACGGAATTTATTACAGGTGTTTCTTCTTCCACTCTTTTCTTGACACGTCTCTTTCAACCGCTTATTCTTGACCATTCACGTCCCATCTCGCATTAAATGCATTTGTTTTCTCGAGGATTCTCTTCTCTATATATAGTTTTCTCACCCTTCTCTTTTTTTCTTTTATTTTCTTTCTGCAACTTTCCTTCAGCTTCCTTCCTCCGTAATTTTCTTTTCTGCTACTGTAAATCCTTTTTTCCTTCTCTTGATTTTCGCTCCTCCCTTCATTCCCATACTCTAATAATGGCTTCACTTGGTCGTACATACGCACCCCTTTTCAATGATGTTCAAAAGAAGTTACAAGAAAAGGGTTTCACCTTATCAACCATTCCTGATCAAGAATCTTCATCTATACTTTCTGCAAAATTGTTTTCGATCATCAATGTGATGATCATAAAATCATAGTCTCGCTAGGTCAACTCCTCGCAGGACTCCCCATTCCTCTATACAATCCCGAGATACCATTATTCTATGAAATCCTTGCTCATGAAAAATTCTCGCGAGCTGTTTATCAGTTGAGTGGCGACTGCATCCGTTTAATGCTTGAATTCGCAAATCGTGGCGCTGGTAAAGGATCTTTATATCCTGATAATGTCAAAGATCCTAGATTTGTAAATTTAGAGATAGCCGCTGAGAAGTATACTGTAGAGAACTTCTTTGCGAATTATGCAATTATAAATATGAGAAATGATAAATCTCGCTGGGGTGCTCGACTGAAGAAAAAAGATAATGTTGATGCTGATAAACTGCTCATGCAAGATATTGACTGGCATTCGGGCAACAATAGTACTCCTCGTCATTCCAAAGATGAGAAATGGTGGGTTGTTCCTTTATTTTTGAATGGACCTTACATCGCAGGTTCACATGTTCTCCCCCGCAACCCTCGCGAATTATCATCCTTGGGAGTTTAAGTGGCCCGAGAAGGCAAAAGAGGTATATTTCCTTTTTTCAATTTTACTTTGCGACATTTTCTTCCTCCTTTGCTTATTAATCTTTCAAAAATTTAGATTGCCAGAATGAGAAAGAATTATAAAGAAGATCCAAAGGCAAGTACCCTGGGATGAAGTAAGAAACATTTTCTTTTGTTATTTTAAACAATATTGTTGCCTCTGTTTCTTATCTTCATGCGTATGCGAAGGTTGACGTTGAAGAAGCTGAGGCTGTGAAGGTTAAAGGCAAAGATAAAATCACTTTTCGCAAGGACAAGTCTTCTGCTCCGCTTTCTAAAAAACGGAAAACCCATCCCTCTTCTCATCGTAGCTCTCAAACCAGTGAGAGTTCTGATGAGGATGAAAATGAAGTTGGTACTTCCTCCGCGAAAGAGAATCACTCTACTACTTCTGCTATGGCGCAACTGTCTAGTGTTTTCTCCGATTCCATGCAAGGAATGGGAGATGATCACTTATCTACAACTTGCATAGCTCTCGCGAAAATCTGCGATGCCCCGCTATTAGAGGATAATGAATCTTTTCGCGGAGTTTCCCGAACATTGACTTCCAGCCATTTGAATGCTCTCAATGCTTTGGTATGTTCATATTCCTTTGCTTCTCTGTAATTTTGATTATAAGCTTTATCTTAACAATTTCTTTATATTTATAGTCTGAGAGAGCTTCCTTTGTTGTTGCCTCAGATCTCGAGAAAAGACGCGACAACCTTGAAAAGAAAAATCTCCAACTAAAGAGAAGATCCGAGAACTAGAAACTGAGGTTGCGATGTCTCGCAAGAAAGATGAAAGAATTCAACAATTGGAAACTAAATCCACTTCTCAGGAGACTAAAATATCTACTCTTCAAAGCGCAAATCAACAACTTTATGGTACAAAATTTTTGCTCTTCAAATCGTCTTTACTTTGTCATCAACTATTCTTTGCCTGATTTATTATTTTCGCAGACATATATAATCTCTCTGAAGAAGCCATTCTTCTCCATTCATTTCCCGAGCCTATGGATAATGATGTTCTTCTCACCTATCTCAACGAGTCTTTAAGTAATTCGCCAAACAAAGTTGATTCCCTTTCATTAAATGAACTTCAAACCAAATATCGTCTCTTAGAGATTGAGCATAGATCTAGTTTAGGTTTAGCTAACCGATTTAAACAAATGTATCTTGATTCCCATAAGAAAACCGAAGCTTTAAGGAAGAAGATTAGTAGCCTTATAGATGACAAAGATCGCATTGCTAATAAAGGTGCACAGGCATTAGCAACATTTCAAAAATCTCTTCTCGAAGTACAAATTGAACGAGATGAATCTCTTCGTCAGAATGCTATACTTAATGAGCGAGAAGATCAAATTCGTTCACTTCTTGTTATAAATAATGATGATGAATTCGCTTGGGCTGCGAAGGTTCTAGATAATGCCAGGAATAATTTAGGTGTTGATGTTAGCCTTCATGCCGAACATACTGCCTTGGTTAAAGACATGATATCTGACAGAGAAGGTTGTTTATTATATTTTACTGCTCTTTATCTCTGTAGAACTGTTATTGTGTTGTTAATTCATTATCATATGTTTTGCAGAATCCGAGAAGAGATTTCAAACAAGGATTGAAGAACTTGAGTCTGAAAAAGGGGAACTCGCAGAAGGCCTTTCTCTTCGCAATAATAAGTATTCTAAGTTGAAGAAACAACTGCAAGCTACAGTGGCGAATTTCAACAATACTGATGTTCGTTTTCGCAATCAAACTATTGAAATGGTTTGCAATGATCACCGCATTCCTCTTAGTTCATATCCTTGTCTTCGCGATGTTATTCCTGAAGATACGCCTTTCTCGGATGTCTCTGATAGTGAAGCTAGCGAAGAAGAAGATTCTGGCGAAAAGAATGATGGAACTGAAGAATCTGACCAAGAAGAAGAATCCTCAAAGAAATAACTTCTTTTTCTTTTTTCGCTTCTTGTAATACATATACTCTTTCAATCTTCTTGGATTGTCAAATATGAATTCAATCTTCGTTTTCTTTACTTGCGCGTATTTGTCAAGCAATTCTTCTTTATAATTCAACTGACCATCATTATGAATACATAAATCCATCATGTGGAAATGAATAACAAGATTTTATCCTATTCATTCCCATACTTGCCTCTGTTATTCATTTTCAAATGAGAGAGTTGACCAATTATATCTGAGTAATGAAATCTCTGACTTCATCCTTTATTATTTGTAACTCTATGATGGAACATAATCGTTTTCGCAAGCTTACTCGCTTCCTCAATTGTATATATGTCTGTATCTTTAGTTATGTTGAAGTTCATCATTGCGACAAGATCGCAGGATGTCTTCACAAATGAAGAAATCCATTGATCTTGCCTTATCATTCTTGTGTGGTCTTATTTTGCCTTCCTAATTAAAGGTCTTATTTCTCCACCCCCTCGTTGCGACAAAATCGCGGGACGTCTTTACATTTTCATGTAATGACCCATTGACCTTGTCTTATCATTTGTTAAGTATTTTTGCCTCTGCAGGATATTTTATTTGCGACAATATGACGGGCTTAAATATTCTTGCGAATGTAAAATCCCATGACATTTCCGTCTTTGCGACGAAATCGCAGGACGTCTTTTGCATTTTCATGCAAAAACCCATTGATCTCGCCTTATCCTTGCGTCATTATTGCCTCTACGGGATCATCGCACAAATATGACAAGCCTAAATTTCCTTGCGAAAATAAAGCCTCATGACATTTGCGTCTTTTGACACTTATCGGCTCCCTAATGGAGGGTGCCGCCCTTATCTTCTCCCCTGGTTGCCCCTTCAAGGAGGCGTACATCGGCCATACAAGACTAGCTCCTCCCATCCGGTCTTAACAACAACCAGTTGTTTTCACAGCCTCTTATCCCTTATACCTATATGGCTTATGGTTACGAGACTGCACCCTAAGTGGAGTTTTCTTCGGGCCGAGTGCAGCATATACCAAGACTTGCCAAGAATGGCCGAGACACTTCAAATGCCCAGGCACTCTTGGCTCAACCGTGTACCCCGGGCCTTGAGCATACATCGACTCCTAGGAAGAGATCCTCGGGCGTCCAACCAGGGTATAACCTTATATATATAGTTGGAAATCCAAGGTATCTCTCCCGGATAGGCTTTCATGGGCCCCAAATCTTCATGGCTCAGTTCCGGGAGCGGTGTAACCTTTTCACCGAGCCATGTCAAGAGATGCCCCTTATATGACGCACTTTAGGTCTTACATTTGCCTCTTGCGAAATGTCATTCGCGAACTAGGGTGTACGCCATAAAGGTTCGTCCCATTCACTCACTCTTTCATTTTTGTTAATTCATTCAATCATTCATTTTGTTTGCGAAACTATCGCACAATCTTACATTGTTTAATCATTTTTATTTTTCAATTCTTCAATCAAATTGTCATACATTCTTGATGGCGAGATCCTCGCATATTTCTTCTTCAATTATTGTTTCTTCCTCTTACTCTGAACAAGCTTTTGTTGTTGCTTTTTGATGATTATTCACTTCTTACACTTTTTGCTCTTGCTACTCTCTGCCTCTACACCATTCAAATCTCTTAATGATTCCTTTCCATCATAATTTCCAACTATTTTCATGCACTTGTTTCGCAATGTATCTTCTCCTCTTACATCAATGGCATCCACCATTAATCTTTCGCTTCTTTTCTCATCTTTTGCATGTTGCTTCCAACCCTTTCTTTTCTCAGCTCTCTCTTCGCAGCTCTCCACATCGATCTCATAGCATTTTTGTCCTTCCGTCCAATCTCCTTTTATAATTCCAATACCAATAGGATGAGGAAATTTTATACACTGATGATATGTTGACGCTACACCCAGAATTTCATGCAACCATGGTCTTCCGATCAATGCATTATAAGGGGATTCCACATCGACCACAGAACAAAATATCGGTAGATAACCCTTGCAAAGGTATTCTCATATGAACTTCACCTTTAGGCTTGTTTGTTGTGCCATTGAAACCATATATTTTGTATGTTGAAGGTATCAATTCTCGCATCCTTTCCCCCATAGTCTTGTAAGTATGGTAAAAGAGGATGTTTCTTGAGCTTCCAAGTATCAATTAATATTCTATTGATTGCCCAACAATTTTCTCGCTTCATCATCTTCGCCATCAACAGGTTTTGGATTAATTTCCAATTTTACAACCAATGGGCTATCATGCGTCTCTCGCCTTCGGGAATCTCTTCGCGGTGAAAGAAATAATCTGCATTTGCCATTCTTTTAATTGCGATGTCCTCGCAATGTTCAACACTTCTTTATCATCAACATCCCTCGCAAAAACTCTACTGAGTATGTTATCATGAAAATCTTCAATTGTAAGATATGAGTGAACAATGGAGTTGCAAAATAAATTTTTAGCCTTTGCTCCAACTTCTATTACGAACGTTTCTTTCCCTTTTGATGGTGGTGGCGGCAATGGTTGAATTTTCTCTTCACTTTTTAGAAAGTGATTCAGCTTTCCTTGATCAATCATTCTAAGGATGATTCTTTTTATGTTTCTGCAGTCATTTGTCAGATGTCCATGAAAACGGTGGTAAGAACAGAACTCGTGACTTCTATCACTTGGTGGTGGCTCATTCCCCATGTTCCATGGCGCAGGTATATTTTCCATCAAGAGTATAGCTTCCCATATCTTTTCCACACTAGCATTTAATGGTGGCATTTTGATTTCTTCCCATACTACTCTGTGACGTCGCTGACCTCCATGATAATTCTGCCTTTGACTTCCATAAGTTTCTTGCGGATGATCAAGTCTCGAATTTTTTTGTTATTGCCGCCACGGTTATAGTAGTTTCTTTATCTTTCAAACTCTTCTTGATCTCGGCTTCCCATGGCTACTAACTTTGGTTGTTCATCATTTATCACTCTTTCTTGCTGCCCTTGCGAGGTACTCTCCACTGTGTGTATTAATTTGGGTAACAAACTTGCATTCGCAGCATTTGAACTTGTATTCGCAACCGGGTACGACTCCACCTCATTTTGCCTTTCTTCCAAAGCAATATATTCCTCTTGCAGTTCTCGCAACTCCGTCATCGTGATCGTATTCTTGACTCTAAAAATTTGAATATATAGCAAATTGGTTGCGAACATAACGTTTATAAATGATAAAATGAGATATCTTTCATCCACTCTTCCAGCCATCTCGCTACACATTGTCTTCCATCTCACAGTTAGGTGTCTTAAACTTTCGCCAACTCTTTGTTTCAGCCCAAATACATCTTCAATTCCTGGTCGCGAGGAGTTGTTACTTATGTATGCCCCTAAAAATATAGCTTGTAGATGGTTGAATGACGTGATGGTGTTTCTTGGTAAACCTTCAAACCACTTCAGTGCTTCCCCTGTTAAACTTGATGCGAAATATTTGCACAATATAGCGTCATGATTTTCCCACTGTAACACACATCTTACATACGCTTTGATATGTTGTATTGCGCAAGTTGTTCCATCAAAAATGCTGGTTAATGCAGGTAAATTGCACTTTGGGGGTATTCCTCCTAACTGCACCTCTAATGTAAAGGGATTCTTCGCAGCTTCTTCGATTGCCTCATCCAATTGTCTTCTTCCTCCTCCTCTTCTATTGTTCAACATTCCTCTCATTTCTGCCAACTCTTTTAAGATTTGTTCGTTTACATCAGGGTTCGAATTTATTGGTCTTTTTAGTTCCGTTTCTCTCCTTCTTCGTTCATGTCTATCTTGATTTTCTTGTTCAACATTTTCTTCTCTTCTTTCTCTGCGACTTTCTTCTCCATCTCGTTCTCGGATTCGCACACCATTATATCCATCATTTTCTCTTCTTGGTTGTCTATTAACTCTCCTTTGTATTCTTTCATACTCTTCATTAATATTCCCATTGTTGCGATTTTGCTCGCGCCTTCTTTCTCGATTGTCATGATTATTCTGCCGGATTGCTTCCTCCAATTCTCGTTCTTCCATTTCTACTCTTAATCTTTCCCTTTCGCGAGCTAGACGCGCTTGTTCAATATAATGCCTTTCGATGTCATCCTCAATCTCCTTTTGTTTCCTCTGTGTTTCTCTTCCACGCAGTATTCTTCTTCCTTCTTCCGGATTTTCTTCATCAATTGGATTATTCTGCTGCCTATTTCCTTGATTTCCATTATTTTGATCACCCCTGTAAAATCTACGGGACGCGGAATACACACCATTTCCCTTCTTTCGCAGTATCCCTCACCGAGATTTAGCTCTCTTTCTAAATTTTCTTCATTAGCATCTTCCACAGGCAACATTCTCCTTCTATCATCTCTAACCGATCCTGGTCTTATCCCGTTATTACTTCTCGACCTCCTATTCTGCAACCTCATATTTTCCATTCTTAACTCATGGTTTTGCCTTGTTAAATTTGCGCGTTCTTCCGCTTCTAATCGTCTTTCTTCATGTATTGTTTGTCTCAACGTTTCTAATGCTACGATTTCTTCATTTCTATGAGCTGTTTCTCCCATTTCTTCTCGATTTCTCTCCTCTTGTTCATTATTTATAAATTGTTGCACTTCTTCTCTTTCTTCCACAGAATCTGATCTCCATGTATGCACGCTCACCCTATCATAATCTACTACTCTATTCGGTACTGGTTGAATTGGTGGTTGAATTGGTGGTTGAATTTGACCTTCTTCTCTATCTCTTGCGTTTATTCTTGATGGTTCACCTACTTCATTTCTCCTTTCTCCAGCCTAATCTCCCACTTCTCCTCACAATTGTTGGTTGTTACGATGCATTCCTTCTTCTAGCCATTTCTCAATTTTAGTAAATTGTTGAGAATTATCCGAAATTTCTTTCTTGTTACTCCTGATTCTTTCAATTCACAAGGTTGATCTTCTACTCATCCCTGTTTCTAGCGCATATGTAGTTGCAGGAAATCCCACAAGGTTGATCTTCTACTCATCCCTGTTTCTAGCGCATATGTAGTTGCAGGAAATCCCACAATACACCCCTCACAAGAATTTACTTTACTAATCCATTTGAAGATGAATAACTATATATTTTTATTGATTATCTTCTTGAAATGTTTACAAGGATAGATAGAACAGAGCTAAAGAAATTACAATCACTCTAGATTTTCTCTCTCCTAATGACTTGCTTAACAATTCAAAAAGAACTCTCTCTTCAACAGACTAACTCAATCCTTTATATAGGGTAATACACAGTGGATGACAGCTAAGCTGTCCTTTATTTTCGGGGATGACTCGCGAAGTGTCGCGAGTGTTATAAACACTCTTCTTTGCGACACTCCTAAATTTCGCCAAGTCTTCACACTTTTCTCATGTTTTGACTGTCGTCATCCATTGCGTCATTTATATTACTTCCCTGCGACGCCTTCGCAATGTAGTCGTTTATTACTCTCGCGAAGTATTGATGTCGCGATATTCTGTTCCTACAATGTCCAAAAGTCTAAAAATAAAGTCCAAAAAGTGTCCAAAAATAAAAATAGAAATTACAAAAATAATTACCTAATTACAGTTTCTAAAAATAAATAAAAAAATAATTACACTATATACAAAATTTTCTTCTTCACTCCGTTCGGATCTCTCTTTTCTTTCCTATTTTGGCTTTGCTTTTCTTTTCAGCACTTTCTCTTTTTCTTTCGCTCCACTCCAAATCTGAAAGCAAACAGAAATACCAAAACGCGTAAAAAAGAACAAAAATAATAAAAAGAAAAATAAAACCTAAAAAAAAATCTATACACAAGTCCGCGTCGGCGGCGCCAAAAATTGATGGTGATGTTGTAGTAAGAAGGGTTGTCGTTCACTCGGACTTGTTGAAATCGATTTTAAGTTTTGATAAAAGAAAATACTAAAGATAAAGAAAATATATATATATATATATATATACAAAATGTTGTCACAGGATGAAGAGAGTTCTTTGGGACTAGGATTTCGTCGAATTCATAACATAGGGTTCAATTTATTTATTCTCAACAATTAAAGCTCAATAAATAAAATTAACATGGACTCTCATTTTGCCAAGGTATATTCTTAAAAGATTGGTTGTAAATCCTAAGCATGATGTATCAAAGCATTTAAGCTAAGCATACCTCATCAAATTAAATGACAACCAATTAATTCAAATCATATTTCAATTAAAATTAATGCAAAAGTCTAAAAAAAAGAATTAAATAATTTTACCCATGTATGAAATTCGTCTTCCTCCGTCGTCCCAGTAATGGGGTTTAGCTCATCATGTTGGAAACACGCTCAAAATATGATTTCATTGCTCAGAAATGGTTTACAAATGATGAATAAGGGAGAAATAATGAAAAATCGGGTTTGTAACAATTATTTTTGTTACAAACCGAATCACTATTAGAGAACGATAAATATTAACTGTCATTTATTCTTTGTTTCTTTAAGTCTGCCTCCAAACTACAACCCACAGCTGCGAGTCGTTCACACTGTTGAAGAACGACGGTCCTGCGTGCGTCTTATGTTCTTCATGTTCTTCACAGCAGCAGCAGAAGTGTGTTCTCTGCAACTTGATTTTTATGGCTTTATTGACGCTATAAACTCTCCCAAACTCCCCCCCCCTTTTATGGTACTAATTCAACCTATTTAAACCCGAAAGATGCATCGAATCTCCTTCATAACTTCAAAATATCCTCTCTTTATTATTTTTATTCTCACGACAATATTTTCCATTTCTTTGATCTTCCACGCGTTATCAGCTGTCAAACATTTCTTATTTATCTTCTTCACGCATCTCTGTAGTGCAAAACACTCCAAACTGATGCATTACACGCCTCAAACTCGTGTGAAATTCAGTTGAACCCGTGAAAGCTTTTGTCCACTGTTTTGGATTGAAACACGTTATTTAGCCAAATTTTATCCAAACAAACACCCATACCAACATTCTATAGTCATATCGCGTCCACCCATGAAGTTTCAGCGATTGAGTCTACCTCTAACCCATCCAAAATCCGATCGATAAATCGCCAGAGTGAAACTCTTTTTCCCTTAAAAATGAAAATTCAAATGAAGAAGATGAGATGCCCCTATCCTGAACTGGGGTGTGAATAGCAACTGGGTGCCCCTTAGCAATTGAGGTGCCCCTTATCCAATGTGGGAGTCCGCATAGCAAATGTCCTCTGGGGGTGCTCCGCATAATTTTTCGAGCCGGTTTTTCCAAAAATGTTTATTTCCCAAAAATACCTACAAACACATAAAATACCAAAATTAGTACAAAATCGAGTGCCAACAATATATAGTATTGAGATCAAATTAGACACAAAAATGTGTCTATCAGTGTGAAACACACACTTACAGACTGACTCATAACTGACTCATATGCTAACTGAGTTAGCTGTAACTGACTCCTTAGCTATATCTGAATCCTCACAAATTAGAAGAGGTTTTAGAGTTCAGGGTAGCACAAAGGTTGGGTTCTCGCTGGATTCGAGTTTACGGCAGGAGATTTTGAGCAAAGTATCACCAAGAAGTCAGGAATGGATGTTTCTGAGATTGAAAGTGTGTGTGTGATTGAATTATTGTCGCATGTAAGGAAATTGAATGCTTTAAGAATCAACAACGGATGATATGTGCATCACCAGCAAACTGCACTCAGGCTGTTTGTAAAAAGGCCTGAACCAGTTATGCTGCAAGCTTTTGTCACTCTACCAGTGCCTATGCCAAGTTCTTCCGTGAGTTTTGTGTTTGTTTACAAAGAGCTAGGAGATGATTTCGCGGTTGAATTGAACCAGGAAGTGGTACGAATTCAGGTGGAAGACTGGGTTAGGCTTGAATGAGTTTTAAACCGAGAATAAAGGGAGTAAAACTGAGTTGCTGAGCTATTATTGTTGCTGCTCATTATAGCTTGTATGGCAGTTTAAATCCAAGACGTTCAGAACAACATGGAGTAGAAGTTTGGACAGAATTTGAGTCGAATGAGCAAGAATTGCGTCCGAGAAACATTGAGTTCTGCCTTGGTCATGTGCCTGTTGTAGCCATGGTTCGATGGCTGTGTATGAGGACTAGTTCGCAATCGCTAGGAGGGGTTTTTGACACCGACAGGAAAAGGGGATCTCGGTACAGATTTATATCAATTTTGGAAAGAGTTTCTTGCCGAGAAGTCAGCTGAAAAGTAAGGTTGTTGCCGTCAGTTTTATGTGATGAATGGCTCGGATATGGGATGTTTGGGAGTTTGTATTGAATTAAGAAACTTGGGTCTCTATCTGCTTCGAGATTTTCAGGGAGAAAAAGTTCAATTGAGTGGAATGCAAGTTGCAACAAGAAACTGGGGCTATAAAAAGAAGAACCCTAAGCTACAGACGGGAGATCCGATACCCCCTGCTCACGACTGCTATCAACACCATCCACAGAAAGGAGCTCTGCTCCTCTCCAAACCTTATTCCATTACCACCTCTCGCCTCCACTAGTCTGTATACCACCTTCACAGTCCATCTCCATTACCACCTGCATATCACCACCAGCATACATCCCATCTCACCTGCACACCTCCATCCATCAGCACATCACCTTCGCAGTTCCTTGCATATCACCTGCATCGCATTCCACCACTTTCATCTCCATTACCACCTGCACTCCACCAGCATACATTATTCCATCAACACAGCAGTGAGAGGAGTTTCATGTGCAATCCATCTACACCACCAGCACTTCACAGGCAACAGAAAGCTTCAGCAGTTCACAGACCATTGCAAGTTACAGCACCATGACAACAGCATTTCCTACTTCGCAGACATCATCCATCTTCGCAGTCAACATCAGTCGCAAGACATAGCCACCAGTCCATACACCCTACCTCTTGCTGTTGTTTGGTTTTAATTTTAGTGTTGTTTTTCTTTCTTTTCCATGAACTCCAGTAGCTAATTCTTGTTTGATTAGGGCTATTTCAGAAGCTATGTGATTTGATTTTTATTCTCAATCTCGTTTTATTGCTTGTCTTTTACCGCGTTTATGACCATGAATTATTTGCAGGGAATTTGAGTGGCCAATTAGATAACTTGTTTGCAATTCTAATGCTAGATTATTGACCTGTAATCAGTAATTATTATGGTAATATAATCACAAGTAGCAAAACATCAACGTTGCAATGGGATGTTGTGGATTTTGATGTGTATTTGACAACCCTAAATTAACATGTCGAACTTACGAGCATGTGGTTAGGATCAATCCGACTCATAGAGAATACTGGTTGATTAAGTTACACTAGAGAGCTTATTCAAAGTGGCTTGATTGACTAGACACGAGTACAGAACGTATTCTACGAAGTGACTTTTGGAGTTTATTAGACTTGTTGAACCTATAACTTGTCTAGGATTGTTAGTAAACGTATTTTGAAGAAGATTCATGTTCACTATTAATCATTTTTTATTTTTGCATTAATATTTGTTTCGTAGTTTTTGCATTATTCATATTTTTAGAGATTTAATCGACAACTTTAGCTCAACTCTCCCTTAGGAAGGGACCTTCTTATCATTGTGCTATTCATTAGTGTAAGAAGAGTAAAGAATATATTTTTTTTGTGAGTTCGACACCTCATCACTTACAGCTACTCGACCTAATATTGCTTTTAGTCTAGGTTGTTGTGCTAGTTTTCAGGCTAATCCAAAGGAATCTTATCTTGCAGCTGCAAAGAGGATCATGCGATATATGGACTTTACGAACTATACGCGTTTTTACGGATCCGAACTAGAATCAGTCGAATCAATTCGGCCCATTATCTCCGAGCAACAACTTAATGGGCTTATATTAATATCTCCTTTAAGGCCCAGACGATAGTTTCTCCCTTCCATCCCGTGATTCCCAAAAATGAGATCATGAGGAGATTCGAACTACTGCCATGCAACTCCTTTAATTGGCTAAACACCACTGAACCAACACTTCTTTGGTGTTAACAGGTTCATATATTTCAAATATATCAACAACCTAAAAACTCAATACCATCCCTCACTCCAGAATAAAAGTAGCACTGGTGGAGCTTACCCTCTCTCCTATTGGCTGCTGAGCGTAACCTCGCGCTCTCATTGGTTAATTGAGAAACCATTCGTATTCGTCGGATGAAATTTCGTTAGATATGGTGCGTTGATCTCACAATGTGTGGTGTAGATTGGGTGGATTGTTGGGACACATGCAACGGACGGACCACATTATTTAGAAAATTACTATATTCATTTCATGTATTTATTATGAAAATCCATAAAATAAAGAAAACTACTATATTAATTTCGGACATTTATGATTAAAATAAAAAAAAATCAATTCAACATATTTTTTGGAATAAAATAATAAGATTTATATTTTTGAATCTTTTATAATTTCATGTAGTTATTATAAAAAATACAGAAAATAAAAAAATTACTATATGAATTTCGTACATTTATGACTAAAATAAAAAAAAATCTTTTATAATTTTTTGTATTTATTAAAAAAACTTCAATAAATAAATAAAAAATATTATATTAATTTTGTACATTTATGACTGAAAAAAAAATTCAATATATTTATGGTAAAATAATAATAAGATTCTTTTTGAATCTTTTATAAGGAAAAAAAAATCTAGAAATGACTATATTAATTTATATGTTATTAATATCAACTTAAATTTTTTACTAAATATCTTTTATAAGGTAAAAAGAATTTGACTTGTATTTTTGGATGATTTTTAAGGTAAAAGATAAATATACATTCGAAAATATACTATGAATTTGGTTTCAAAATATCATTGGTAAACAAATATTACCATAAATAACGTCATGATTTTTATGGCCTTAACTTGCTAAAATTTTGTAAATACATATCAAATATGTAGATATTTTTTATATTATATCCAAAATAAACACGTTTTATTTATGGGTTTGTCATTGATACTTCTATTTAAAAGCATTCGATCAAGAGACTACTTCATTTTTCGAAGCCTCTCTATAGAATTATAGATACTCTTCTCCATGAAGAACAAGTCGAAAGTTTTTAATTTATATTCGATTAGGGATTTTGCAATATATAGTGTTTCAATAGTTGTTTTCTTTTTTATGATTTGTGATTTTGACTCGCTGTTTTATTGATTTGTTAACAGGTGCACAAACTAAAAATTTATTGATTTGTTAACAGTGCATAAACTAAATTTCTCAACCAGATTGTGAGTTTAATTTCTCAATATTCTTTGCTTTCGATTTTATGTTTTATGTTTGTTTTATTGATTTATTAACAGGTGCGTAAACTAGAATTCGCAACCAGATGTGAGTTTAATTTGTCTCTATTCTCTTTGCTTTCGATTTTCTGTTTTGTGTTCGTGTTGTTTTTGGTTTGTAACTTTCGATTTTGAAGATTTAATTAGGGTTTACTCTGAGTATTCAATTGTTTTGATTTATTTTATCAGGATGGGGAGAGGATCGGAGGGCGATATATTAACATAGGCAGATAAGTTCACCGGATTACCTTTTGTCCACAAGAATTCTCAAGAACAAGGATCTTTTTTGTAATTATAAATTATGTTACCAAATTTTGATGTATTACTAATTTTTTGGAGATTAGTTTTGATTTATGAAGTGTTTAAAGTAGAGGAAAACATTTAGGGAAAGGAAATACATTACAGGGCTAAACTAAAGGAGGTAGGCTACATTTAGTATATTTGGAAAGTACCAGGTTTATTAAGTTACGTATATATTTATATTAGTTTGGGATATTTGAAATGAGAGTCCTAAATTGAATTTCAGCGGTTGAGTATTAATTTCATATTCGTTAAGTATTAATTTCATATTATTTAATATAATTTACCAAAAAATAATATTGTAAATATTTTGCGAAAACGAATCGATAGATAAATATTTTTTTATCTTCTTATATTATTAATTTTTGGTAAATATAAATTTAATTCCAATAATCTAAGCAAAAAGATTGGAGAAGGAAAAATCTTCAGAATTTCTTGGGAGATTTAAGAAATTAATTCCAAAAATAATAATATTCTCTCATGTGTAAAAACGCTTGAACAAATGTCACATCTTTTTTTTTCTTTTATGATTTGTTCCACATATGCTTGCAAAATTTCTTCTTCTGATCGGTGGTTATTGTTTATTTTTGCAGGATACAGAAGAATTCAATCCATAAAGCTACTTTTCTTCTTGGAAATTAGATTAAGTCATTTTTTCTTTTCCTTTTTACTGTTTTGTAAATATTAGTTCTTAACAGGTTACGAGAGCTGTTCAAGTTGTTGTTTTACTGCAATAGTCTCGGGGCAACTCAAAACAATCTATATTTTGTTTCGATTTTTGTCTGCTTCAAGGTAATCAAATCTTCTTTGGTTAGAAATATGTTTATGACCTTTCTAAATTACTACTTTTTATACTTTCAGGTGGTTGTTGGTTTTATTGTTCAATTCAGTTATTACTTTTGTAGATCATAACATCGTGTTTGAGATTTTTTCTGTTGATTATGGTGTTGCGATTCAAAAGGCTAAAAAATGTCATTTTGATTGAGATTTTTTTATACTAAAAATAGCTTAGGAATTTTATTTGACTAGAATCTCAATTTGATTATGTTTCCACCCAGCAAACAAAAAAACTAACAAAGCTATGGGTGATCACTTAAACTACCGAGAGATTTGATCTAAACTCATTAATTCGGTAAGGAATGAAATTGCATTTGTTCTGGTAGTATGCCCATGAGTTCGTTCTTTAAATTACCCCAGGAATTACAACAACTTTCAGTTGGTTTTTGCAATATATAATATCCAATTATCTACAGTCAAATAGTATTATGATGGAATCATCCAGTTCCCATTGCATAACCGGTACCCGGTGATTCCACAAGTTCTACCAAGAAGAGACTAATATCTAATCGTGATAGGTTGTTTTGTTGAACTTGGGTAAGGTCGATCAGCCATGCAAGCAAGATATCTCCATGATTTATAAGCATTCTTTTCAATTAATTGAGATGCAAAAAAGCCTATTATACTTATGTACAAAATTAAAAATATTAATAGCCTCATTTTGAACGTTGGAAAAACGTATTATGCTCAAAACAAAATGGAATATAAAAAACGAAAAATAGACAACAAATGATGGTCAGAATTACTAAAAACAAATGCAAATCAAATACGCCGAACACTTTCATAGAGTTAATTTTTGCTTTAAATTGGTAACAGATACAATGAAAATTTTTGTACGTACTTGGGAGTAAGCACTATTGAGCTGAGCTTAAGGAATTGTTTTTCTTACAAATTTTTATGACTACAAATGCAATTCACTGTTCGACCGCAGTGGGTACATATACAATTCATCATTTGATAATAAAATTAAGTTGCACTAACTCAAGAAACACTAATATATGAAGATATTTAAACTTAATTAACAAAAAAATTAACAAAAAAACAACAAATGTGGAACGGGCTACTTACTCTAATACGGCTTGCTTAGATACCCTACTTCACAGTGAACAAAAAAACTTTTACAAGTACGTACTTTTCGTGTAATTCAAAAGACGTGTGTGATTGGGTGCATTATCTACAATATAAAGCACAGTTTGTTTCTGAGTGGTGGCCAGGATTTATTCTGGGCAAAGATAAATCTACGGTCGTGGTTGTGCAGACCACACCCATAACCCGCACGTGCGCCAAGGCTAACTTTTCCTATATGAGTGGTGGTCAGGATTTATCCTTGGCAAAGATAAATCAAAGGCTGTGATCCTCCGTGCCACACCCTACAAGTCGCACACGTGGTGTTCATTCCAATATTATGAATTAAAAATGAATACTCAAGTCAAGATATTGAATTTTAAAAATTATAACATGGAGGTTCGAACTCATGACCTATTGTGTCATAAGAGTGGCCTCTAACCATTGTTCCACCTTGGTTGGAATTGATAAAAAAAGATAAATCAACAGTGGTTGTTTGTTCAACTTAAATATTAATTAGTATAAGTATTTTATTAATTAGTATAAGTGATTTGTCTAGAGAGAAGATAAATCTATGGTTATGGTTTGTTCAACTTAAATATTAATTAGTATAAGTGTTTTATTAATTTAGGAAACATTAATTTCTCATGAATATCCCTTAATTAATATTAATACATATCTCCATAAATAAGTAATAATTTTGACAAAAATTATTTCAATAGATATTAGTGGTGGTGGTGGTAGTAGAGGAAGAAGTAAGTGGTGGAAGCGGTGGAATGTGTTACAAAGTGGTGGAGGCGGTAACATTAGTTTTGGTGGAAGAAATAGTGGCGCTGGATGGTTTTAATGGCGGTGGTATTAGTTTTTTCTTTTTGAATCAAAAATAATAAAAAAATTTTACATGATGGGTAACATTGTATTGTGAAAAGTATAGTTGGTTGTTTTTGACACGATCAAAAAAGGCGGATAAAAAATACTTTTGGGATGATACCAAATCATATAAGACAAAATGGTTGTTTTTGGTGCCACTGCTATCTTTTGTTAACCGTTCGTACGCATGATTTTCAGTATTAACAAAAAACATATAGTTGAATAAATTAATTGACGACCTAAGTTTGTTAAATCTAAACTTTATACATGACGTGTGGGATTAAAAGTTATAAGTGCGCCCAATATTCTACGAGGGATGGAAAATGGTGGTGGTGGAGAAAGAAGTAATATCTGGTGGTTTGTGGTACTGGCCGGTTTTGATGAGTAGTAATTGACTATGTTAATTATGTCTTGCTACAAAAGGATAACACTATAAAGTAGAAATGTGGTTGATCGTCTTAATGCTAATATAAACTCGGTTAAAATACATGAAAATTAAGAAGAAGAAAAAACATTTGGATGTCACGTTATATAATAAATAACACTAAAAACTACATATTTAGTATCAAGGTTTCTCCGTCCAATAGATAAATCTAAGGTTGTATTGAGATCCCGTAAGCATAGGGCGAGTTGGTCTTGGATTTCTGAATGATAATGAATATAATGAAACGCTCCCTCTCGGTTTGTCCAATGAAACCGAAACCTTCAAAAAAAAAATAATCAATCGAACAACACTTAGATGGAACGCATCACCACCAGTGTAAACTTCTACGAATTGCTACATATCCAGTGAAATTTCTACAAATTAATCGGTGATTTCCTCCTACCGTTGCGGGGCATGCAATTAAATCTCTAATAGTGATTTTAAAGGTATTTAATAATTATAAAATTCTCTTATAAGTTTTGTTTATGCAAGTATTGATTTAACTTGGGTTCTTTTATATTTTTGTGTTAAGTTGATGACTTTTTAATTTGAATACATGTTTGGTTAACAAACTTTGATACATATAGGGTATTTTCTTTGTAGAACTGATGTTAGTCTCTCATTTTTCCGTTATCACATTGTTTCGATCCCGTATTTGTAGACATTATTTGACTAATATTGGGGTATTTGTTTAATCTCAAGGCCGATTAAACCCAATGTGTGTTGTATACATTGAAGGCGAGGTGTCGGCTCTACCTTGAAACTAATAATTTTCTTCGGAAGGTTAGTTGAATTTATGTAGATACAAATATCAATATGACTATGCTCTTTAAAACTCCAAATTACTTGAGTAACACTAGATGTGAGAACGTCATTCATGCACTACTTAGCATAGTTGGTGTGAAATCTTTTATCCACGAATTTCTTCAATATTATGTTATCAATATGATTGAGAAAGAATCTTACACATGTTTTGATTTACTATTATAAGTTTATTTTTTCAACTCACATGTGTATATCTCAGCCTTCCAATAGCCAAGGGTTCTTCATTTTTATAACTCTCACATTTTGCAAAAAATAAATAAATAGTGTTTATCTATAGTAGGGAAAATATTATGGGTTTTTGCTTCACTCCTTAGAGCCTTAGTTATCAATAATTTCGGAACAAAAGTATTCATAAACATCATGGAGTTGGATTGGCAGTTTAGGTATATGCTTTGTTAGATGAAATATTCTTTTGAAGTTTGAAATTATGGTATGATGGAACAATAAATAGGGAAAAATTTTATTTACTCGTATTTTTTATTTTATTTTCATGTTGGCACAACATTATTACTCCGTCCGAGATAATAAATTGGAATAACATGCTTAAGTAAAAAATAAAAAGATCAGGTAACCCATTTTGTTTCCCAAAACCTATTTGAATATCAAAATAATTACTCACGAATAAAATGAAGCAAGAAAAATGTGAACAATATCGTATTAGAGACAAAACATCCCGTGCCGTTACGGCACGGGTTAAGATCTAGTCTCATCCTATAATTCATTGAATGGGTATCCATAACTCGATGCAACCAAGTATAGTTATTCAGCTAAACAATTGAAATTGAGCAACTATTTTCCAAAGTCAACTCTCACCTATACATGGAGTCATCTTATAGTATTAGATACAACGTATTATGGATTTTTTGCGAGACAAACCCTACAGGAGCTTTCCGCTGTTTGGTTAAGTGATTTCCATGCTACAAATATTTCTGAAGAATTTCAAGGTAGAGATAACATTCAAAACTATATACTCTATGTGTGGGGAAAATATAACTTTAAATTGAACTTCCACAAATGTGAATAATCATAGGAGATATCTCTCCATTGGTCCATTAAGGAAATGAGAGTATATGCAAATCTCAACATATCAGAGACAAAATAATACAAGGAGCTTACCCTCCTTCCATTGGACGAGGAAGCTCAAAACGATCAAAATTCTCTTCAGATAATCAAAATTTTCTTTGGTTAGAAATTCATATGTTAAATACCTTATTATCCAATTATCAATTTTTTTTTTGTGGTTTGTTTTGCATAAAACCATTACAAGAAATAACAATGCTATGTTGATGCCCAATAATCTTGGGATTTATCCTTTCTATCATCAGGATAGATGTGTGGGAAAGTAGGTCTCTGCTCTCTCTCTCTCTCTCTCTCTCTCTGTAATAATTTCGGGTTGAAATACCGGGATACAAAGCCTTTTCCTTAAATAAAAAATTGCATATCAACCATAGTTTAATTTTAGGGAGTTGGTCGTTTAATTATGAACTCAAGTACGTATATGATTTCTGAAAATAGATATATCAGTGCATTTCTTGATTACGACTTCTACGACGGGAAGCGCTTCATATGCTTTGCATTATCTAGAGTTTGCAATATATATTATATGAATATCATGTTTCTTTTTGGTATCTCTATTGTAACTATTAATACAACTATATGATGAGTGTGATTTTTTAAGGAACATTTGATTTGGACGCTTGATTCTTAACGTAAGTATATGATTTCCAAATAAAGATATATCAACGCATTTCCTTGATTACATATTCTTTGACGGAAAACACTTCATATGCTTTCCACTTTTTAGAGTTGACAATCGATTTTATATTCCTTTTATTTGTGACTGTAATATCAGGTATTGATACAATTATAGAGTGTGATTTTTCATTTAACTACAACGAGTTGAGTTGGCTGCTTGATTTTTAACGCAAGTATATATATATATATATATATATATATATATATATATATATATATATATTATTCGTAAAGATAGACATATCAATGAATTTCCTTGATTACATCTTCTTCCATGGGAAGCACTTCGTATGTTTTGTACTATTTAAAGTTGTCAATCTATTTATATTAATATCATTTTTCTTATTAGCGTCTCTAATATCATATATATTGATTAATACAATATAGTGGGTGTGATTTTTAATTTAGCTACATGAAGTTGAAGCACTGATATATCTTTATTATATTCGACAGGAAACACTCCATGTGCTTTGCAATTTTTAGAGTTGGCAATTCATTTTATATTAATATATCATTTTTTTAGTATCTTTTAAATATCAGACATTGATGCAACTATACAACGAGTGTGACTTTTCATTTAACTACAATGAGTTGAGTTGGTTTCTTGATTTTTGACGTAGGTACACGAGTTTTCATTATATTTCCTTCGATGGGAAATACTTCATATGCTTTGCACTATTTAGAGTTTTTCATCTATTTTATATTAATATCGTGTTTCTTTTTAGTGTTTCTAATATAACTATTGATACAACTATATAGTGGGTGATTCTTTCAAGTGTTTCTTCTTCATTTAACTATATGAAGTTGGAACCCGGAGGAGCAGTTGAGTTGGGAGGACGCTTGATTATTAGCGCAAGTGTATGATTTATAAAGAAAGATATATCGGTGTATTTCCTTGATTATATCTTCTTCCACGGGAAGCACTTCACCTTTTTTTCCTTGATATAATAATATAGTGGGTGTGATTTTCATTTAACTGCAAGGTATTGGAGCCTGGAGGAGCAGTTGAGTTGGTGAGTTGATTCTTAACACAAGTATATGATATGGTTGTAAGGTAGGTGGGGAGTGTATAGCAGGTGAAGTACGAACAATATTTGGCCGAACTGGAAGCCATCATTGGAGTTTTGAGGCAGAATATTATTATGACTTTATTTCTTTACTTTTAAGTTGCAAAAATGGATTAAACAAGTAATGAATATTCTAAAATCTAGCAAGACTAAATGTCGTTGTAGTGCCACTGGATTAAAAGACTTCAAATCAATCCTTACCAATTATTTTTAGAGTACTGATGTTGGTAATGTTATGAACTAATTATTGATTCAAAAATCGGTATGATTTTCCAGAAGTATTATCTTTTAGAGGATTTATTAATCTTGAAAACTTTAAACAATATGTAATTGATGAATTTAGTTCCAACTGCTTATATACTAAATTAGGATTGATGGTTTTGTTATGCACTACAGTTATTAACTGGAACCCTTTCTGGGACAGGTGCGGGTGAAGCCCCGCCTCACCAAGTGGGAGTCAATTCCCAAAGTACTAGGTGTTTAGGTATCATGTTGGTTAATTAGTAGTTTTAAGATAATATTAATTATTTAATTAGTAGTTAAGAATTTATTTTGTTTAAGGTTTGTGATTAAATGTTTTGAATTAATGGACAAGATTATTATTAGCACTTTTGATTTATCTACCATAGAATTTAATAAATCGACCTCGATGTTCTTAATTACTTCCATGAGTTATCCAGGCTTGCAATGTTGAACATTTTATATTTGTTTTTAGTATGTGAGGTCAATCAGGTTTATTGCTTTAGTATTTAGAGTTTAAACTATTTTACTTTTGAGATTACTTAAATTTATTTATTTTAGTTTATTTGTAAAATATATTACTGTTTTATTAAATTGCTTGAAATTAGTTTTTAAAACTATGTGAGATCTTAAGATGATAATAGTATTATACGTTTGATTAGTAGAAATTTTTAGTTACATAGTTTTAATTGTTATTTTTAATTTGGTGGATAGTTCTATAGTAGAAACTCTATAAATTAATGTTGTTCGGACCACCAAAATAATTAAGCGAGAGATTAATTAACCGATAAATTAATAATTATGAACTTATAGAGAAATTTATTATCAAACAATTATTTTCTAAATACTGTAGAATATTAAATTATTCAAAGCACCCTTCAATCTCCCGCTTTGCTTCATTGTAAACTTCAATTAAATAATAACACAAGTTTGATCAAAAAGCTGGGTAAGTTCAATGAATGTCAAGATGTCCAGAATATCCGAAAGAAAATGAAGTTATGCAACTATTGACTGATGAAGATATAATTAAGAGTGTTATGGGAACTGATAAAAATGGGAAAGAAGGTGATGAAAGTTCTACAATATATCCCCCTTCACGAAACGAGATCGTTAAAGCAGTAATCACATTGAATAATTTCTTGCTGAGCTATGAGAGAACAATACCAGAAATTCTAAGGATGATAAGAAAAATTAGAGATGGAATTTAATGTGATATTGCTTTTAACATAAAACAAAAGACAATTGAATCATTTTTCAAAAAAATCTTCATAAATCATTAATGTATTGAATATATATATATATATAATTATTAATTTATATTTCATATGGGGCCTACATAGATAATCAAAAAATATTATTTTTTATTTTTAGCGAATTATTAATTTGGCACGTTGTCCCCGACTTGAGACCGGCTAAAAATATTATCTTAGAGAGTTTATTAAATAATCGAGTTTTTACTGTATTAGAACTTGATTTCAGGGAGTTTAACAACATCTCATAATTAAGTTTATTATATTTAATTGGTGAATAATTTTTTTCAACTGTTAATCTACTAAATGATAATTGGTGTTTTCATTATACACTGCAGTTGTTAATTGGGACCCCTTCTTGGACGGGAAGCACTTCATATGCTTTGCACTTTTTAGAGTTGGCAATCTATTTTATATTAATGTCTTGATTTTTTTTTTTTGGTTTCTCTTATATTAGATATCGTTATATATATAATCGGTGTGATTTTTCATTTAACTTTTAGAAGTTGGAGCTTGGAAGATTAGTTGAATTGGTCCATTGATTCTTAGAGCAAATATAAGATTTTCGAAGAAAGATAATTAAGTGCACTTTCTTGATTATATCTTTTTTGACGGGAAGCACTATGTATGTTGTGCATTCTTTAGAGTTGGCAATTTATTTTATATGAATATCTTATTTCTTAGTGTCTCCAATATAAGATATCGATACAATTGTATAGCAAGTGTGATTTATCGTCTAACTACCAATAATACTGATATTGACAATGTAATTAACTACTTAATGATTTCAAAAGTTGGTATAATTTTTCAAAAGTATTTTCTTTAAGAATATTTCTTAACCTCCAACATTTTAAGCAATGCGTAATTGGTGAATGATTTGGTTCCAACTGTTAATCTACTAAATGATAATTGTTTTTTTCATTACACACTGCAGTTGTTAATTGAGACCCCTTCTTAGATGGGTGAGTACATTGGTTCCAACTGTTAAACTACTAAATGATAATTGGTATTTTCATTATACACTGCAATTGATAAATGAGACCCCTTCTTGAACGGGTGTGGGGAGAGGCCCCACCTCACCAATTGGGGATCAATTATCAGTATACCCGGTGCGTACACGAGTTAAATACTAAAAAAAAAAAAAAAAAAATCTAATTATGCTTTAGTAGTTTATTTAAATCTATTTATTTTAGTTTATTTGTAGAATTGATTACTTAGATAGCTTGAAATTAGTTTTCAAAACCATGTGAGATCTTTAAATTACGATAGTATTATATATTTGATTATTAGAAAGTTTTAACTGTTAATTGTCAATTTGTTGGATAATAATTCTAAAAATAGCTTATTAGAACTCTTATTAGGATGGATGCGGGGCGAAGCCAGTAGACATGACCTATGGTGTAAGAAATTCCAGCGGTCCCGGTGCGTAGCACGGGTTTCAAACTAGGATGTTAATGATTCAAATGTTAACAATAAATTTTGACAATAGGAAATACATGCCTCTGATAGAACTTGGTATTCCAAAATTTTCAAACCAAACAAAAGAAGAATTAATATTTGAAAATCGTACAACAGTCATGTAAGCATTGGAACTGTTACATGATGGGGGATAAAAATATGGTAAGTTTTAATTAGTAATACCAAACTAAATTCTTTTTCATGATTAAAATTAATTTTTAAAAAATATGCAATGTACAGAGGAGCAACCTTCACAATAAAAAGCGATTGTTGGGTTTCGGCCCGGGATCTCGTGGTATTATATGGCATGTTCGACATGCAGAATAAAACATGTGTACATGGAAAAGAAGCCTTGGTGCAATGGATGCGCATCCATGGTGAAGACACTATTGCCATGGTAATAATTAAATGAAAGAGATTTTATTAATAACAAAAATGCACAAGAACATGACAAAACTAACAAATACTTTGTAACAGCTTCATACCCAACATGGTTGTGCACGACGGCCATAGAGGTGTTATTATAACCGCAATGGGGCAAGTAGCAGAGATAGTCGTGGATAACGTCAGAGTAACGAAAATGATGGCATTACCAACAGTAAATGTGCAGGTAAACCCTTTAATTTCAAATATCAAACAAATATTGTTTGTAAAAATTAAACAACCTTCTAAAAGATGTATTTGTATTGATGCAAAACCAATTATAATGTATGGAAGAAATATTAAAAGCAATAGGAAAAACAATGATCTTTAGGACCGTACTCCAAGAAGGGAATTTTGTCTATCAAAGTCTATGTGCACATGAAATTTTTGATTATAATCATGATCTAGAAAAAGAACATGAAAAGGTTAGTATATATTAACAGTATCTCCTCTCACTACTAACATTGTAAGTAGTACATTAAATGTCCCATAACATAACGTAAAAAATAAACTTGAATGTATACATAATATAATTAAACATACGTGAAGAGCAAAGTACATTATCCAGGAAAAAAATAACTCAAGACACCATCTAAAAAAAGACCACAAGAGAAAGCACGACATCATAAGCAGCGATGATGAACATGATGGTGAATTGGGCGAAAGGGATCCTGAGATGCCACCATTGGTCGAAATAGATGAACATGGCAATGAAGTGCTTACTTATGAATAAGATTACAAATAAGCGAGATTTTTTTCTTTTTGAGTATGCGAGGTTTCAATCAAGTTCATGCTTTAGTATAATGCTTTAGTATTTAGAATTTAAACTATTTTGCTTTTTAAATTACTTAGATCTATTTATTTTAATTTACTTCTTGAGTTAATTCCCGCTATATTAAATTGCTTCGAAATTAGTTTTCACAACCATAAAAAGTTTAAATTAAAATTTGATTATTATAAAGTTAAAATTACATATTTTTAATTATTAATGTGTTGGATAATATTCTATAATAGTTTTATTAGAACTCTCATTAGGACGGGTGCGTGGCGAAGTCCCGCCTCAGTGGATAAAAACCAGTGGCGTAATAAACTTCGATTGTCCCGGTGCGTAGCACGGGTTTCCAACTAGTACGTATTTAATACACAAATCAACCTCCCCACCATAATTTCTTAATATTTTCATATTTACTACATGCCGAATTTTGTATCCCGTATTCATATCTATAAAACGAATTATACACGTACGTATACCATTCCAAATCATTGCCGACTCACGAACCGTTGACCGGATTTTTGACCGAATTTAGCTTTTATGAAAACAAATAATACCCGTACGTTTGCCGTTCCGCACATATGTCGAACTCCGAATTGCTAACTAGGGATCTTACTGCCTATTCAGATGCAGATTGGGCAGGATGTGTGGAAGACAAAAAGAGTACTTCAGGGGGATTTTACTATGTTGGGTTGAATCTTGTGGTATGGCATAGCAAGAAACAAAACTCACAATCCATGTCTACATGCGAAGCAGAATACATTGCTGCAGGTTCGTGTTGTACTCAACTTCTATGGATGAAACAAATGCGCTTGCTGGTTATGGAATTGACACTGGTGTAATGAAGATCTTTTGTGACAAATCAAGTGCGATTCGCATTACTGAGAATCCTGTTGAGCACTCAAGAACTAAGCACATTGACATTAGGTATCATATTATTATAGATCTCTATGAAAATGGTATTATTAACATGGAATTTGTGCCTTCCGAACAACAATTGGCTGATATTCTCACCAAACCTATAGATACTGCTACGTTTCAACACTTATGGCAGTCTATTGGTGTTGTTTTGGTTCATTAGTATTCTAGTCTTTTGCTCCCGGACTCATTTATATCTTTTGGGCAATCAAGGCTTAGAATTCCAGTGTAGTGTTGTTTCAATTCTGTATTTGTTTCTACGTAGATAAAGTTCTGTTAGGTATAAAAGTATACAAATAAATCCTTCTTTTTTTTGTAAAAGTAAGGTCGCTCTTGTTGTTCTTTTGGGAATGACATCTTATGGGGGTGAGTTCTTAATTGAACTTGTGCTTAATTGCTAAATCTTTGTGGGGAGTGCGGCTGTGGAATATTGTAGGAGTTATCTTGTATCTTTATAAACTCCTTGATGAATACACTAAGTTTCGACTATGTGAAATCATCGAAACAAAGTTGATATGTTCTCTTTTAGTCTTGAAGTATGTTTATGAGGATTTCATTATGATCCCGCTAGTTTTCGTACCTTTGTCAATTTATATTGACAAAAAAGGGGGAGAATTATTGTGTAGTTCACACTGCCAATACATATGGTTTACGGATCATTATGTAAGGGGGAGTGATTTTCATTATGAGATAAAGTATTGACTAAGGGGGAATGATACATATCACCATAGTATTATTGTCAAAGATGTGATATAATTGAGCTTTGATGCTGTGTAATAATACTATGACACTGTGTATAACAATGATTGAGAACAATAATTTTCTTATTGTTCTAGCTACGGATCTTCAACAACTATGATGCTGAGTTGAACACGTTAAGAATCACTAGAATACTTGGAAGTGACGAAGATTTCGAGTTATATTGAAGAACCAAGGAAATCAAGCATTTGGATGAGAAGCTACAAAGTTTATTTATTTTGTAATCCATATGTATTGATAGTTTTGTCACTAAAATTGACAAAGGGGGAGATTGTTAGAGCAATGCTCGGTCAAACTCGCAAGCGTTCCTATCTCAAGCTTGTTTGTCAATGTTAGTGATCAAAACTATAAGTCTTGATTTCTAGTCTACTTATAGCTATGTCTCGGATTAGGATAGAATGTGTAGTTGAGCTTTAGACTTCACGGCGTTCATCGATTGAAGACGAAGAACTACTAAGGGGAGCTTGTGGAACTTCATCAACAAAAGGTATGTGGAGACTTGAACTCATCTATCACTCAAAAGTTTATTTCTACTCTATCTCCTATTGAGACAAAAGTCGTATAGATATATAGATTTTAAATTATACACATTTGATTTTTCGAGCTGAGTTTAACTCGCTTACATATTTCTCGAAATATGTGTTGGTAAGCTTTCGCTTTAACCAAGTTCATCTTTTATTCTTGACGAAAGTCAAAAGATGATCATGTGAAAATCGCCTGGTAACATCTTATATGATTTGTGTGAGTCAGTCATTTGGTGTAGACTCGGAATGTTTCGTATTGATCATTTGATCACTTGAAAATTGCTTTGAAGCTAATAGTTTGTGTGAGACATCTATTGTCGTCTTCTAAGAATGTTTCAATGATTGAAATGGGAGTTTAGAACAATTAACCAATGATTGGATATAAAATAGTATGCGTACTTGTATGCTAACTATTGCAAGTTATTCCAAGTCCAGGAATCCAGTGTGCATACCCGTATGCGTACTGAATTCAACAATTGAAGTACGGGAACTATAGTATGCGTACATGTTTGCATACTAACTTCAACTGAGTTTTGGTAGTGTACGACAGTATGCGTACACATTTGCATACTGGTGAACACAGGCCAAGTCCGGGAACTCTAAGTATACGTACCAGTTTGCATACTTGAGTGGTTAAGTTCTAAAATCGGCTAAGTCATGAACAAATACATTTATATAATAAGGAATACAATCTTTTGCAAACCGTGGCTATAATGTTCATGAATTGATTCGAGTGAATCAAAACCGATTTTGCTTCAATTGTGTCTTGTATACTTCTATGAGAATATAAGAAATTGAACAACTCTATAACTAGTTTCATTTGAGTCATTTGAACTAGTTGTGTTAAGATAAACAAGGTTGATATGAAAGTATTCATATGACTAACTTCGGTTAACTATTGTTGAGCCAACTAAGTGTACCCGTTTAGGTACGGTTACCCATATCTAAATAAAGGTACATTTTATTTGTGTGTAACAAGCCAAGACAATCTAACGATTGAAAGATATTGGCTTGAATCTAATCAGGTTTTCATCTAACGGTGAATATTGATTGCTTTGTCCCAAAGTATCAAACCCTGATTAAAAGACTATATAAGGGAGAACTCTAGCAACAGGGAAACCTAATCCCCACACCTCCTATGTGATATTAGTTGTGACTAGAGTCGATTCTCCTTTAACCTAGGTTTTTTCTAAAACCATTATAGGTTAACGACTTAAAGACTTCATTGGGATTGTGAAGCCAGACCCAACTATTTTCTCTGTAGTTGCGTGTTCTGATCTTACTTTGTTATATCGTATTGAGTACTATCTTCTCTAAGATTTGCTCGAGATTTAATCTCCGATAGGTAAGATAAAAAGGAGTCACAAACATCTTCGTCTCATCGTTTGTGATTCCACAATAACTTGTTTCACTACCATATGATTAAGTTTTTGTGAGGTGATTGATATTACTTGGTTGTTTTTCGGGAATATAAGTCCGGTGTATTAAAAAAGCGGGGGTATAACAACCACACCTAATATTTCGTTCGGCAATCTGAATAGACAAACTCCAATATACTTTCAAGAGAATCAACTAGACGGTCAGACTCAATCTATAGAAAAGTATATCAAAGAGTTATATCTCAATTTCTCAATTCAATCTGCAATCAAACAAATAGGAATTTGCGAGCCCGATTGAATAAGAAGAAAAACTTGGACGGTATCACAAACCAACATCCAAGTGTCAATCAATTCAATCAATAACCCAAAGGTCAGATTCAAGAACTGATGGAACTTACCGCACAACCTATGATATTTCTATTATATAACAAGATATAATACAGAAAAGAAATAACACAGACATCAGAAATTTTGTTAACGAGGAAACCGCAAATGCAGAAAAACCCCGGGACCTAGTCCAGCTTTGAACACCAATGAACTTCGGACTGGAATGTAGTTGTCTTTAACCAATCTCACACTGATAAAGGTACAGTTGCGCTCCTTATGTCTCTGAACACTAGAAGGATTCTACGCACTTGATTCCCTTAGCTGATCTCACCCACAACCAAGAGTTGCTACGACCCAAAGTCGAAGACTTGATTAAACTAATCTGTCTCACACCTAAAAGTCTATTGGAATAGATAAATCTGTCTCCCACAGAAATACCTATGAGTTTTGTTCCATCTTTTGATAAATCAAGGTGCACAGGAACCAATTGATAAACTGGACTTATATTCCCGAAGAACAGCCTTGTATTATCAATCACCTCACAATAATCTTAATCGTATGGAAGCAAAACAAGATATTGTGGAATCACAAACGATGAGACGAAGATGTTTGTGACTACTTTTAATCTTACCTATCGGAGATAAATCTCAAGCAAATCTTAGCAAAGATAATACTCAATCACGATAGTATAAGTAAGATCAGAACACGCAACTACAGAGAAAATAGTTGGGTCTGGCTTCACAATCCCAATGAAGTCTTCAAGTCGTTAACCTAATGGTTTTAGAAAAACCTAGGCTAAAGGAGAATCGACTCTAGTCACAACTAGTATCACACAGAAGGTGTAGGGATTAGGTTTCCCAGTTTCTAGAGTTCTCCCTTATATAGTTTTCAAATCAGGGTTTGCAATCTAAGTTACCTTGGTAACAAAGCATTCAATATTCACCGTTAGATGAAAACCTGATTAGACTCAAGCTAATATCTTTCAACCGTTAGATCGAACTTAGCTTGTTATACACAAATGAAATGCACCTTAATTTAGGTCTGAGTAACCGTACCTAAACGTGTACACTAGGTTGGCTCAACAGTATTTAACCGAAGTTAGCTATATGAACACTCTCATATCAACCTTATTCATCTTAACCACAACTAGTTCAAATGACTCAAATGAAACTAGTTATAGAGTTGTTCAATTGCTATATTTTCATAGAAGTATACAAGAACATAATTGAAGCAAAATCGGTTTGATTCATGAACATTATAGCCACGGTTGCATAGAATGCATTCCTTATTATATAAATGTATTAGTTCATGAAAAAACCGATTTTAGAACTTTAACCACTAAAGTATGCAAACGTGTACGCATACTTAAGTAGCCGAACTGAGTTTGGGTTCGCCAGTATGCGAACATGTACGCATACCTCCAAACACAACAAAAATTCCCGAACCCAAACCTTACGCCAGTACGCGTACCGGTATGTGTACTAAGGCTCCCGGAATTCCACAACTACCAGGTACGCATACGGGTATGCATACTATAGTTCCGGTCATGGATAACATATATGCAAGAACACATACTATGTTCATAATCCAATGTTGGTTAAGTGTTCTAAACTCTATTTCAATCATTGAAACATTCTTAGAGGATGACAATAGTTGTTTTCACGAACTATTAACATCAAAGCAATTTTCAAGTTATTGAAATAATCATTACGAAACATTCCAAGTCTACACCAAATGATTGTATCACACAAACCAAGTAAGATGTTACTCGGCGATTTTCACATGATCATCTTTTGACTTTCGTCAAGAATATAAGATGAACTTGGTTGAAGCGAAAGCTTACCAACACATATTTCGAGAAATATGTAAGCGAGTTAAACTCAGCTCGAAATCTCAAATGTGTATAATTGAATACTATATAGCAATACGACTTTTGTCTCAATATAGGAGATAGAGTAGAAATAGACTTTCCAAGTGATAGATGAGTTTTAGTTTCCACATAAATTTTGTTGATGAAGTTCCAAAAGCTCTCCTTAGTAGTTCTTCGTCTTCAAATGATGAACATCGTGAAGTCTAATGCTCAAATACACAATCTATCCTAGTCCGAGACATCGCTATAAGTAGACTACAAATCAAGACTTATAGTTTTGATCACTAAGATTGACAAACAAGCTTGAGATAGGAACGCTTGCGAGTTTGACCGAGCAGTGCTCTAACATGTATCAATTGGTTCATGTTCCTTGATTTATCAAAAGACGGAACAAAACTCGTAGGTATTTCTGTGGGAGACAGATTTATCTATTCAATAGACTTTTCTGTGTGAGACAGATTTGTTTATCAAGTCTTCGACTTTGGGTCGTAGCAACTCTTAGTTGTGGGTGAGATCAGCTAAGGGAATCAAGTGTGCAGAATCTGGCGTGGTTCTAGAGGCGTAAGGAACGCGACTGTACCTTGATCAGTGTGAGATTGGTTAGGGCTCAACTACATTCAAGTACGAAGTTAACTTGTACTACCTCCGTTTCAAAATAATAGGCAGGTTTGTGTGTAAATAATTATCTTCGTTACCGATTCTCCATAATACGACTCGTGTATTATATCCACCGATTTGTTACAACTCTTTGTAACATGTATTACATTTCGTAATACCAACAACAAAACAAGAAAAGAAGGATAGAAAAGGATGATAAATCACAAAACTTAAATAAACTTACTTGGGTGTATTGAGGCGAGTAATCTCTTTGCTTAAGATATTTGATGCCCTGTATATAATGCTGTTACAGATTTAGCGGCATATGTCTCCAACATTCAACAATACCTCGATGTTTTTCGCAGCACTTCGATAACACCGAACAACGAACGCGAATAGATGTAGCACAAACTTTTCTTTAACTCTTGAAGATGCATGCAAACTCTTAAATTTCTAGTACTAGTTTTATGACTCTAAAAACACACTTTTGCAATGGAGAATGTATGGGGTTTATATAGGTTCAAGGAGACTCTTGGAGATATCCTTTCACCAAGAGTCACATCCTCTCATGGAGAGTCACATCCCTTGGGATAAGACACTATATGTTGAAAAGGCATAAGTGAGTGGACACAATGATTCATATTTCTATTCAAAATTTCCAACAATCCCCCATATTGAATAGAAATCCATGCAAGTTTAATGCAGACACTAGAAAGAGTTTGTGCGCGGAACATCACTGCATCGGGAGAGATAGCTTTTGGCTTTGAATCTTCCGTAGTGAATACCTACCGGGTTTACTAGTTGTTCAGTGAACGCGATGTCTTGAACTTCCCAACTTTATGATGTAAACCGATGCAATAGATATCACAGAGTTTATTTCCTTACATATCCGGTTCTCGCTTGTGTTCATTTCGGCCCTGAACGATGTTGGTTTTTCATGAGTGCTCTAGATTAACTTAGCCTTATAGTTATCATAGAGGCGGCCCCACTTCACACTCATATAGGTGATCTCCTATTTGAAAGTATCCTGCCATACTTTTCTTAGTTAAACTAAGCCATAGGAATCATTAAGAGAAATTCTCAACCTCTCACTTGACAGGCAACACTGTTTCATCATTGAAATGGGAGATAACGCAATTATACGCTCTCTAGAATTCGTATCATTTGCCGGCTTGATACAATTCATATACACTATTTCTTTTAGAGTGCGCACTTTGATAGCAATTGCTTTATGGTGCTATACGGTCTATTTATTTGTCGAGACACCATAATATCTCCAACTATGTGTTTCTTCCAAAATAATTGTTTGATCAGAACAATCTATTTCCAGCCTGCATATACTTTGGCCATTAGTATACATTTAAGGAAATTCCAAAGTTGCTATTACTTCTAATCCGACTTTTCTTCCAAAGCTCCGGAATCCATAGTTGATCTCATTATCAACCTTTATTTGGATATTTCCTTGCTACCAAATTCCTTTTTTTTTACAATAAAACACATAGTTTCCGGTTGATGAGTTCTAAATCATCACTTACTGACCACCAGTCAACCATTGTACTAGTTGTTGGCACCCCTTCATTTTGTCTAACTTATGAAAGATCTTCTTTCTTTCCATAATTACAAAGAGAAGAAGATATGTTTCATTCAAACCAAATAATCCCCATAAATCCAAGGCATTCCATTGTGATTCGAAATAATCATCATATCTTGGAATGTCATTCTCAATCTCTGTGCAAACCCAAAATTACAGAGGGGTTCAAGCATAATTTGAAACATGGAGATTTCATTATGCTTCATCACAGTTGGTGCCAACGTCAAGTCTCCGTTGTCATTCATAGTTCAATCCCGTACACCGTACACTTTGCACTGACCTTCCCCTTCAAGACACTACACCACAGCTCCTGTACATGTAGGTCGTTTCTGTTATTGTACTGGCAAATTAAAACGGTGTCGACTGTCGAGAGACCCCCACAGTTTTGTGGTACACTTGATTTTGAGAATTTAACATCGCTTCCCTGATGTTTATTTCTTCTTAACCAACAATTGTTTTGTATTTTTGGCCAAAATGATTTACAAATCCCAATTTCAAACCAACCCAGCGCCGTCTAGACCATACATCATGAGTGGTCAGTTTTGAAAAATGCAAATCGAGTTAAACTTGAATTTCTAGGGGATATACGCATTCTGGCTGTGCTAATCAAGCACCAAGCATAGGCCAAATTCTACCGTTGACAAACCATCCAATGATCATTTAATCATTAACCATCGATTAATACTTGATCACTTTTCTCAATAACATTCCCGGCTTGGATTTAAATTGAATTTAAGTCACTCAAAATGACTGTCATCATAATCATCAAGCAACGAGGAAGTTAACGCTTCCTTCCGCACAAATATTGGAAGGAAGAGATTAGTCATTTTCTTCGTATCAGCATTTCTCACTATCACCCTACCTTGGGTGCTAAAACAAGCAGTTTTGAAAGGTCATATACACATACCAGACATCCTCTCTGATTGTGCCTTTCCGACTCGATTCAAAATGATTTGATACGGTTATCCAACCAAGAGGTTCCATCTTTTCGCTGCCGGATATTTTCCTAATGGGACTCTCTCTTTCTGAACCACTTGCATCTTTTGAACCCAAAGTTTACATTTCAAGTTCAAAATATAAACTGCCTTCATTAGTCCGTCTAATCAATGTACCGTCATTGATCGATCTATCAGAGGAATTTTAGGAATTAGACACCAATCCAAAATATACTATTTTGGAATAATTCACTAATTAACTTTTGATAGTTACAGGGATCTATGGCAGAAACTTAGTTGGGAAGTCAACGGTGGGTTCTTGTACCGAAGAGATTTTATCACTGTAGATAAAATCATTCAGTCCCAATACGGCACCATCATTGTATTTCTCAAGCAAAGTGGATACTTAGGAAATATTCTAATTTCCCGGACATACAATTCGTGTCATGAAGTTCTTAATAATATATTCTTCAGAATATTTACAAAATTAATTAAATGAAGAATAAATATCTATCTCTCATGACCCAGTGATAAGAGACCAGATGCAACTAGAGAGCATACCAGTATGATCGCCCAATATCATGATCAGCAAAAGTAACTAAGATCTACTATGCTAAACCACAACGATCGGTCATTTACTGTAGATTTTAGTGACCTTTAGTAAAAACACTTTCAAGTTCATTTTAGCCTTTTCAAAACGAACGTACCTTTTGAATCCAAAATTTCAAATTCAAAGATAATTACAATCTTCATAAATCCAACGTCTAATGAAGCACACAAGCACCTTTTGACAGTCATGCGCAAATTTTTTGGAATTGTTGTATCTTGTCAAAGGGAGATTTACAAAACTGGGTAAACAAGACAAAATCTTGATTTACAACTTGGATTTCTACTACAAAATCAAAAGAGCAACAATAAAAACATATTGGAAAATCATTCTGGGCTAGAATTGATCTCATGCTCTTCAAAATTTTGCAGAAACAAAACCCGACTTTCTGAAATTTCTGAAAATGCTTCCATTACTTAACGGGCAGTAGAATTTATCCAAATTCTTCTCCAGTTAGGAGATACTCCCAAATCTCCACAACGTTGCTAAAACTGAACCTTCAAATTTGTTAGAAGGAAAAACTCCAACTAGAGAGAATGGGAGATTCAAACTGAGTATGAGTTTTGTTTTTCTTTAAACACCACCGTAGTAATTTATAAATCAACTACATGCCTCCTCAAATAGGTGCTACTCAAATTTATCAAGAGACACCATTCCATTCTTCATCCAACGGACATGGAATTTAGACTTAAAACTTGTAACCTTTTTTTTGAGTAGAAAGGTTAATATATTGAAAAAGAAAAAAGAAAAAAGAAAACATACAACAAAGTAAAGGCACTTAACAGTGCAAACAAGAGCCAAATGTTAAGCTCAAACAACAAAGACTAAGCTCATACAAGCAACAAAGCAATGGTATCACGACAACTAAGAAAAAAAAAGAACTATTTCTTCTTAGCGGATTTCCTTTGGCCCCTTCCAAGTTGTTCATTGCTAAGATCACCTTTCCAGCCTAATTTCTCCATTTCCCTCTCATTCCTAGTTTTCTGATATTTCTCATTTAAAACTCACCGAAATTTTTTCTTTTTCCCTCTTCCGAACACCCACTGGTAGCTCCTAAAAGAGCAGCAAACTTGCAGATATTTTCCACTTGTTGAGAACTAGTCAATGGTGTTCTATGAGGAATAACACTAAGAGATTTAACCTTTTGTACTTCCAAATCTTCATCTGAATGACCATGTTGTTGTATGCCTCACATTCTGGAGCTTTAGAAGACTCCTCCTCCCTGACTGGAATAGGTTCAAATGAAACTTCACTTGTAATTACCTTCCACTTTCTAAATCAGTGGAAGAGGGAGCTTTCTTCCCAACATCAATTTCAGAAATTTCACCCTTATCAGTTGCAATAAGGCCGTGAACCACTTAAAAGCGTTTGAAAAACAAGTATCCACTGGCATTGACTTTTCTCTCTGTCTTGATGAATGCTTATGTTTTCTAGCATAAGTCCATTCCAATGCTGAAGATTGAGACCCAATACTATTCACCTTAGCTAACAAGGCACCATCCAACACTCTTCCATCTTGGCTAGATTTTGTAATCTGAGAATCAATTGAGTTATCCACCAAAGGAATTTGTTCAACTCTGATTTGAGTGGCCTCTTCCTTCTCCATAGTGCTATTAATCACAATTGTATTGTTTTGTGAAGCAATCTCTTCAGGAATGGCTGGAGTTGAAGAAGAAGGTAAAATGATTTCATTTGGCTTAGGTTTAAGAACCCCCTTAGAAGAGACCTTAGGTGTAGGAATTAAACTACACTTAGCATTTGAATTCCCAAAACTCTTGCAGTGAGAGCAAGAGGTAGGTCTCCATGGGTATTCAGCCCTCACCACTAATTTTACATTATCAATTAGGATTGGCAGTTCAGTAGGGAAAGAGCAATCGACTGAAACTTCAACTAAAACCCTTGCATAAGCCATCCTAGTCTTCATAGTTGTAGGCGTGTCAGCCATTATCGGGGTTCCAACAATGCTTGCAATTCTAGACAAACCAAGTTTATTCCAGAGATGAAGAGGAACCTGCCTAAGATTTATCCAGACAGGGACTGAGGTAATGGATTCAATGTTTTGTTCTAAAGAGGTTGACCAAGGTCGAATTAAAAATAGGTATTTTTCCAAGAACATTGAACCCAATTCTAAAACTTTAATCCTATCTTCTTCTTGAGCAAATTTAAACAATAAGGCTTTTTTACCATGGATGGTCCTGGAGAAGTCACCTTTTAGATTCCACTGAGTTCTTAAACTTTCCTTCGCTAAGAGAAAAGGAAGTTTATTTCCCACAAAATAGCCTACAACATAAGATTCACAAACAGAGATGTGAGATTTGAGTTCACCTGAAGTGAAACAAGTAGTTGATTATCCATCAATCATCTTTGCTTCTTCAAAATCCACCTTTGATCCATAGGGTGTTTGATTGTTGTTGTTTAAACAGTTTACATAGCTCATACCCATGTGTTTGAGGGTGAAAATGGTTTCTGCTAATTTCGGTAATTTCGGGTGTGTGGGTGAGAAATGAATTTAAACTCTAAACAATGTACTGCAAGGGAGTACTTTAGATTCGAGAGATCAATCTATACAAATCCGGCCTAAACCAAGAAATGGCCGTTCCAGACTTGCTTCGGTCAAAAAAAAAAGGAGGAGAATGGGTTGGTTTTGGGGAGGGAGGCGAAGAAAGTGTTGAGACCAGGTTGATTCTGGAAGAGTAGTGGTTTCACGACTTGTATCAGAAAGTGGGAAGCTAACAGATGGAGAGCTAGCAAATATTTTTTGAGTGTTGTATGCTCCTGACCTGAACTTGTTGTTCGGTGGAAATAGGTAAGACCCATTTATACAAGTCGGAATGAAACGTACTCTGGTCTCATTAAGAAATGGAAAACGGGTGAGTAAATGGGAGGAGGTAGTCACAGGTAACGCCTAGAATTGATGTTCCATTAGAGAAGGCGTTTCACCATTACTCTCTGTATTTACTAACCGCTTCATCCTTATGACACTCTCTTATAACGGGCGTAGTGTACGCCGCACGCTGTAAACCGCCAAACCAATACCCAATGAGCATCCCCCAGTTTGTGACATGCGTTGATGTCTCGAATGTTTTCGTGGAAAACATGTAGCACGTTTGCTGTTGTATGGCAAGTTGAGCTTGGGAGACTTGCGTGGTGACCTTCGATGGTCGAGATTTTGTATCTTAAGAGGACAGGTAGTCGTTGATTATTGCATGATCAGTATGGCTTTAATATGGCCTAGTTTAGGCGCGGCCAAAAGTTAGGGTTTTGGCTTTGTTTAGGCGCGACCAAACTAGGGCCAAAGGTTTCCATGCGTTAGCTGGTAACCTTGGACGGCTAAGATATGCACCTTAGATGAAAAGTGGTCGTTGATTGTTGCAGGTATCCGTTTTGGCAACTGTAAAGGGAAGGCCGACATGGTATGCCATTGGCACATGTGGCATGGTCGGCATGCCTTGGCGTGGTTTAGGCGCGGCCAAAACTAGGGTTTTTGCGTTGGGCCAAAGGTTACCATGCATTGGTTGGCGACCTTGGACGGCTAAGATTTGCATCTTAGATGGAAAGATGGTCGTTGATTGTTGCGGGCCTTTGTTTGGTAGCCAGCGGTATGAAAGCATGTCCGGCATGGCTTTGACATGGAGTGGAGCCACTGGCAGTGTGCGGCTTGGAAGGGAAACGCTTGCGGCTTTGTCTAAATTAAGGTTTAGTATGACTGTAGGTGGTAGGATGGTATTCACGCGTATAGCTGACTGTCCCATGAAAATGTGATCTAAGCCACTCAAATCGTCCGGTGAAGTTGAGTGGTCGAGATCAGTTTGCGATTTGGGGACGCGCGTTTTGGGATAGTGATGAGTGCCAAATAGTGCATATTTATACACCTTTTTATTGGCATTTTACTCATCTTTTGCGCTTAGAAATCAGATATTATCCCAGATTCTGTGTTTTCTTTGTTTTCAAGAATAAATATTTGTATTAATTAATTTTGTGTTTTTAGGTAATAAATAAAGCTCGGAGAATTTGAGGAGCCAAAGAGCGAAGAATTGGAGTCGAGCATCTATGGAGCAGAAAGCCAAAGCCCGCGCGCGCATCAGTTGCAACCCAACAAGGAGCAACCCATTTACAAGACATGGGCTTGAGCTATCCATCTCCGACCCGCGACCCGGATCCGAGCCCGTCCACTCCAAGCCGTTGAGATCTCACTCATCCACATCCTACGGTCGCTCCAGCTCTTACACATCATCTCTTGATACTCCGCGCAACACCAGATCACTCCAAGTTTCTCTGAGCCGTTCAGATCTTCCCTCGCTACATCCGACGCTCGCTCCACCCTTTCCTTCAATCTTCGATGCACCCTCACAAACAAAGTTCCCCATACCCCTACACCATCGAACACATCCCCATTTTCCCATTTCACCTTCTCTTTCCTCACCCGACCACTGCAAAACCATCTCCTCCACCGTACCACCCCTTCTTCCCCGACCAGATCCCTCACCGTCACCACCTCCATCACCTCCCGACAACCACAACAGCGCAACCGAAGTACCACCTCCTAATCTCTCTCTAGCTCTTACATAGCTTCTTCCCTAGAAGCTAAGTGAGAGATAGAAAGGGTTAGGTTAGGGTTAGGCTTTCTCGAGCAGAGGAAGGGAACATCGATCAGAGATGAATTGACAGTGGAGAGGACGATTCAAAGCGACGTGGGTGAGAGTTTTATTTTAATGTTGATTTCGATTTTAGAGAATTAGGGTTTGAGGGTTAGGGTTTGTGTGCATGTATAAATAGAAGAGGGAGGAGATGATTTTAGTCACGCCTGGATTAGCCAGAGCTGTCACTTTAGTTTTAATTTGTGTTTTATTTCTTGCAATGTTTTAATTTCAATTTCCAGGGTGTGTTGAAACCCCTGCTCATATGCTAAGATTGTTCACTGTCATGTATTGTTCTTGTAAGCTTCATGGTTTGATTGGATAAGCTAGTTGAGTATATGACCCTGTGATGGAGTGTCAGAAGAAGACACTCCATACTAGGGGGGAGTGTATAAGAGTAGTCAAAACATTAACATGGTGTTCTTCCCTGGAATGAACCAAGAATAGAACTTGATTAGGAAATGCCTTAGCATAGGTGCAGGTGGTGGATTCACCATCCTGGTAGCTCTCAAGTTATTTCTTTACCTTAGTTTAGAGTTCACTGTCACTCCAAATCAGCCGTATCGGCAACCAACATTGTCACTTGTTACATTTCCTTACTTGAATTCGATTGAAGAAGCCGTAGTAGAATCAACTAGAGCACCCCTAGTCCTTGTGGGATCGACCCGTACTTGCCGCGTCTCCAATAGACGCCGTGCACTTGCGGTATAACCGTAGGCCGCAAATTATTTACCCATCTTCCAGGCCTACCAAGTTTTTGGCGCCGTTGCCGGGGACTTGGCGCGTGCCTGTGATCTTTTGCTTGCTTCGCTGAGTTGCAAATCATCCCTGTACATATTTGCTTTACCTTATTGTTCATTTTGTACCTTGTTTATTTTCTGTATTTTTGCATCTTTTATAACCATCTGTTATTGCATTCTATTTTACACCATGCATCTTGCTTGTTGATCTGAGCTATAAGCTTCATGGCCTTGTAGCTTAGTGTTAGTATAACTCTTCAAGCCCCTGCGACAGTCCAAATTAATCTTCCCCAGTCAGTCCAAAGCTTTGACCATCTTGGCTGCATAGTTGCATGATCTGACCATCTTGGCTGCATAGTTGAACATAGTTTTTCATTATAGAGAACTAATCTCTTTGTTGAGCCAACAGGTGCTGGCTGTGCTTGAGCTGCTGATGAGTGCCAAATATTGCATATTTATACACCTTTTTATTGGCACTTTACTCATCTTTTGTGCTCATAAATCAGATATTATCCCAGATTCTGTATTTTCTTTGTTTTCAAGAATAAATATTTGTACTAATTAACTTTGTGTTTTTAGGTAATAAATAAAGCTCGGAGAAACCGAGGAGCCCAAAGAGCGAAGAAGTGGAGTCGAGCATCTATGGAGCAGAAAGCCAAAGCTCGCGCGCAATGCTTGCAACCCAACAAGTAGCAACTCATCTACAAGACATGGGCTTGAGCTAGACCCGACCCGTGACCGGATCCGAGCCCGTCTCTCCCGAGCCGTTGAGATCTCGCCCAGATGCATCAAACGGTCGCTCCTTCGCTCACATCCATTTCTTCGATGCTCCGCTCAACACCCGAGATCACGCCAAAACCGCCTATCACCCTCGGCCGTTCAGATCTCCATTAGCTCCATCCTACGCTCGCTAGGCCCCTCTCATCATCACTCGCTGCGCCTGCTCCATAGCAAAGTTACCTACACCTATACCCCCACTCGAGCAAAACATTTCCCCTTCACTTTCTCTTTCTTCTTCGCCCACTCCCCTCTGCAAAACCCTCACCTGCTCTCACGACCCACGCCCCTTCACCGAACCGTCACCATCTTCATCAACACCTACATCCCCTCTGTCGCATCACCTCTAGCCCTTTTCCGCCAGCTCTGCGTCGACCTTTCTCTTTCATAGCTTCTTTGTATCTTAGAAGCTAGGTGAGAGAAAAGTTGAAGCTAGGGTTTTCTTCCAACCACTCGCATGTTCGATTGAGAGGCAGCCAAGGAGCAAAGTCAGGTTTGGGTACTCGGGTCTTTGCTACGGAGTGCTTATTTGATATAAAACAGGGTTTTGGAGAGTATAAATAGAGAGAGTCAGAGTGAGAGTTATAGTCAGTTTTAGTTTGAATTTAGGGTTCATGTTTAGTTTGCTTTTGAATTTTAATCTCTGTTTTAACATGTTTATTATGAGCTAAATTTACCATAGCTAGGATTTAAGATGAAACCCTAATTTCTGTTTCTGTGTTTCAACTAGAATTGAATTGCTCTTGTATGCTTTAATTGATAAGATAAACTCAATGTTAATATCTCTTTGCTCTACTCTCACAAAGTGAATGCTTTGTACTCACCGTAGTTAGATTCACATTGAATTGAGTATGTTGCAGCTCAAGTTTTATGTAGTATTGCTTATTCTTTTGACTAGTTGTTCTTGATTAGACAACTAGTGCTCTAGGTATGCACATTACTGTCAATTGAGTTATCCCCGGTGAAACCTTCTAGGCAAGAAATAGAGTTGACATCCTATCTTCAATTGCCACAAGAACATTAGCATTCAAACTAGTTGAACCCCATAACCGAGATAGGTGGATTTGACAATCCTAGTGCCTGTTACATTATCATTTACACTTCATTGTACCTTAGTTGTGTAATCTTCAAATCGATCGTAAAGACTTTAAACAAAAGCATAATTTTCTGTCACTCATCCCGTAAATCGTTAAGAGAGCTTAAGAACAATCCTTGCATACTCTAGTTCCTTGTGGGTTCGACCCGTACTTGCCGCGTCTCCGATAGACGCCGTGCACTTGCGGATTAAGACATAGTCGTAGGAAATAACCATCTTTACGCTCCTATCAAGTTTTTGGCGCCGTTGCCGGGGAACTGGTAGCGTGCTACTTGTTCTTTCTTGCTTTACTTCACCGTTTTCCAACCATAGTTGTAAATATTTTCTATGAATCATCTCGTGATATCTTGTGTGCACTTGTATACCCGTCAATTGGATTTTTAGCCCTGTAATTTGCTGTTATCTGCGCCTTAGTTGATACCACCTCAGTTCAATTCTGTCTTTCTTGCTTTATTGCTTTGAAGTGTTGAGAACCGAAATCTTTTGGCCGAGATAACAGTGTGCCGTGGAGCAAATGAGAAGAGCCCACTAGGGAGTGCCTACAACCCAAAGATAGCACCGGTGGTATTTATCTCCTAACCCTACCCCGTATGTATACAAGATTGAGTACTAGAATTTGCAAAAAAAAAAAAAAAAAAATTGAGCTTTGTGAGCTTTTATGCCGAGCCTCAGTGCACTCGAGCCTGGTGCTTTTGCATCTGTGCATGTTAGTTTCAATATTGCTTTGCCTTGCCAAGCCCTGTGCTCAGCATCTAAGCCATTGAAACAAAGACCCATTGACCTGTACACCTGGCTTGTATTGCATTGCAAGCCCCTGAAGCTGCAGACTTAAGCCATTGAGCTGTGCACCTTGCCTGTACTGCCTTACACTGTATTGCTCAGCATCTAAGCAGTTGTTAACTTTTGCTATCTGTTTTGCTATCTGTTTTGCTATCTGTATCTGACTGAGCCCAGTATTGCACTTTCTAGCCCTCGAGCTCGAGTTTGACATCAACTCGGACTCTTTGTATCCGAATGAGTTGATGCAACAAACTCAACCGAGCAGATTGACCATAACCCTGGCCAACCTTGCTTGAGCCAAAGCACTTGATAGTCAAGTTAGTGTGAAGCATTTGGTTTGTAACATTCTTTTGCTTACCCTGAATTCTTTGTGTAATGTTTGGTGTTTGAATTATCTGTCAAGAGGTAGAATTTGATTAGCTCTTAGATTGTTTTTCTAAACAACACAACCCTGCACCATGCTGCACCATTGAGTGAGCACAACCACTACCTGTGCACCAGTCACAAAATTTTTTTTTTTTTTTTTGATTCCTTTTTAAATCTCTGTGTTATTGCTCTCTGTTGCTTGCTCAAGCCAGCCCTTCTTACTCCATTTGCAGTCTGTGCAATACCAGGCTGTGCACTGAGCTGTGCTGTGCTCATTTGAGTTGCCAAACTCTCCAAGCTGTGCACTACCAGGCTGCGCTGTGCTCATTTGCGTTGTCAAACTCTGCAACAACAAACCCTGTGGCCAGCAAACTTTCTCCCCACCGGGCCTCGGCAATTTGCCTTCAACCCGGATCCGGGCTGTCACAAACGCCCGAGCTATTCAAGCTAAAACCCACCTGGGCTTACCATTCCCACAGAGCCCAACACCACAAATGGGGCTGTACCACCCAAAAACCAAAACCACAAACCGGCTCATCTCAACTAAGGGTGTGCATTATCAACCCATTTACGGGGCTTGCACAAAACTCGAGCCCAACACCACAACAACTGGCTGCACATTCTGCTGGGCCTTACAAACAATCAAACCCACACCTTTTGGGCTGGAACCAACCTACTCTGCTGGGCCTTACAATACCAATAACCAATCTCTTGGGTTTGAGTTTTGTTTTTGTGGGTTATTTTTGAGTTTTATTTTTGTGTGTTGAACTTGTTGGTGTGTTAACATGCTAGGCGCGTACTAGGCTATGATTGTGTCTTTTAGAGACCAAACAAATCGATTAGTGAGAATCGCCTGGACGAAATCGTTAGCATACCTAGTTCTTCAACAGAAAGCCCAATTCCATCAGAGAGCCCATCTCGAATCGAAACCATGGGTGAGGAACTCAACCAACCCCGTAGTCTCAAGGACTACATGTACCCAACTAGAGCAAGCCAGCCCTCTTGCATCGTTATGCCAGCTGATGCTTGTCAATTTGAACTGAAAGCAAGCATCATTAATATGCTACCCGTGTTTAGAGGGGTCAATGCTGAGAACCCCTACCATCACGTGAGAGACTTTGAGGATATTTGTGGGACTCTGCGTTTTAACCAAATGACAGATGAGTCCCTCAAATTGAGACTGCATTCCTTTTTCTCTGAAAGACAAAGCCAAGTCTTGGCTACATGCTCTACAACCACAATCCATTAGAACTCGGGATGAACTCACAAAGGAGTTTTTCAAAAGTTTTTCCCAAACCATAAGATCTGCGGCAATTCGCCAAAGTCTAAATTGTTTTGTGCAATTAGAAGACGAAACTCTAGCAAGGTACTTGGAGAGATTCAATGAATTATTACTCCAATGTCCCCACCATGGTTTTGAAAAATGGAGACTCGTGCAAATATTGTATGAGGGTCTAGATGTTAGAACCCGAACCACAGTCGAGTCAATGTGCAATGGTGCATTTGTTGACAAGAGTGCCGATGACGCTTGGGCTTTTCTAATCGAAGTCGCTGAAAAGACTCAATCATGGGAGTCCATCCGAGAACCGAAACGGACTACCCCTGTACAAAATGTTCATAGAATAGAGTCTGACTTTGAGGGAAATGCAAAATGGCATCTTTGGCCCGGAGAATAGAAGTGCTTGAGTTGGAAAAGAATGTAAAATCTAATGCCCCTACTCTCCGTGACCAAATTGATAAGGCCACTTGTGCCGCATGCCATAGTTCTGACCATTTAGTGGACAGCTGTCCGATTTATATGCATTTCAAGAGTCCAAGTCCGAGCAAGCCAATGCATTGTACCAGAGACAAGAGAACAACCCTTATTCTCAAACCTACAACCCAGGGTGGAGGAATCACCCTAACTTCTCATGGTCCAAGGGACCTGTACAAGGGGGACCAACACATAACAACCAAGGATACTCATATCCTAGAAACCCCCAAGTACAACCACCCCCTCAGTACCCGGTAGAGAAAAAGACTAGCTTGGAAGACTGTGTCATTCTGTTGACCCAAGGTCTTTCAAAACTTGAGAAAACTACCGACCAACGTCTCACAACCCTAGATCTTAAGATAGGGCAAATCTGTGATACATTGAATGAGAGAGAGAAAGGAAAATTTCCTAGTCAACCCCTACAAAATCCAAAGATCGTGTTTCAAAGCAAGGCTCCTCTACCCGCAATGAAACTTCACATAGTCAAGCAAATGCTGTCACCACTCTCCGTAGTGGTAGAATTGTTGAGAACCATGTAGGTGTACCACCTTCAAGCGAGTCTCACGTCAGACTCCCAAGTACACACAACACCACCAGAAACATCTACTGTAGAGAAAGAATCTGAGCCCATTGAGAAAACCAAGAGTCCTACTAATATAGATGTTCCTGTGCCAAGTCATGTTCCTGTTGCTCCATTCCCACAAAGGTTGGTGCAACAAAAAGGTAGTACCTCATACAACGAGATGTTGGAATTATTCAAAAGAGTTAATATAAACATTCCATTTCTCGAAGCAATTAGGCAAATTCCTGCCTATGCTAAGTTTTTGAAGGACCTTTGCACACAAAAGCGAAAGCTTCATGTGCATAAGCGTGCCTTCCTCACTGAGCAAGTGAGCTCCATAATCCAAAACAGAACCCCACCTAAGTTCAAAGACCCAGGTAGTCCAACTATCTCTTGTACTATAGGTGATCATACAATCAGAAAAGCTTTATTGGACTTAGGAGCTAGTGTGAACCTACTGCCATATTCTGTGTATGTGCAGTTAGGTCTTGGGGAATTGCAACCCACTCCTGTCACGCTACAATTAGCGGACAGATCTGTGAGAGTCCCTCGGGGAATCGTTGAAGATGTGCTAATCAAGGTTGATAAATTTTATTTCCCTGTGGACTTCATTGTGTTAGATACACAACCTGTGCAAAATCCGGAAAATCATATTCCCGTTATCTTAGGACGTCCCTTCTTGGCAACGTCAAACGCTATCATAAATTGTCGTAGCGGGATATTGAATTTGTCTTTTGGCAACATGACTGTAGAACTGAATGTCTTTCGTGTGAACCAACAACCCATAGAGTGTGATGATGATGAATTGCACGAGGTTAACATGATTGAGAGTCTGATTCAAGACTCATTGCCCGACATTTTGTCAGTGGACCCTGTGCAAGCATGTTTAGACAATTTTGACTTAGATCTCTTCAGTTCTGAGTACATTAGTGAGGTCCACTCTTTGCTAGAGTCTGTGCCACCCATGGATATTGCCAAATGGCAGAATGCAGTGGAAACTCTTCCACTCTCTCGATACCACATCTGCCCCACCTCTTGACACACCACCTAAGCTTGATTTGAAACCTTTACCCGATACCTTGAAGTATGCATTCTTAGGTCCTTCTGAGACTTTACCTGTGATTATTGCATCATGTTTAGACACGGAACAGGAAAGTAGACTCCTAGAAGTACTTCAAGAGCATAAAGGAGCCTTAGGTTGGACCATCTCCGATCTTAAGGGTATAAGTCCCACAATTTGCATGCATCACATAAACCTTGAGGAGAACACTAAACCATCTAGGGAAATGCAAAGGAGACTTAACCCCAACATGAGAGATGTTGTCAAGGGTGAGATTCTGAATCGCTTTGACGCGGGTATCATCTACCCGGTCCCCGATAGCCGTGGGTCGATCCTATTCAGGTAGTACCCAAGAAGTCCTGGCATTATCAGTAGTTCAAAACGAGATGAATGAGCTACTTCCCACCCGTGTGACCACCGGGTGGCGAGTATGTATTGATTATAGAAAACTGAACACGGTAACCAAGAAAGACCATTTTCCCCTTCCCTTCATTGACCAAATGCTGGAAAGGTTAGCCAAACATAAGTACTACTGCTTCTTAGATGGCTATTCTGGCTACAACCAAATTCACATAGCACCCGAAGACCAACAAAAGACCACATTTACATGTCCTTATGGAACATTTGCTTATCGTCGTATGCCTTTTGGGCTGTGCAATGCACCCGCTACTTTTCAACGTTGCATGATGAGCATTTTTCCGACATGGTAGATAAATTCCTTGAGATTTTTATGGATGATTTTTCTGTGTTTGGATCTTCATTTGATGAGTGTTTGCATCACCTCACATGTGTGCTAGTTAGGTGTAAGGAGAAGAGTTTGGTCTTGAATTGGGAAAAATGCCATTTTTATGGTTAATTCAGGCATTGTTCTAGGGCATATCATCTCGGAAAAAGGCATAGAAGTAGACAAAGCCAAGGTAGATCTCATTCAACAATTGCCTCAACCTCGTTCTGTGAGGGACATTAGATCATTTCTAGGCCATGCGGGTTTTTACCGCCGATTCATCAAAGACTTTAGTAAAATTTCACGACCTTTATGCAATCTTCTTGCAAAAGATGTTGCATTTGTCTTTGATGATTCTTGTAAGGAATCATGGGAGCAACTGAAGGCTCTCCTTACATCTGCCCCTATAGTCAGACCCCCTGATTGGTCATTACCATTTGAGATTATGTGTGATGCGTCTGACTATGCTGTAGGAGCTGTTTTAGGCCAAAGAGTAGACAAACTTCCATATGTGATCTACTATGCTAGTAAAACCCTTAATGATGCTCAATTGAATTATTCCACTAATGAGAAGGAGTTACTAGTCATTGTGTTTGCATTAGACAAGTTTAGATCTTATTTGATAGGGTCTAAGGTCATCATTTATTCCGATCATCTTTGCATTGAGATATCTTCTTTCTAAGAAAGATGCTAAGGCTCGTCTAATTCGATGGGTACTCTTGCTACAAGAGTTCAACCTCGAAATTCGAGATAAGAAAGGGTCAGAGAATGTTGTTGCCGATCACTTGTCTAGGTTGAATGTTGAATCTTCTGATGAGTCTGTGTTGATTAGGGAATCATTCCCTGATGAGCAATTGATGCTTGTGGCTGAAATGCCTTGGTTTGCTGATATTGTGAACTACCTTGCTACAGGTAGAATGCCCTTGCATTGGTCTAAACAAGACCGTGCTAAGTTCTTGGCTGAAGTTAAACATTTCCTTTGGGATGACCCATATTTGTTTAAGTACTGCCAAGACCAAATCATTAGGAGATGTGTCCCCAATTCTGAACAAAGGGACGTCATCTCTTTCTGTCATGACCATGCATGTGGAGGCCACTTTAGTGCCAAGAAAACTGCTGCAAAGATCTTGCAAAGCGGTTTCTATTGGCCAACACTGTTTAAGGATTGCCATGCATTCTGTGTTGCTTGTGACCGATGCCAGAAACTAGGAAGTATATCTAGGAGAAACATGATGCCCCTACAACCCATACTGATTGTTGAATTGTTTGATGTTTGGGGCATTGATTTCATGGGTCCATTTCCGAATTCTGAAGGAAAGTTGTACATCCTTGTAGCTGTCGATTATGTCTCTAAGTGGGTAGAGGCCATTGCATCCAAAACCAACGACCATAAAGTTGTTCTTTCTTTTCTTAAGGAGAACATTTTCTCCCGTTTTGGAACCCCGAGAGCGATAATCAGTGATGGAGGTAGTCATTTCTGCAATAGACCCTTCGAATCACTAGTGCGCAAGTATGGAATCACTCACAAGGTCGCAACACCTTATCATCCTCAAACAAGTGGCCAAGTGGAAGTGTCCAATAGGGAAATTAAGCATATTCTAGAGAAGACCGTCAATCCTTCTAGGAAAGATTGGTCTTTGCGCCTAAACGATGCTTTATGGGCCTATAGGACTGCATACAAGACTCCCATTGGGATGTCTCCTTACAGACTTGTGTACGGAAAAGCATGTCATCTACTGTTGAGTTAGAACACCGTGCATACTTGGGCTGTGAAAAGCTGAATTTTGATCTTGATAAAGTTGGTACCGTAGAAAACTTCAACTCAATGAGTTAGAAGAATTGAGAAATGATGCATATGATAGTGCAAAAACGTACAAACATAGAATGAAGGTGTTTCACGACAAGCGCATTATGCGCAAGTCTTTCACCCCAGGACAGAAAGTTTTATTGTACAACACTAGGTTGCATTTGTTTCCGTGGGAAGCTACGTTCTCGATGGTTTGGACCATTCGTGGTAATGCACGCTTTCCCCCATGGAGTCTGTAGAAGTTGAAAACCCAAGCAAACAAGAACATTTTCAAAGTCAATGGTCGAGATTGAAACCATTTCGGAGCATCTTCCACCGGAAGTTGAGACCGTTGACTTGGAAGACCCCATCTATGTGGTGATCTAGTTCACTCGTGTACATACTTATGGACTAAACATCCATCATCTTTCCCTTTTCTTTTTCTTTTTGCATAATTTTGATGTGTGCTAACCAACCTTTTTGTCTTGCGCTCGTGATTGTTTGCTTTCAAAGCATTCATCTTTCTATGGTTTAGCAACACCCTTGTACATCCTAATCTCTTCCCTTTTCTTTATTTAACATAGTTCTCTCGGTATGTGATTTTTAAATTCTTATTATCTGTTGACACATTGAGGACAATGTTTAATTTAGGTTTGGGGGTACATACATTTGCATGTAGAGTTTTTAGTCTTTCTTGCATGAAAAACCTCCAACTTTTAGAGATTTTAGAGTCACTAGCATGCTTTTAGCTATGTTTACATAGAGAGTCTGACCGAAATAACAAGAACTTGGAAGTCTTGGAGAACGCAATCGGGTTCCTTAGTTGATTTGAGCGTTAAAGTCGGATTTAACCATACCGGAGGGCGAATTAGGTCTTTGTTTAGATATTCGGTAGTAGAATTGTGATCAACCATAGTGGAGACTACCCATTTTACATCAAGCGAGGTACCGACCTTCACTCTTTGTGACTTTCTAGAAAAGCTTTTAGAGTGTGTGTCACCGTACGTCAATTAGGGTAGGAATGGTGAGCTACCCAACTTCGCACCACTTTCAGCACTACTTTTGTTCTCTTGAGTGCTAATTCCGTCAATCATGAGGGTGACGTCTAAAGATGAAAACTCCTTCTAAATATCGATTTGCAGTTAGCATCACTCTCTCTCTCAATCAGCAAGATCCATAGAAACACATCATCGTCAGCAAGCGGAGCAACATCAGAATATTTGAAGAAAAGTTGATATAGTCCAAGGTTACGTGCAACAAAGAAAAGAAAAGAAAATAGGATGAGAATTAATGAAGTTTGTAAAATCAAGACAATACAAGTTATGGAAATTGTGTGATATAGTCCTTCATCCATGGAGTTAGTTGTTTTATTGTTTTTATTTTCAATTAATGTATATAGTGAAGTTCTTAAAAAAAATAAAAAAAAAAAATAAAAAAAAAAAAATAAAAAAAAAAAAAAATAATAAAAAAAAATAATAAAAAAAAAAAAAAAAAAAAAAAAAAAAAAAAAAAAAAATTGTAGTTTATTTTCTTAGTTTTGATACCACCATGGTAAAGAAGAAAATTCCAAGTAACAAGGAAATTGAGTAGAAAAGTTAAAAATTGTCAAGTTTTGTGAAGTTTAGAAGTTCGTCATCAACATTTGAAGACCGAAGACCGAAGAGTGAAGACGTTTCTATGGTTCTTGAGAGAGTGATATTAATTGCCGATCGGGTGAAAAGGTAGTGAGTACTCCCACCCTTGCTAATGGTTGATTTCCTTCCTTAGAGATCATCAGAAAAAGATTCTTTTTGTCCACACTTTTGTGGAGTCTCCAGATTTTATTTCAGAAGGTTAGCCTTCTTACCTACAACGTGTGCAGGATTTCTCTCTTTATTCCTGCCTGCACACATGAGAGACTAAAAAGCGATCTTTTTGAGTGCAATTATCATAAAACCCTAATGGTGAGGCAGAAGTCGAGGCTTATGATCACAATCGAATCCGAATTCTTTCATATGGTATGGTTACTTCTCGCTCAGCACTTAAGGATGAGAATGCGTTCTTTAGTAGTTCTAACTTCTTGTTACTAGCATGCAGAAACTCTATATACTCATAGCTCCTTGGATGCTTGAGACTCTTTTACACTCTGAAGTTGGAGAAGGTTTTGTGGGTACACCTCTGGTAAACCCTCACGAGACTACAACTCGTCCACTAGGGACACCTAGGGGTTTAAAGGCTTAGTGCATACGCTAAATGCATTCGAGAGACCTACGACAGTGGTATAGTTAGGATTTCTTCATTTTTGTTTCACTTGAGGACAAGTAAAATTCAGGTTTGGGGGTATTTGATGAGTGCCAAATATTGCATATTTATACACCTTTTATTGGCACTTTACTCATCTTTTGTGCTCATAAATCAGATATTATCCCAGATTCTGTATTTTCTTTGTTTTCAAGAATAAATATTTGTACTAATTAACTTTGTGTTTTTAGGTAATAAATAAAGCTCGGAGAAACTGAGGAGCCCAAAGAGCGAAGAAGTGGAGTCGAGCATCTATGGAGCAGAAGCCAAAGCCAAAGCCGCGCGCAACAGTTGCAACCCAACAAGTAGCAACTCATCTACAAGACATGGGCTTGAGCTAGACCCGACCCGTGACCCGGATCCGAGCCCGTCTCTCCCGAGCCGTTGAGATCTCGCCCAGATGCATCAAACGGTCGCTCCTTCGCTCACATCCATTTCTTCGATGCTCCGCTCAACACCAGATCACGCCAAAACCGCCTATCACCCTCGGCCGTTCAGATCTCCATTAGCTCCATCCTACGCTCGCTAGGCCCCTCTCATCATCACTCGCTGCGCCTGCTCCATAGCAAAGTTACCTACACCTATACCCCCACTCGAGCAAAACATTTCCCCTTCACTTTCTCTTTCTTCTTCGCCCACTCCCCTCTGCAAAACCCTCACCTGCTCTCACGACCCACGCCCCTTCACTGAACCGTCACCATCTTCATCAACACCTACATCCCCCTCTGTCGCATCACCTCTAGCCCTTTTCCGCCAGCTCTGCGTCGACCTTTCTCTTTCATAGCTTCTTTGTATCTTAGAAGCTAGGTGAGAGAAAAGTTGAAGCTAGGGTTTTCTTCCAACCACTCTGCATGTTCGATTGAGAGGCAGCCAAGGAGCAAAGTCAGGTTTGGGTACTCGGGTCTTTGCTACGGAGTGCTTATTTGATATAAAACAGGGTTTTGGAGAGTATAAATAGAAGGAGTCAGAGTGAGAGTTAGAGTCAGTTTTTAGTAGTCAGTTTTAGTTTGAATTTAGGGTTCATGTTTAGTTTGCTTTTGAATTTTAATCTCTGTTTTAACATGTTTATTATGAGCTAAATTTACCATAGCTAGGATTTAAGATGAAACCCTAATTTCATTTCTCGTGTTTCAACTAGAATTGAATTGCTCTTGTATGCTTTAATTGATAAGATAAACTCAATGTTAATATCTCTTTGCTCTACTCTCACGGTGAATGCTTTGTACTCACTTTGTAGTTAGATTCACATTGAATTGAGTATGTTGCAGCTCAAGTTTTATGTAGTATTGCTTATTCTTTTGACTAGTTGTTCTTGATTAGACAACTAGTGCTCTAGGTATGCACATTATTTGTCAATTGAGTTATCCCTGGTGAAACCTTCTAGGCAAGAAATAGAGTTGACATCCTATCTTCAATTGCCACAAGAACATTAGCATTCAAACTAGTTGAACCCCATAACCTGAGATAGGGTGGATTTGACAATCCTAGTGCCTGTTACATTATCATTTACACTTCATTGTACCTTAGTTGTGTAATCTTCAAATCAGTCGTAAAGACTTTAAACAAAAGCATAATTTTCTGTCACTCATCCCAGACATCAGTTAAGAGAGCTTAAGAACAATCCTTGCATACTCTAGTTCCTTGTGGGTTCGACCCGTACTTGCCGCGTCTCCGATAGACGCCGTGCACTTGCGGATTAAGACATAGTCGTAGGAAATAACCATCTTTACGCTCCTATCAGCTGCTGCTGTGCAAGCCAAAGGAAGGAAGGCAAGGGAAAAACTCAAGACTTGAGGTTAGCCAAAACTGTGCATTTGTGAATCTTGGCTTGTCTTGTGGTGTGTGTAAGGTGCAAGCTTGGCTTGTCGGCTGATAACCCTGACCCCGAACTGTAATTTTTATTGCCTCGCCTGAACCCCGCCGAGCTTTGTTGACCCAGCATTAACTCCGTGCAACCCCCCCAGCCCCCTGAAGCTGTGGGGCTTTGTTGCAACTTGGCCTGATTAATCTTAGCACATAACCTTGTGTGAACCTTGTGTGAGCCTGTGTGAAACCACCTTGCTAGCCCCTGAAGCTGCAAGTGTTGGGTCATAACTTGGAAGCCAAATTTGCTGAGCATCTGCCCTGTCACCAGCCCTGTCAACCCTGTGGCCTTTGTGAATTGGTTTTAACATTGTGTGAACAACTGAGCCATAACTGAATAACACCTGAGCTCAGCCCTGCTCCCTTGCTAGCCCCTGAAGCTGCAAGTTTGCGCCAGATTGCAAACCCTGCTACCATCATTTGAGCATAACCTGTCTCACCTGAGCATGACACCCTGATAATCCTAAAACTGAATGATTGCTCACGTGAATGTGCACTGTGTACCTTGAGCTTGTATTGCCTTGAACTGGTAGCCAACTGGTAGCCAACTGTATTGCCTTGTGTGACCTGCAAACCATCAGACCTAGCCCTGTGCATGAGCCTGTGCTAGCTGCTTGCTGAGCATTCGACACTGTGATAAATTGGAACCTATGCTTATATGAAACCTGAAATTAGTCTGTGTTTAGCATAATCATTGTATAAGCTGTAGCACCTAAACTTGTGCATTCCTCTGTGTGTCTGAGCACCTAGGCTGTCTTGTGCATTGCCTGATTTGCACACATTCTGTGCACACAACTGAACCCTAACCAGGGCTCTGCACAAGCTTGCTGGCCAAACTAAACCCAGCCTGGCGGGATCGCTAACTTGCCCGGCCCAAAACCGAAGCCTCATAGCTGTGGTGTGAGACCACACCAGTGGGCTCATTGAACCCAACCCGGGTTGCAAACAAACTTTAGCCCAGTTCACAGGCTAACACAACCCGGGCTTTGCACTCTGCTGCTGGGCCGCAAAACAAACCAAGCCCACATAAGTACGTGATGGGGCTGCACCAGACCGAGCCCAATAAACCAAACTGTAATTTGGGCTTACACCAAAACTCAGCCCAACTCAAATTATTTCTGGGCTATACTTTTTCTACTTCTGGGCTGTACAATTCTACACAAATCCTGGGCTTCAAACAACAAATCCCAAACAAACCAAATCTCACAAAAACCAAGCAACAAGCTCCCAACAAACCAAAACCCAACAAAACCAAATGAAACCCAACAAACAAACCAAATCCCACCAAAACCAAACTTAGTCCACCTCAACTGGGCTTTGAGTTCAATTTGAGTTGAAAAAATCATGTCAGGATTTTGGTCTGCATCTGGGGATGGAAACAAATCCCTTAGAGAGCGTGCTTACGGTTACGGGCACGCTTCACAGGATGAACCCCCCACATACCATAGTGATTTTAGGGAATTTTATGAGCCTTCTCCGGGCCCTGACTTCACATGCCCTAATCACTATGAGCACATGCATCATCCACCACAAGGTTGAGAATGAACACTCTCCTCATACCCGGTCATCACTTCTCGATCAATTAGAAGCTCGACTATCTGGCTTAGAAAGGTAATCACATGAGCGATCTGTCGAATCTAGTTTTTCTAGGCAATATGAAATGCATGCTTGCACCTTATGTGGTGGCTTAGACCACCCTGCTGAATACTGTTATATCTTGCATGATTTTAGACAGTCTAGGGAAAACCATGATAATCCAATGTACGAAGTGTCTAGAAGTGACTATTGGGACCATAATCAACCTCGCACACATGCATCATTCACCACAGTGGGGAGATGAACAATTTTATACTCCCCAACTCCTAGTTTGCAATCAACTATGGATACACTCATGGAGCTAAATGCTAGGCTTGAAATGAATGCAATGCATGACCATCCATATAGCAACATGTCCGAATTTCCTTCTCTAGTGAACCTCATGCTCAACTATACAATGAATACCCATATGAGGAATGCATACCCACTAGTGAAGACTCTCCTTCAATGGAACAACTCAAGATGATTCTTCAAAGGAACTTCGATTGAGTTACAAAATGATAGGATTGAAAATAGTTTTTCTAGTCTTACTCATGCAACTAACATTGAATATGAACCTAATCTAGAGGTAGATGAGTACACTAAAAATGCTACAATTTTGAATGGAGAGATGGATTTTTGCTATGATGATGATGATGATGATGAATATGAAGAGCATGTGTATTTTGAAAATGTAATAGAATCTTTAGGTTCGGAGACATTAAGTGTCTCTCCCGTGAACCCTATGAATGATGCTTCTTCCGATATTCATGCATGTGATATTGATGTGGAACCTGTGCAATTATCCTGTGAAAATGAACATGATTTACCCTCTTTTGACTTTAGGAAAGTGTGTGATGGTACAAATGATTTTAAAAATGAAAACAACCTAGATGTACCTAACCTCTCTCCTGAGTCACAAATTGAAACTCCTTCACCCAACCTAGGTGTAGTTTGTCACAAAATTGCAAAACCAACTTTTCTAAAAATGCCTAACTTAGGCCTAGAACTTTGTGCTTCCCAAGTCCTCTTGGACTATTTTGCATCAAAGTATAACACTCTTAAGGAGCCACAGTTGGAATGTGTATGTCTGCCTGTAATTAGCAAAACTCATTTCGAGTTAGACCTTTTGCATGATGTACCTTTAAAATTGCAAGATTTTGTTCTCACAAACACACCTGTTCACAAGTTTAGGTTTGGGGGAAACTCTTTCACATTTGCAGTCTTACTTGCACTTTCATATTATATTTATGTAAGGCTGTTGATGTTTGTATATATTTTCTATTGGGTTGATCCTCAACTCTTTAGATTGTTAGTTTATGGTGAATCATTGTATATATCCAGTAGGACTTGTTAAATTTTCTTTTCTTGATTCGGTTGAGTCTTCCTGCGCATATATTTATATTATGCTAATCCGATATGATCTCCACTGAGAATATTGGATTCTAGCCTTGACGAATGAAGCTCAACCTTGCTCCCGCCGACATCAGGTAATCTCTTCCCTTTTATCTTATCATCATAGTTCTTGCGATGACGTGACTGTTTAAATTTTCCTATGTGACACATTACGGACAATGTTTGATTTAGGTTTGGGGTGTGATTTGCATGTAGAGTTTTTAGTCTTTTTGGTAGAATTTTTAGTCTTTTTGTTTTCCTTCTTATCTAAAAAAAAAAAAAAAAAAAAAAAAAAAAAAAAAAAAAAAAATTCAAACTTTTTGCAAATAAAAACCTCCAACTTTTAGAGATTTTAGAGTCACTAGCATGCTTCTAGCTATGTTTACATAGAGAGTCTGACCGAAATAACAGAAATTGGAAGTACCCGGAGAACACAATCGGGTTTCTTAGTTGATTAGAGCGTTAAAGTTGGATTTAACCATACTGGGAGGGCGAATTAGGTGTCTTTGTTTAGATATTCGGTAGTAGAATTGTGATCACCCATAGTGGAGACTACCCAATTTACATCAAGTGAGGCACCAACCTTCAATTTTTGCAACTTTCTAGAAAAGCTGTTGTTAGAGTGTGTGTCACCGTACGTAAATTATGGGTAGGAATGGTGAGCTACCCAACTTCGCACCATTTTCAGCACTACTTTTGATCTCTTGAGTGCTGGTTTTTGTCAATCATGAGGGTGACGTCTAAAGATGAAAACTCCTTCTAAATACCAATTTGCCGTTAGCATCACTCTCTCTCAATCAGCAAGACCCATAGAAACACATCATCGTCAGCAACCGGAGCAGCATCAGAATATGGAAAGAAAAATTGATATAGTCCAAGGTTTTTGTGCAACAAAGAAAAGAAAATAGGATGAGAATTAATAAAATTTATAAAATCAAGACAATACAAGTTGTGGAAAAATTGAGTGATAAAGTCCTTTGTCCATGGAGTTAGTTGTTTCATTATTTGTATTTGTATTTTTATTTTCTCTTATAAAAAAAAAAAAAAAAAAAAAAAAAAAAAAAATCAAAAGTCAAAAAAATATTGTAGTTTATTTTCTTATTTTTGCTACCACCATGGTAAAGAAGAGTTCAAAAAGAAAAATCCAAACAACAAGGAATTTGAGTAGAAAAGTTAAAAAATTGTCAAGTTTTGTGAAGTTTAGAAGTTCGTCATCAACATTGAAGACCGAAGACCGAAGATTGAAGACGTTTCTATGGTTTCTTATGAGAGAGTGATATTAATTGCCGATCGGGTGAGAAGTGAGTGAGTACTCCCACCCTTGACTAATGGTTGATTTTCCTTTCTTAGAGATCATGAAAAAGATTCTTTTTTGTCCACACCTCTGTGGAGTCTCCAGATTTTATTTGAAGGTTATCCTTCTTACCTACAACGTGTGCGGGATTTTCTCTTTATTCCGCTGCGCACACATGAGAGACTAAAAAGCGATCTTTTTGAGTGCAATTATCATAAAACCCTAATAGTGAGGCGAAGTCGAGGCTTATGATCACAATCGAATCCGAACTCTTTCATATGGTATGGTTACTTCTCGCTCGGCACTTAAGGATGAGAAGGCGTTCTTTGATAGTTCTAACCATTTACTAGCATGCAGAAACTCTATGTCCTCATAGCTTCTAGGATGCTTGAGACTCTTTACACTCTGAAGTTGGAGAAGGTTTTGTGGGTACACCTCTTGTAAACCCTCACGAGACTACAACTCGTCCACTAGGGACACCTAGGGTTTAAAGGCTTAGTGCATACGCTAAATGCATTCGAGACTGCGACGGGGTATAGTTAGGATTTCTTCATTTCGTTTCACTTGAGGACAAGTAAAATTCGGAGGTTTGGGGGCATTTGATGAGTGCCAAATAGTGCATATTTATACACCTTTTTATTGGGATTTTACTCATCTTTTGCGCTCAGAAATCGAGATATTATCCCATTCTGTGTTTTCTTTGTTTTCAAGAATAAATATTTGTATTAATTAATTTTGTGTTTTTAGGTAATAAATAAAGCTCGGAGAATTTGAGGAGCCAAAGAGCGAAGAATTGGAGTCGAGCATCTATGGAGCAGAAAGCCAAAGCCGCGCGCGCATCAGTTGCAACCCAACAAGGAGCAACCCATTTACAAGACATGGGCTTGAGCTATCCATCTCCGACCCGCGACCCGGATCCGAGCCCGTCCACTCCAAGCCGTTGAGATCTCACTCATCCACATCCTACGGTCGCTCCAGCTCTTACACATCATCTCTTGATACTCCGCGCAACACCGAGATCACTCCAAGTTTCTCTGAGCCGTTCAGATCTTCCCTCGCTACATCCGACGCTCGCTCCACCCTTTCCTTCAATCTTCGATGCACCTGCCTCACAGCAAAGTTCCCCATACCCCTACACCATCGAACACATCCCCATTTTCCCATTTCACCTTCTCTTTCCTCACCCGACCACTGCAAAACCATCTCCTCCACCGTACCACCCCTTCTTCCCCCCGACCCGGATCCCTCGCCGTCACCACCTCCATCACCTCCCGACAACCACAACAAACGAAATCAAGTACCACCTCTAATCTCTCTCTATCTCTTACATAGCTTCTTCCCTAGAAGCTAAGTGAGAGATAGAAAGGGTTAGGTTAGGGTTAGGCTTTCTCGAGCAGAGGAAGGGAACATCGATCAGAGATGAATTGTGAGTGGAGAGGACGATTTGAGCGACGTGGGTGAGAGTTTTATTTTAATGTTGATTTCGATTTTAGAGAATTAGGGTTTGAGGTTAGGGTTTGTGTGCATGTATAAATAGAAGAGGGAGGAGATGATTTTAGTCACGCCTGGATTGTGAGCTGTCACTTTAGTTTTAATTTGTGTTTTATTTCTTGCAATGTTTTAATTTCAATTTCCAGGGTGTGTTGAAACCCCTGCTCATATGCTAAGATTGTTCACTGTCATGTATTGTTCTTGTAAGCTTCATGGTTTGATTGGATAAGCTAGTTGAGTATATGACCCTGTGATGGAGTGTACTGTAAGAAGACACTCCATACTAGGGGGAGTGTATAAGAGTAGTCAAAACATTAACATGGTGTTCTTCCCTGGAATGAACCAAGAATAGAACTTGATTAGGAAATGCCTTAGCATAGGTGCAGGTGGTGGATTCACCATCCTGGTAGCTCTCAAGTTATTTCTTTACCTTAGTTTAGAGTTCTTCATCACTCAAATCAGCCGTATCGGCAACCAACATTGTCACTTGTTACATTTCCTTACTTGAATTCAGTTGAAGAAGCCGTAGAATCAACTAGAGCACCCCTAGTCCTTGTGGGATCGACCCGTACTTGCCGCGTCTCCAATAGACGCCGTGCACTTGCGGTATAACCGTAGGCCGCAAATTATTTACCCATCTTCCAGGCCTACCAGATAGCCAGGCATGATATGCCTTGGCCGATCAGGTGAGGGGATAGACGAGCCCACGGTGGTCATGCTAGTATGACCGGACCTGCTTAATCTAATCTGGGACCCTCCATTCGTGTCGTAGAAGATGGACGCTCGTGATGCTCAAAACCCTAATTTGGGTTTCACGGCCGTGCGACCATGCTTTATTCGGCGTACGGGTGGGATAACCAACCATGGTTGGTCCTGACCGATTGGTCGGTATGTAAAGCGGGCCCACGGTGATTGTGTTGACATGCTATGGGCCCTTTGAATCTACATATACACCCTCCATCTATACCTGCGAAGATGGATGGTTGAGACTGTTTTGCGACACATGTAATGTGTCGCAAACCCTAATTTAGGTTTTCCGCCCATACCGCTCTCTGGTTTGGACGTTTTGGCAAGCTAGGCCAATTACGGAGGAGGCCGGCCATGCGGGGTCCGCGTTGGTTCGGCGGTGAATATTCCATACCTGCTTGGGGGTTATGGAATTGATCCGGGCCATCCAATCATCTTTGGTGAAGTTGGATGAACGAGATCATATCCGGACCGATACGGTCGGTCTGGATGCTCAATCGGGCTAGTATAACACACCGAGAGTTCTCAATCGGGCTAGTATAACACAGAGAGTTGCAACCTGTACGGGTATTTCGTACATGCTTTCATTATAATGCTTGGAGGTTCGTGTTGCTCTGCTGAGAGCAACACCCAGTCGTCATGCCGCACTGATAATGAGTACGGAAATACAAGGTCGCTTACGCATTAATTAATAATGCTATAAATTCACGGGGTATATGGGATTGTTGCTACATGCTCCAACCTCGGATGAATTTCATGTATTCACAGAATGGGATTGTTGCCACATGCTCCATTCTAGGTGAATTAGTAAAGTGAAGGAGTATCCAACACTTATTAATGGCTTTATCTTTTACAAGATGTCAGCGCATGATTTTCTGGTTTTTTACAATTTTAACCTTAAATGAAAATCCACCATCAACACACACTCAAACCATCAAGCCAACAAATGGAGATCAGGCTATTGTATGGAGCACATTCATAAAATCCATAAATAAATAAAGTTTATTAAATAAAACTGATAAGAGTTGAATTTAATAAAATCTTTAAAATAAAATTAATCCTCGACACGCAGGTCTGTTCCCAAAGTAAATGCTAAGAATTTATTTAGAAGAACAATTGTCTCGTCTTTAGAAGAAATCAATATTATATTTAGCTAATTAAGCACCTTAAAATAATGACGAAGTAGCTTTTTGGAACAGAAACGCAATCTACAAGTTAAGTTGCTCCATCACCAAGGTATACTGAAAAATAGTAAGTTGGGTCAGACCCCAACTAAAAGTAGGCTTTCATACATTTATAACCTCGGTAGAATAATTCAATAGGTTAAAATCATAATCGAAAAAAAAGAGTTTAAAAGAATTTAATAGAATAAAAATATTGTACCAAACATAAAAATGTTTAAATAAGATTACTCTTGCGGTCAAAAAGTAATGCAATAGTGAACCTGTGAATCAAAAAAGAGTTATCACAATACCTACAAGGACTAACCCGAAATTAGAACGTATCCATCACACTCTCTTCATTAGTATCGACCGCATTATGTACTAACGAACTACCAAACAGTAATACTTTCATCCACCGTTTTGGTCCACTTATTAATCAACCGTGCATTAGAGAAATAAGTGTTTGTATCGACTCTTCTATTCCAATAGATCCATGGAATATCATGCGAACCCTCGGTCATCGCAGTCGAGCCAACCACGGCATCAAACGATAGAACACTAATTACTCTCACTTAGCATTACCACGCCAATCACACCACTATCACCGCAATATGCCTAATTTTCATCTAGTGATCACCTTACTAACATCCTAATAACAACAAAGTCAAGAGTGTACATTCCCTTGGTTATTTATTCTTACAATTACGCCCTTAAATCCAAAATCAGTTGTAGCTTAAATATCCAGGCTCCATAAACGAAGAGAAAATTCAAACAACACAAAAAGAGGGGGAACTCAAGTATACCAATTCCTACCGTTCTCAGAGTTCACCCTATACTACTGCCATGTTTGATTTTCCCTTGCTTCTCATTATTAGTCCAAACACACTAATTACTTAATAGGCAAACACCTCACCCTTATTGTAAATAGTTAACTATACAGTTTCCTAAACTATCCAGCCATGTAAACCAAAGGAAAAGCAACACATCTTATCCAATTTCTAACTAACCGACTACTAGTCCATATAATATCAAAACATGGATCATGATTCTTCTTCTTAGGCCTGATTTGGGACTTCAAATAATATAGTCCTAGATACACCTTGATTAATGATAGCATACATATGCAAGAGTGAAAAACAAACGGTATCCTAAGCCCTATGGAACGATCTCACTACAAATGTAATTAGCAGAAACCCATACCATCCCGACCAGTGAGTAAGAAATAAGATCTTTAGATAGCTAAAAGAAAATAAAATAAATAAACACAAGGCTTACTAGCATCGCCGATGAAGACTCCATTACACAGAAAATCCAATAACTCCATTAGATTAAGCTACAAACGTTATAAAGGAGAGAAAGACCTACCTATTTCGCAGCTAAAAATGAACTTCCTATCGATATCCAACTTTAGCCTTTCGATCAATCTCCGTTACTCTTCAACCCCTTTTCCTTCATGGAAGCTAAGAATCCAAAACCAATGAGTCCAGGTGGCTGTGTTTGTAGTTGCAGGACTTCCTACAACACACCCCCTATAATATTTTGTAGATCTAAATCTTATTAATCACCTAAATCTCAAATATAAATACTAGAAATATAAATAGACACACAATTTTTTTTTACATGGTTCGATCAATGTGATCTACATCCATGGTTCTTCACTAGTAATTTTTGTAATTACATGAGTTTACATTTAGAATCTCCATTAATGAATATTTGGAGCTTTCTAGATCTAGTTTTGAGGAAGAAGATGATAAAGAAAATAAACTCTCTCTCTAGAATAATATCTCTCTCTTAACAAAATGTGTCCCCTCCAAAAATGTGTATCCCCCTTTCTCTCTCCTTCTCTCCTCTTTATATAGGATATTACATAGTGGATGACAGCTCATGTACAACTAATATTCCCCTTAATTTCGGATTTACATTGCGACATTTCGCAGGAGTATAAATGTTAAGTCTCGCAGACACTCAAGTTTTCGCAAGATCTTCGCGCTTTCTTCATGTTTCTATCACCACCATCTATTACGCCATCAGTCTGCGACACTCGCAAAGTGTCATTGGTGAGGACTTTGCAAGTATATCCTTCTTTGCGATATTTCGGGCTCCTACATCTTGCCTCTTTTTTCTTGAATATTGCTTGAAGAGCGATCTTTAAGAAAAAATCTGTTGTTGTAGTAGTCTTTGATCTTTGTTGATGAAGGAACGAGCGGAAGAATACTGGACTTGAAAAGTACGTACTTGCCTCTATTCTTTTGCGAAGTTCCGAATCTTTGCGAAATAAATAAGAAGTATCAACCCTTGAAGTATGCGAAGTATGAAGTATCCTTGAAGTATGCGAAGTATGAAGTATCCTTGAAGTATTATAAGAAGTATAAAGTATCCTTTTAGAAGTATAAGAAGTATCTGTCCTTGATTGCGAATAAGAAGTATTGCCTCTATTCATGCGAAATTATTAATCCATTTTTGGTGAGGATCCTTGTTGTTCATTGGTGAATATCTTCTTTGGAAATGATTCTTGCCGAGAAGATAAAGAACATAAAATGTTTTCTTGGTAATCCATAGTTGCCTCTGTTCTTTATCTATGAGGGTAGAATCCTTGAGAAAATGTTGTATGAGTGAGTTGTTTCTTTATTCTTATCTTGCCTCTGTCTCATGTTTTGTGTTCATGCGATAGTATAATCTCTTCAGGCTGCTTATCTTATCTTGTGAAATAATCACATTCTGCGAAATTGTTAATAATTCTGCGAAATTCTGAATATCTCTGCGAAGTTTTGAATATTTCTGCGAAATTCTGTAAAATACTTGTTCGAATATAATGCTTATGTAATGATTATGTTATGAAATGTGTATGCGATGTTTATGCCATGAAATGCTTATACGATGCTTTCATGATGCGAGTATGATGCTTGTATGATGAGAATGCTTATCTATTGCAATATATAGCTAATGTTTGTGTTACTTAGCTCATTTTGCCGCTCTAAAATTGATGTAGCTTTAAATCGCTCCCATTCTTCATTTCTATGATTTTGTCTCTAGTATATGCATTCCTCTTTGCGTATTTATTGTTCCTCGCAAGTTCTTACTTGTGCTTCATCTTTTCTTATTCCTGCACTATTAGTATCGCATAATAATATGATCAGAATATCAATTGTGCGGCGTTTGCATTGCCTCGGCCTCATTATCATGTACATTTTCGCAAGCTTATCATTTAATCATTTTCTCAAGCTCGCAAGCTTATCATGTAATCTTTTTTTTTGCGATAAAAGAACTGTATTACCTACATCCAAACTGTTTATGTTGAATTTTGTCATTGCGACAAGATCGCAGGACGTCTTTACATTTTCATGTAATGACCCATTGATCTTGCCTTATCATTTATCTTGTCTGGTCTTATTTTGCCTTCCTAGTTAAAGGTCTTATTTTGCCACCCCTCATTATTGCGATAATATGACAGGCCTAAATATTCTTGCGAACATAAAGCCCCATGACATTGCCGTCTTGCGACGAAATCGCAGGACGTCTTTACACTTTCATGTAAAGACCCATTGATCTCATCTTATCTTTGTCTTTTGTATTATTGCCTCTTCAGGATCATCGCACAAATATGACAAGCCTAAATTTTCTAGCGAAAATAAAGTCTCATGATATTTGCGTCTTAAGACACTTATCAGCTCCCTAATGGAGGGTGCCGCCCTTATCATCTCCCTGGTTGCCCCTTCAAGGAGGCGAACATCGGCCATACAAGACTAGCTCCTCCCATCCGGTCTTAACAATAACCAGTTGTTTTCGCAGCCTCTTATCCCTTATACCTATAGGGCTTATGGTTACGAGGCTGCACCCTAAGTGGAGTTTTCTTCGGGCCGAGTGCATCATGTGCCAAGACTTGCCAAGAATGGCCGAGACACTTCAAATGCCCTATGCACTCTTGGCTCAACCGTGTACCTCGGCGCCTTGAGCATACACCGACTCCTTGGAAGAGACCCTCGGGCGCCCAACCAGGGTATAACCTTATATATATAGTTGGAAATCCAAGGTATCTCTCCAGGATAGGCTTTCATGGGCCCCAAATCTCCATGACTCAGTTTCGGGAGCGGTGTAACCTTTTCCCGAGCCATGTCAAGAGATACCCCTTATATGACGCACTTTAGGTCTTACATTTGCCTCTTACGAAATATCATTCGCGAACTAGGTGTACGCCATAAAGGTTCGTCCCATTCACTCACTCATTCATTTTTGTCAATTCGTTCAATCATTCATTTTTGATTATCTCTTCTCATTATCTTTGCGAAATTATCGCATTTCCATTATCTCTGCGAAATTATCGCAAGTCTTCATTCTGTCATTCCTCCTTTCATTCATTCCTTCATTTCTGTCACTTCTTTCACTCATTCTTTCATTCCTGTCATTTCCTTCATTCATTCTCATAATATCATATCATTTGAAGCAAAATAAATATTCAAGAGAAATTCCAATACATTATAGTCCTGAAATCTTTATAATTCTGCGATCGTATCGCGTTTTGTGATTCAAATCAAAAATCTTTTATTGTCTATAAAAGAAATATTCTAGAGAAATATATAAATTGAATTTTCTGGGTATTTTGTAATCTTGAAATCTAGAAATCTTTGTAATTTTGAAGTCTTTATAATCTTGAAATCTTAGTGATATTTGTAATCTTGCGATCGTATCGCGTTTGTAAATCAAATCAAAATCTTTTATTTTCGTAGAAATAAAATGTTTAAGGAAAATGGTACTTAGCTTTTGTGGTTTCTTCATTTGTTGTTGTCTCTTGCGAAGTATATGATTTGCTTGCGAAGCTAGCATCCTTGAAATGTATAAACATCGCACAAAATATAATTATCTCGCAGCAAAAAGAAGTGTGAGAAATGAGATTTGAACCCTTGACCTGCCTCTTGCATATTCTCGCACCATACCTGTAGTAGCAGGTTTTCCCACACTACACCCCTCACTATATTTTGGTTAATTAATCCATTGAAAGTTGCATAATTGAGAATGTTTATTGATTAATTTCATGAGTTCTACCAAGAAAAGTAGAATTACACTTAGCAAGTAAAACACTCTTAAACTTTCTCTCTCCTAATGACTTGCCTAACAATTCTAAAAAGATCTCTCCCTTTACAACAGACTCACTCGACCCTTTATATAGGGTAATACATAGTGGATGACAGCTAAGCTATCCTTTATTTTCGGGAATGTCTCGCGAAGTGTCGCCAGTGTACAACTATTCAATCTCGCGACACTTCTTAACCCTCGCCAGATCTCACGTCTTCTTTATGTCTCGCCTGTCGTTATTCTTTGCGGCGTTTATTTTAGCTCTCGCGATCGCCTCGCGACATCGTTGTTTATTAACTTCGCAAATCCCGTACGTTGCGATATTATGGTCCTACATCTTGCCTCTTTTTCCTTGAATATTGCTTGAAGAGCGATTTTGAAGGAAAAATCTGTTGTTGTAATAATCTTTGGTCTTCGCTGATGAAGGAACGAGCGAAAGAATACTGGACTTGAAAAGTACGTACTTGCCTCTATTCTTTTGCGAAATTCCGAAGCTCCTATGTACAAAGTGTCATTTCTTGCCTCATGTGTTCTGCGTAGAATAATCGGTTCCGCAATCTCTTCTCGCCTATTAGGAAATATGCCATATATTTGAATCGCTAAATTTCTTTTCGTCAAGTTTCCTTGGATTTGGGTAATGACCGTTAACACGTGTCTATATTTGCCTCTTTACCGGCGCATTTAATGTTACCCGGTCGTAATACCTTTTTCTCATCTATTTATAGAAGTGTTCCTTGTGAAGAAATCTCTTTTTCCCTTTCATCTTCCTCATCGCCCGCAAGACTTTCCTCTTCTTCATCGTTCGCAAGTATTTGCCTCACTGTTTTCCTTCTTCATCTTCTTCTCTTCTTTCGTTACTTCTTATCAGCTTGTCATTCTCATGGCATCCAGTGTTTGTTAATCTTGCCATATCTAATTTGATCTTGTGGTTAATTGCTTTGAAGTTAGTTTTTCTTGTCGAAATCACACTGGTATGCTTAACTTTATAGTTCTTTTTCTGCCATTGTTGTTTAGCAAGAACCAACCCAAAACCAGATTTACCGTGAAGGACCCTTTTCTTTCTTTGGGCTCGCCATCGGAACCTTCTTCGCAACAAGAATCTCCTTCGCAGCCAAAGCCTACTTCGCGAACAAAATCTATAGTTACAAAAGAAAGCCTGCGAGTGACAAGGTATTTAAGAAACATTTCTTTTTTATGAGCAATATATTGTTGCCTCTGTTTCTTACTTGACTTGTTACTCGCGAATGATGGAAATACCGATAGAACTCCTAAAAGGCTTCGCCAACCCAAGTCTCGTTACTCCCGGCGTTCCATTTCCTTCTTTCAAACCTTCTTCTCCTTCTCGCGAAATCTTCGCAGGATAGTTTCGTGCCTCTTCCTTCTAATAACATTATCGGCGACAACACTTTTACGCCTCAACTCCTCATAGACCAAGTTCCTCACAACCGTTCCCCTACAAATGATACTATATCACCCTCTCGCTATCAATGTTCCTACTATTTCTCCAACCACTTCTCTCCCCGAGACTTCCTCTTCTCATGAGATTCCTTTGACAAAGGATGACTCATTTTAGTAGAGCAAATTCTCTCTAATGCTTAAAATTTGGAGGGTATAGATGTGGCCTTTAAGGTTCTTTCAGATCTTGTGAATGATGCCAAGAAAACTTCACCGATCCTATCAAATCCAATGTCTCATGTAGATTTTAAGTAAGCACCTTGGTCCTGATAAGGTCTCGCAGCGTCTTTGGTTCAAGAAATTAGTAAGTCAAGAATGATCTCCAGGTCATGGCGAAGTGCAATCAAAATTTCACAACATCTCATTTGGATTGTGATGACCTTCGCAAGAAGAATGAAGAATTAAAAGGTATGCCCTCGCCGCTCTTTTTTTTTTTTTTTTTTTTTTTTTTTTTTTTTTTTTTTTTGCAACTCAAACTCTCTGTTCATTCTCCAAGCATTAAACCGAAACGAATAATGGAGATATATCAGATGGAGTCCATTGTTGAAGAAGTTCGAGTTGAGAGAGATGGTTGGATGGAACAATATAATCTCTTAGATAATCTTCACACTTATGCAGCTGATCAAATAAATAACTTGTCAAAAGAAAATTTAAATTTATCGAAACAAGACTTGTTAAGTAATGATTTATCTCGCCTCTCTTATGCTTTGACTAAATCGATTTGGAGTTGCAAACTTTATCGATGAGAATCGAACTCTTTCGCAAGAGAAACGTTCTTTGTTGAATAAGGTGGCGAACTATTCGCAAAGATGATGCTTGTCGAAAATTATGTGAAGAACAAGAGCAAGCCAATCATTCTTTGAAAAACCAACCGGAAGTAATTATCGCCGAGAGAGATAAACTTATTCAGGGTAGAATAACTTTGAGTGTAAAAGCGAAGCAATTCCAAGAACAATGTGTCAATTTAGAAAAATCCAACTCTGCTCTGGCGAACGAAAATTCCATACTTGTTTCCAATGAAAAGAATTTGCGTTCTCGATTGAAAGGTTTAGTGGGAGATTCATTTGATGATGTCATGGACCGCCTGGGGAATAATTTCGCAGCGTTAATTCAACATCTTTCTTCTCAAAAGGAAGGTAGTCAATTTATTTGACTATCTTAATTCATATGTTTATTCCATGAATGCTTTACTACCCTGAAAATGTCGATAATGTTCGATAAGAATTTTTACGATCTTGTGTATTTGTTATGCGACGAGAGAAAGCTTCGCTCCACTATTTCCACCCTCAGTCCGATTATTCCAAAATTCGCAAGGAAAATGGACTACTCACTTCGCATCTTGCTCGTTCTCGTGACCGTGCAGAGCGAAGACTTGATTATATGTCTCATTGTAAGGACATTGATAGTAAGAATCGTCAAAAGGCATTACTACGAGTTCCCTCTAAAGGCGGAAGTTCTTGTGAATAACATTTTGTTTGTCGAAGTCTCTTGATCCTATTCACGTCGCTCCTTTGGAAATAAGTGATGATGAAGTTCCCGATGCTCCAGGATAGTGATTATGACTATGAAAGCGGCGAAGACGTCGCTAATATTGAAGTTGTCAACAAAGATCCGATGAAAAGCTTTTCGATGAGAATCCACCAATTGGCGAGAATAAAGATGCTTTGAAAATATCTCTTTAAGAACGTCCATTGACGGGCGAAGGTGAAGCTGAGAAAGTAATTGGTGAAGACGATAAAATTGATGTAGAGAATTAACTGTTTGATAACTCTTGCTACAATAATATCTGTTTGTTTTGAAAGATCAAATCCCTTGTTGGAGAATCCTCTTATTTTCTTCTTCTTATTTATAACTATAATCTCGCAAGCTTATTCGCTTACATTTTGATGAAATGATTTTTACTTAGTCATCATCATCTTTTCATTGTATTCTTCGCTGATGTCGAATTTTGTATTGCGACAAGGTCGCAGGCATCTCCATGAGGGAAGAAACCTACTTTTCTCGTTTTATCATTTTGGTAGTCTTTATTTTATCTCTTCTTGTGGCGACAAGATCGCAGACCGCCTTTACATTTTCATGCAATGGCTCATTGACCTTGCCTTATCAATTTTGTGTGGTCTTCCGAGTTAGACCTCCCTAATTAGAGGTCTTCCCCTGCCACCTTTTATGGCGACAAAATCGCGGGACGTCCGTACACTTGCATGTAAAGACCCATTGATCTTGTCTTATCATTTTTCAAGTATTTTTGCCTCTGCAGGATGTTTTAGTTGCGACAATATGACAGGCCTAGATATCCTTGCGAACATAAAGTCCCATGACATTGCCGTCGTGCGACGAAATCGCAGGACGTCCGTACACTTTCGTGTAAAGACCCATTGATCTCGCCTTACCCTCGCGTTAGTATTATTGCCTCTGCAGGATCATTGCACAAATATGACAAGCCTAAGTCTCCTTGCGAAAACAAAGCCTCATGACATTTGCGTCTGCTTTTGACACCCCCTAATGGAGAGCGTCGCCCTTATCATCTCCCGGTTGCCCCTTCAAGGAGGCGAAACATCGCCATACAAGACTAGCTCCTCCCATCCGGTCTTAACAACAACCGATTGTTTTCGCAGCCTCTTATCCCTTATACCTATATGGTTTATGGTTACGAGACCGCACCCTAAGTGGAGTTTTCTTCGGGCGAAAAAGCACATGCCAAGACTTGCCAAGAATGGCCAGGGTAGGTTCATCCATCCCGGGCACTCGCTCAACCGTGTACCTCGGCGCCTTGTGCATCCACTCGACTCCTTGGAAGAGACCCTCGGCCGCCCAACCGTGGTATAACCTACATATATAGTTGGGAATCCAAGGTATCTCCCCGGATAGGCTTTCATGGGCCCCAATTTTTGCATGACCAGGTTTGGGAGCGGTGTAACCTTCCACCCGAGCCATGTTAAGAGATACCCCTTATATGACGCACTTTAGGTCTTACATTTGCCTCTTACGAAATATAATTCGCGAACTAGGGTGTACGCCATAAAGGTTCGTCCCATTCATTCATTCTTTTTAGTCAATCATTCTTCATCATTTGCTATTTTGTCTCATGAGATATTCGCTCGATTCATTCATTTAATCATTCCTTATCTCTTGTTGTTAAGCTATTCATGACTTTTTCGTTATTCTTATCGCGATCTCTTCGCGGATTCTCCTCGTGATTTTATTGAATGTCGCAAATATCCGCGAAGAAGTACTTCATCTTAATTCATTTTGTCATCTTTCGTTATCACGGATAATATTTCTTTAGATATAACCTATTCCATGGTCTATCCGATTTTGCCCCACATCTCTTCCTTCGGGTCCATCAATCTATATGCCCCTCGTACCGACTACCTCTTTGATGATATAAGGTCCATCCCATTTTCTTGCCACTTGCCTCCACTTTCACGTTGATATCTGGGGTTTCTCGCAAAGACCAAATCTCCCGGTTGGAATTCACGTATTTTGACGCGCTTGTTATATTCTCTAGCTAATCTTCATTTGGTAATTCTCCATGTGTCGCAACGCCTTCTCCCTTTTCTCTTCCAATTCATCCAATTTGATTAGAATATTTCCGCACTAAGATTTTTCTCCCAAACTTCTTTCTTAGTTGTCGGGATCACAACCTCTCGTTGGAAGCACGGCTTCAACCCCGTATGTTAAGCAAAAAGGTGACATTCCAAGAGCCTCTCTTCTTGTTGTATTGTATGCCCATACCGCACCGGGTACTTGTTCGCACCATCCTCTATTGTGTCCTTCTAATTTCTTCTTCAATATATCCGCAATTGTCTTATTTGTTGCCTCCGCTTTGACCGTTAGCTTGCGGATACAAAGTGGAGTCGATTTTCCACATTTTATTTTGAATGCATTAAGTAACAATTCTATGTTTTGTCCTTGAATTGTTTCCCATTATCGATACCAACCGTGCGGGGATCCCAAATCTGCATATGATATTCTCGAATATGAAAGTAAAAATATCTTTGTCGCGAATGTGTTGTACCGCTTTCACTTCCCGACCATTTTGTGAAATAATCCGTTGCGACAATTAAATATCTTCTCTCGTCCAGTTCTGGTAAAAATGGTCCCACAATATCTAAACCCCATTTTCCAAAAGGCCACACACTTTTTGAAGAATTTAACCGTGCTCTGGTGCATGTATCTTCTTCCCGTGTCTTTGACAATCTTCGCAGCGTCTTGCTATTGTTCTCGCGTCCTCATGCATATATGGCCAATAATATCCTTGCGTCTTTTGCTTTATATGCCAAAGATCTTCCGCCGCTATGATTTCCGGCATCTCCACTATGCAAAGCATCTTCAATATGGTTTCTCCTTCTTTCCTTGTTAGACATCAAGCGAAGGTCCATCAAAAGAACGCCGATAAAGCACGCCATCTCGCAATTCATAATTTGTTGCCCGGCTCTTTAACTTGTGTGCTTCCAATCTATTTCTTGGTACCTCGCCTTTCATTAAGTACGCGTGAAGTTCTACTCTCCAATCTTCCTCGCGGCCTTGCATTTCATCTACCACCATCATTATATCTCGCTTCTTGTCCCTCCTCTTTATTAATTGATGGCGCTAGTAGCGTTTGTATTTTGATATTCCTCAGCTTGGGTCTATCATCATACTTGATATAAAGGCAAAAGCGTCTGCGAGCCTATTATCTCTCCTTGATATGTGTCTCCATTTTATTTTCTGTGATCGTACTCGACAAAGATTTCTACAAGCTTCCCGTATTTGTAGGGATGGATCATTTGTAGTATACTTTCTCGTTATTCGACGGATTGCCAATTGTGAGTCACTTGGTAATTCTCACATTCTCCAATTTCATTTCTATTGCAAATCTTAAAGCATGTATTATAGCTTCATACTCCGTTTCATTGTTAGTAGACTCAAATTCCAATCTAAAAGCAAAAGCTAATTTATCATTTTCCGCGAAATTACAACAATTCCCACTCCTTTACCTTCTCCATTCGATGATCCATCCACTAATATTTCCCACCGGTTTGGCTCGGATTAACAAATCTTTTGGATCTCCATGCTCTTCTTCTACATCCATCATTTCATCTCTTGCTTCCTCTTCTTCCAAAGGAAATTCCGCTTTAAAGTCTGCGACAACCACGTGATTTGGTTGAAGATAATATTTCATATTTGAATTTATAATGGCTTATTTGAGCGTTCCATCTTTCAACTCTTCCCGATCTTTTGAATTCTTCATTACCGACTCAATTGGTACCTTCGTTACCACTCTAATAACGTGTGTGCTTGAAAATATATGCGAAGTTTAAATGACGATAGACTAACGCCAGGATTAACTTTTCAATCTTCGAATAATTCCTTTCAAAGAACGTTAAAAGTTTTGTCGATATAATAAATTGGTTTTTCTACTCCTGCGTCCACTCGCAGTAAAAGCGCACTTAAGGCATGCGATGTCGCCGCGAGGTATATTAATAATTCCTCTCCCGGGTTCTCGCTTTCCGCATAATAGATATATCCATTAAATGCTCTTTAATCCCTTGTAAAGCCTTTTCACATTCATCCGTCCATTTAAATTTCGACCTTTTTGTAACATCGAAAAAAAGTGTTTACATTTATCGATGACCGCATGTGAAATGAACCTTCCTAGACGCTAGTAACCCATTCAGTTTTGAACATCCTTTCTCGTCGCAGTGTCGGCATATCGCGAATAGCTTTTACTTTTTCCGGGTCAACGTGTATCCCTTCTTTTGATATAATGTAACCCAAGAACTTCCCTGACGCAACTCCGAAGGTACATTTTTCTGGATTGACTTTGATGTTAAAACGCCTCATTTGTTCAAAAATTTCTCTCAAGTCTTGCACGTGATCTTCTGCCTTTTTACTTTTCACCAGCATGTCATCCGTATACCTCTAGTGTTTTGTGTATCCACTCTGCGAACACATTTTCTACCATCCTTTGATACGTTGCTCCAGCATTTCGCAAACCAAACGGCATTTTAGTATAACAATATAATCCTCTTGGAGCGAAGAAAGCAGTGTGTTCTTGGTCTTCCTCGGCGAGAGGAATTTGATTGTAACCTTTGTATCCGTCCAGCGATGATACTCTTTCATTCCCGGCCGCCGATTCAACTAGCTGTGGAATGTCTGGTAATGGAAAACTGTCTTTTGGGCAGGCTTTATTCAAATCAGTAAAATCAATACAAATCCTTATTCCTTTGTTCTTCTTTGGAACTATAACCATATTCGCTATCCATTCGGGATATTTTGCTTGTCTAATGATTCCTGCGTCCAACATCTTCTGCAACTCTTCTTCTATCTCGAGGGTGATATCTCGTTGCTATCTTTCTAATTCTTTGTTTGAATGGCTTTACATTTTTATCAATTTCTAACTTGTGACAAGCTACCGATGGATCTATACCAGGCATTTCATCCATATCCCATGCGAAGATATCTTTATAATCTCGCAACAGACCGACAGTTCTTTCTTCTTCATCCGCTCCCATGTTAGTTCCAATTTTTAGCATCTTAGGTTCTTCCTTAGTTCCAACATTCACTTCTTTAGTTTGCTCTGCCGCGACGTAACTGGCCTTCGGTTCTCCCATAGGGGTTGGTCCTTTCGGTTCCGTCGCGGGATCATTTTCTTCTCCCGAGATCTCGCTAGGTATTCCTTTTCCTTCTTTCGCTTTGATCATGTAAACTCGAATTCTTCTTCTTTCTTAGTCGCCTTCGCCATCTTTTTGCGGTATTTTGATATGTTCTTTCGCTTGTTTATTTGTTCCTCGCAACATTTTACTTCATTTTGATAATATATTCTTCCTTTGTCGGCGTCCCCTCTCGATCTCTCGATTCCGGTTGGTGTAGGGAATTTGATACGTTGATGAAGCGTCGACGCCACAGCCTTTTATCGCATGTACCCATGGTCTTCCTAGCAACATGTTGTATGGTGATTCCATGTCTACCACACTCAATGTCACCTGTGTTTCAATTCCTCCTAACGGAATACGTATTTTTATCTCCCTTTAACTTTTGTTATGGATTTACCAAAACCTTGAATATTGTATGCCGCGAAAATCATATCTTCATCTTTATATCCCATCTTTTTGTAAGCGTGATAGAACATGATGTTTACGGACTCCTCGTATCGATTAAAACTCCATTCATCACCCATGTTTTCATCGTATTCTCCGATTTCTCTCCTTCCTTATACACGTTTATTGCAATCACCAGTGGAGATATGTGATCCAAGTTTTCTTTTGATATTTCCTCCGCCGTGAATGTTATTTCTTGCTTTTCCCAATCTTTCAAAGGTGACGTTATTTCTCGATCTGTAATCTTCTTTCCTTCAAAATCTCGTTTGTGTATCCTTCCTCTGATATTTTCATGAAATTTGTTAGCCATTACTCTCATACCTGTGCTATACGCCATATCTTTTTCTCCTGCTTCATCCGATCCGAGAGTTTCCTTTCTCATTTTCTTGATCTAAACAACTTTAATTGCGATTTTCTTTCCTAAACCAACAAGATTAGGTCCCTGTTTCTAGCGCATATGTAGTAGCAGGTTTTCCCACACTACACCCCTCACTATATTTTGGTTAATTAATCCATTGAAAGTTGCATAATTGAGAATGTTTATTGATTAATTTCATGAGTTCTACCAAGAAAAGTAGAATTACACTTAGCAAGTAAAACACTCTTAAACTTTCTCTCTCCTAATGACTTGCCTAACAATTCTAAAAAGATCTCTCCCTTTACAACAGACTCACTCGACCCTTTATATAGGGTAATACATAGTGGATGACAGCTAAGCTATCCTTTATTTTCGGGAATGTCTCGCGAAGTGTCGCCAGTGTACAACTATTCAATCTCGCGACACTTCTTAACCTCGCCAGATCTCACGTCTTCTTTATGTCTACTTTGTCGTTATTCTTTGCGTCGTTTATTTTAGCTCTCTGCGGCGCCTCGCGACATCGTTGTTTATTAACTTCGCAAATCCTGTACGTTGCGATATTATGGTCCTACAATACCAATTGTTTTAACCCTCTCTTGCGAAATTAATTTGCGAGATAGTCATCAACTTTCTTCCTTGCGAAATAGGCAAAGTCTGTGCGAAATTTCGCATAACAAAAATAAATGTGCGAAAAGCAAGAATTGATCATGCGACCTTCTGCTTGTATTCATGCCTCCTGACCAACTGTGCTATCCCTGTCTCTGCGAAGTGTTTCTGCGAAATAATCATCTACTTTCTTCTTGCGAAATCCCCTTGCGAAATTATCAAAGACTGTGCGAAGTAAACATTTGCATGAAGTAAACGAACATCTGCGAAGTGTTCGTGCTGCAAACGTTCGCAAGGTAAACATTTGCGAAGTGCAAAAACTCTTTGCGAATGGGGAGATTCGAACCCTAGACATCAAACTCCTTCTCTTCACTGCTGACCATCTGAGCTAACTTCAGCTTGCGAAATAGAAGACAAATATTGCTACTCTATTATTCTTCCTTTCTTTTCAGCAGTTCCAAAAAGTGTGAAAAATATTAAGCTTTGCGAGAATTGATCACGCGAACTCTAACCCCATACTCCTAATCCCTGACCATCTGTGCCAGTTTCTGTTTTTGTTAGTGGGGTGAGCTTCGCACATGTTATTCATTTGTCCTCGTCCCTGGTATAGTTATTATCTTCGTCATTTCTTCCTTTTCTCCTGTTTATTTAATTAGCAAAATCTGACCATTGTCTTTTATTTGTTCTTCGCGTTTAATCATCTTTCATTCTTCTTGTATACCATCGCCGTTTTCCATGTTTGATGTGATCTCCTTCCTCATTCTTTCCTTGGAAGTTGAAGTTGTTATTCCCCTGCGAAGGTTTAAATATATAAATCCGTTTAAGAGTGTTCACAGGAAGAATTCAAGGTTTCAAAATTTAAGATTTTTCAAATCGGCGAATGGGTTTACTAATCGAGTTTCGTGGTTTTAAATTTCTAATCAAAACTCGTTTTACATCATGTTTTTAAGGAATCATGAATTTTTGATGAAGAAAGAGCCGTGTTTTGTTTTCAAAACCCTCTTTGTAAACACCGGATCTGGATATCTCAAAACACTTGCAAAAGTTAAACAAATCAATTTTTTTTTTTTTTTTAGTAAAAATAAATATACAAGAAAGAGTTTACTTAGCTTTTCAATTTCTGATACTTGAGTAGTCACGACGATGATGATGCTATGCGAACTTAAGCAGCGAAGATAAGTTTCAATAAAATGTTTGGTGACAATTTTAGTGACAAAACTCTTACAATCATATGGATAAAAAAATTACAAGAATTCATTACACATACGCTTGATTCCCGAATTCAACAGCACAATAACCTGCATACATTCAATCCTTAAATGCCACTGTTGACATTACAATAACAAAGCTAATACTCCCCCTAAAGGTGAGATAGGTAGATTTCATCAATGCACACGTCTTTGTTATACCAAATAATATGATATGCTACTCCCCCTTAGTCTATGCTTTCACTCTTTCGTTAGATAAACGTTTAAGCACAATTGTTCTTTTCATTAGTGATACCAATCAATATAAAATCAATACCAGTATCACTTGTTTACTACATATATTTTTCCCCCTTTTTGTCCCAAAATGACAAAGAAACGAAAAAATAAAGGACAACACGAAAAGAATCTTACAATCTCAAAATAGACTTGCAAACCTATAGAGTTAAGCACGAGGGTTCCACACACCATTTTTGATAACCAATATCAAAACCGAAACTACAAAGTAATTTGTTTTGATATGTTATCAAGGAAACAATTGCCCGAAGCAATTTTCCCAATTTGGTTTGGCAAACCAAAAATCAACTAAGCACCTTAGTCTCTTTGCTAAACCGATTGTACAAATACAATCGCTTCATTCGATAAGACCAAAATAAAGATAAATTTATTTTTCTCATCAGGTTCTAATTATCCATATAACTTAGACCTTTAAATTTTAAACAAGACAAGTACTAGGTTAGTTAACTAGCATTTCTTGTTAAGGCATTCGATTAGACTTGAATAACCGAAACCTCCACTTTGATAAGTCTAACTAAGATAACCTTAGTTTCTCTTATCCGGAATCGAATTGGACTAAACAATCCATCCCGTAAACCTTTTCTTTCGTTAAGCCATAAATAATTCATACAAACCAAATAAATCAACTTGCATAATTATTCACCTCAACAGGAAGCAATTGAAACAACATAGACATTATAGCACCGCAATTGCACCGAAATTTTGTAAGCCTAAACAATTGATACCACACAATAAAGCAAGATAACAATAGTTTTTCTTGACCGGAAACAATTGAATCACACACACATACATACACACATCATGGAATAAAACATCAATTGTACCGAAATTTTGTTAAGCAAAAGCAAAATATATATGAAATAAAATCAGGCTTTTCTTAAACAGAAAACAATCAACTAACAACATTGTTACCTAAAATTTCGCATCCGCTTCTCCAATATATTTGCATCTTCTTCCAGGAGAATTGATATCGAAATATCCTTATGTTGTCATCCTTATGCAAAAAAAGAATAATAACAACAACCATCCTTTACCAGAGAAAGGTTGAAAACCGTCGAAACACATATGCTTTTATGCCAAACCAAAACCGATTCAACATATTGTGACTTTTTCACATATTGTTTCTACCAGAACCCCTCATGATCCTTTGATAAAGCCTACCCACATGGGATAGAACTTAATCCTGCTAAATCAAAAAGTCACCCAAACCATAAGGGTTCACAACATTATGAGATCGAATATCAAGGTCAGAAAACCGAAATCAAGCATCCCATAAACTGAATATCCAAAGCAAAAATATAAACATTCATTCATATGAATTTGCTTCTAGGAATCGGTCATACCACACTTCCAAACAAGTTTAGAATTGATTATAACACACGAATTCATACACAAAATAGTTTTAGACATAACTTTTGCATACTAAGTCTGAATTCAGTGATTTTTGGCTCGTTTTGACCAAAAAAAAAAAAAACAAGAGCTACACAAATATGATCAGTAGATATCAACATCATCAACTCAAAATTACCGTTTCTATCAAAAGCTCAAAAATAGATAGAGAAGGTATGAGTATAGAAGATAAATCTCCCTAAAGATGTTAATTAGTCATAAAATAATCGAGAGATCATGTGCTCAGTTTTTTCATGTGCTTTCTCACCTTTAAAAATATTGAGCACTAAGGTGAGTATGCACATTCTAACACAACTAGGTTTTGTTAAGTTGAGCCTTGTCTTGTTCGTCATGAGTGACTAAGACAGACTCATCATTCTTGACCTCTTGCTTGGTTTGTTTTCTCTTGTTCCATGTCTTGTTTTTCTTCTTTGACTTGTGATGAAGAGTGTCATTATCACAACGTACACTAGTACAAGAGAATTCAGACATGATGTCTTTCTTTAGTCTTTTAAGAAAACTCTTGTAATTATTGTCACCAACAATTAACAGCTGAGAGTCATTCTTCTGACTAACTTTTGGTCCCTTCTTGGCTATGGAGAACTTCGAGACCCATTTAGAGTTGGGTTTCGCAGGAGCAGCTTTCTCCTTTATACCATTAGGATTATTGTCCTTTTGAATATTTTGCGAAACACCCTATCTCCAATTTGGAACATCAGATCTTGTTTTTGCATTTAAAAAGTTATCTCTCTTTCTATAATTGGGTCTTTTATGAAATGACCTTGTCGAGTGATATGCAAAATTTGAACTATCATTATAATAAGTATTTTTCTTAAACCTAGGACAATACCAATCTGAGTTCCTTTGGGGAGCAATCTTAGCCAATTCGTTTGATACAAAAGAAAGTGTATCTTTTATCTTACGAATCTTGCATCCCCATTCCACATGCCCTTTATTACGACAATAACAACAATGCTTAGTAACTTACGAAGTTTGAGTTTTAATGTTACCTTTTGGTGGATCCTCTTGCATCGGAGATCGACGATTTTTCTTCTTCTTCTTCTTCTTCTTCTTCTTCTTCTTCTTCTTCTTCTTCTTCTTCTTCTTCTTCTTCTTCTTCTTCTTCTTCTTCTTCTTATCTTTGTTCAACATTGTTGGTTTCTTGACATTAGTAGAAGTGCTCTCTTTGATTGCTGCTGGTTGAACACAATTCTTAGGCTTGACTGGTTTTACTTCTTTACAAGGAATACGAGCATCTTTTACATCGGTGGAAGCCTCTGTTTTAGAAGAATTTGTAGCTTTAACGAATTTTACCTCTTTGCTAATATTTGAAGCATCTATTCCCTTATAACTCAATCCTCGTGTATCACGATGATTTCTACTTGCTTCTAACATTGAGGTTAAATTGGTTGAGCTAGCATTGAACTTTTTAAGGTCCAAATTTTCTTATCCCAACATCTTGATTTTATCAAGAGCATTAGCTATATCAGCCTCAAGGTGTTTTTCTCGGGAGAGATATTCACCTTCTTTCTCTTCAAAACTCTTTTGTTGAGAGTTAATCCTTGCATCATAATCATCAAGTTTCTCTTCCAACAAATGTACTTTTTCAAGAGTAGCATCACGATCTTTCTCTAAAAGTTCCGCTCGAGAAAGACTAGCACTTGCTTTTTCCTCAAGACTCTGTATATATTTAGAATCAGTTTTCTTTACTGATTTAAGATTTTTCTTAGTTTTCGTAGTAGTAATTAAGATTCGTTCTCTCAGACTTGCGAAGATTAAATTTAAATGTTTAAACAAAAGCGAGAGTCACTGGGTCTAGGATTCCACCGCATTCATATTAATAGGTTCAATTATTATTCTTCAGCAATTATCGCTCAAAACAACAAGGACTCTTATTTTTGCCTATGTAGATTCTCCAAACATTTGTTATAAATCGTAAGCATGGGCCATCAAACATTTAAGCAAGCATGACCCATCTAATAAAATGATAACTAATTTTTTCAAATCCTAATTCTATTTTAATTAGTGCAAAAGTCAAATAAAGAATTGATTAAAATTACCCACGTATGAAATTCGGCTTCCTCCGTCGACCCAGTGTAGGGGCTTAGCTCTTCATGGTGAAAACACGCTCAAAATAATAATCAATTGCTCAAAAAGGTGTTTTATTGAAGAAATATATGAAAAAGAAGAAAACAGCGAAACTGCAACTATTATAAACGTTACAGACCGACTGTTACGAAGCTAACAGATAAAATAAGACTGCTGTGTTAACGACTGTCCTCTGTGTCGTTCTATAACGATATTTATTTGCGACTGTCCGCAGCAGCACAAAGTTCTTCGTCCCTTTCTTCTTCAGCAGCAGCAGAGAACTTTCTCTGCAATTATTGTTCTTCGCTCCTGAGCCCTCTGTTGGGTCTCCCAACTCCCCAATCACTCGATATCTTTCTTTGACTCCCTCAACGTCTTTATATACCCAACAGTGATGAAAATCTTTCATAATTAATCCGAGAAATCCTCATTAACTTCTGCCAGACACGAGAATATTTTTTTTCCTTTTTTCTCTTCCACACGCGCCTTTGCAATCTTCTTCACGCGATAATCCTCAACAGATTGATTCACACTCATGCAGCCACAAATATTCACGTTTCTTCCACAAGTAAACCCAACAGAATCTCGAGTTTTTCTCACGAGATATTACACGTCTCTGTTTGAATGTAACCGAGTATCTTTCCCCTGTTTTGCCTCCACAACATTATCCAGCCCAATTAAGATGAATCAAACGACTATACCATCTCCGCATAAGAGAAACAGGCCCATAGCAATCCACTGGAGTGATTGAATCACTCCAGAAATCTCCAAAATCAAAAACAACTCTCGGTTCTCAAGCAAAACCCGTAACCCCTTGTTTCACTCAAACTTGATCATACAACCAAATCTAATCGATTCTAAAGACCATACCATCTCTGTTATGCTTAAACAGAACATCCCAAACAATTTCAGCCATTGAGTCTCGTTATAACACATCCAAAATCCAAACCCTAAATCTGCCAGTTCAAACACAATTTTCCCGCCAATTTTCAGTTTCAAATTGTTGAAGATGAGTGCCCCTTATCCAATCTGGGAGTGCGAATAGTAATTAGGGTGCCCCTTAGTAATTGGGTGCCCCTTATCCAAAACTAAGAGTCCGAATAACATGTGTCCTCCGGGTACAAAAACCACTTTTCGAGCAAATTTTTCCATAAGAGCTTATTTGACAAAAACACCTACAAACAAGTTTATTAGTGATAAAATGAGGCCCAGCTAATGTATTTATGGGTGAAAATGCGTCGCACTTTCGTGCTCATCATTTACTTCCTCAAGGCAATTATTAAGCCTTTTTTTTCAGAGAATGAATCTCTAATGAAGCTTCCCTTTTTAGAAAAACAAATTTAGACTTCGAGGAGTCAAGACCAATGACGAGTTGATCAATCATAGCTTGCAGACAATTTATATCGTATAGACGCTTTTTTTCTCTTTCTAATGCAAGAATTAGTTCAGTTGAACATGAGAGAAATTTTTCGCTTAATTCGTTTTGATGAAATGTTTCTATTTTCCATGAATCAATGTTTTTCTTGTCATCAAGAATATTTCTTTCAGAGTCTGAATCATTGATTACGAATACATGACTTAACTTAATCTCGTCTTGAGAACATTCAGACTTATTCTCAGAAGAGCAAGTAGAACTTGATAAAGAAGCCCCTTTTAAACATTTCTTAAAATCAAAACTTTCAACGTCCGATAGGGTGTAGAATACATCCTATTTATTATCTATTGTTTATGCTTTATTTGCTATTTTTCTTGTAAATTATGTATTTTACGCTTGTTTTGAGTTTTATAGCTACTATGGAGTCGCACGAACGAAAAGAAGAAGAAACCATCCAAAGTTGCGCAAAAGGTCAAAATTGTCATTCCATGGGCAATTACTATTGAGAGCCAAGCTAAGGATAAGGGGCTGGAAACTGGTTAGCCCTTATCAGAACTAACCACTTATTAAGACACCCAAACTGGGGGTGGTTTTTATGTGGGCGTTTTAATCCTGTTCGATTCCTTACCCTAAAGTCAAGAGAGTTTTCTCTCATTTTTTTCTACACGGCACAGAAAGAGAATTATTGCAAGCAACAGTGGCTGCTGCTGCTCTTTCCGATTCGAGAAATTCCGGGATTGATTCGTTGGATTCGAGATGAAATCGAGTAGAATTTGAAGATGATGAAGCTCGGTAAGATGGGATTGAGTTAGAACGATGATGGTTGTGGTTGATTTAAAATTTTGGCGCCGCTGCCGGGGAGCAACGGGCGATTTTTAGTTGTTTTTCTTTTGCTTTATTCTTGCTTTGTTAGATTCTTTACCGTATCTAACTTAGTTTTTGAGAATCTTGTTTCAGGTGTTATACCTTTGGTGAATGCTTAAAGGGGGTAGACCGAGTCCAATACGTCTTCGATCCGGCACTCAACTAAAGGATTTCATTCGTGCGATTAACACTCCACTTCCTCCTTCTTCATCAAGTGATTCGGACAAAGAGGAAGATACAATGGCCGAACGTACACTAAAGGACCTAGCTTCTCACAAGCTTGATACACAACAATGGTGTATCCAAACTAACTCAACCTTCGAGATCAAGCCGGGGTTGATTAGAGAGTTACCAAAGTTCCATGGCATGGTGAATGAGGACCCAAACAAACATCTTATGGACTTCTATGCCATAGTTATGGCCATGCTTCCACCGGAGACTAATGCGGATGGAGCAATGTTGAAAGCTTTCTCATTTTCTTTGGCGGGCAATGCTAAGGAATGGTTATATTATTTGCCTTCCGGAAGTATCACAACATGGAATGGGATGAAGAAACTTTTCCTCGAGAGATATTTTCCCGCATCCAAAGCTACTCAAATTCGCAAGGAGATTTGTGGATTGAAACAACAAGTTGGAGAATCATTGTATGAATGTTGGGAGCGATACAAGAGGTTGGTGGCAAGCTGTCCACACCATCAATTTAGTGATGTTATGATACTCCAATACTTCTATGAAGCTCTCCACCCAAGTGATAGGTCTCTTCTTGACGCCGCGGGTGGTGGTGCACTAATGAACAAGACTTTGACCGAAGCTAGAGAGTTGATTGAAAGTATGGCGGCAAACTCGCAACAATTCTACACAAGGGATGAACCAATGGTTAGGCGAGTGCATGAAGTTAGTGATTCATCATCACATCTTGATCAAAGGATGAGTAACATGGAGATAATGATGCAAAGGATGGCCGCGGTAATTATTCCGGATGATGAGACCGAACAAGTGAATGCTTTATATCCAAATCAAAGGCCAAGGTACGATCCATACTCCAATACCTATAATCCCGGGTGGAAGGATCATCCTAACTTTAGTTATGCAAACAAGCAAGCGGCGGCTCCTAATCCGTATGCGCAACAAGGAGGTTTTCAACAATCACGTTTCCAACCTCAACAACAAGGTGGTTCTCAACAATTCCAACCACAACAAGTCAAGGAGCGTGATACTTTGAATGATGACAAGCTCAATGCGTTAATGCAAGGTGTGCAAGGTCTTACTTCTATGTTCCAACAAAGCCAACAAAAGACCGATTCGGCCATCAAGGATTTACAAACTCAAATGGGACAATTGGCGACTGATGTGAACCTATTAAAATCTCAAGCATCCACAAAACTTCCTTCGCAACCATTTGTGAATCCAAGAGAGAATGTTAATGCGGTTACTTTAAGAAGTGGAAGACAAGTGGATGGTCCAAGTCATCATGAAGAAGCTATTGAAGAGTTAGTCAAAGACAAGGAGGAATGCGCACCAAAGGAGAATTCAACACCAACCGACCAATCCAAGGAATCGGTGCCTACTTTCACTACTCCACCTCCTTTTCCTAGTCGTTTTGCTAAATCCAAGAAAGAAGCTCAAGACAAGGCACTTATGGATATTTTCAAGAAGATTGAAATCAACATCCCATTCATTGAGGCCATTAAGACAATGCCACGTATGCGAAGTTCATGAAGGAATTATGCACAAAGAAGGATAGGTTACTTGATAATGAAATTACTAAAGTTGGTGAGAGTGCGTCGGCTATGCTATTGAAGAAGATGCCTACAAAGTGCACGGATCCCGGTGGTTTCACGGTGCCAATTACTATTGGTAAGCAAAGGTTTGAACATGCTTTACTTGACTTGGGTGCTTCCATTAGTGTGATGTCGGCCGAAATATATGACTCCTTGAATCTTGGACCTTTGAAAGAGACAAGAGTTATTATCCAATTAGCGAACAAGTCTAACATATATCCAAAGGGGCTTGTAGAAGACGTGCTAGTGCAAGTAAATGAGCTTATTTTTCCGGTGGATTTCTTTGTGGTGGATATGGACAACAATGAGAACCGAGCATCTACTTCTTTACTTCTTGGGAGGCCATTCATGAAGACCGCAAAGACGAAGATTGATGTTGATAAGGGTACACTCACTATGGAATTCGACAAGGAGATAATACACTTTAACATATTTGAAGCCATGCGCTACCCAAGTGATGTGCATTCCGTTTACTCCATTGATGTGGTTGATTCATTAGCGAAACAAATGGTGGAATTGAATCGAGAGGATGAACTTGATGTGGTGTTGCAAAAGAGCATTGAATTGGACGTCCATGGCTTGTCTAACTTGGATGTTGAAATCTCCAAGGAATTGGTGGAGATGTGTGGTGCCTTGGCGACATTGCAAGAGGTTAAAAAGGGTAATGTTTCTTATATTTCTTTACCCATGAATGATGAAATACTTGTACCATCTATTGTGAAGGCGCCCAAACTAGAATTAAAGCCGCCAGGACCATTTGAAGTATGCTTTCTTGGGAGATGGAGATGAGCTTCCGGTGATTATTTCTAAGAACCTCACACCGGTACAAGAAGACCGTTTGCTTAGAGTCTTGAGAGAGCACAAAACGTCTATTGGGTGGACAATTGCGGACATCAAAGGCATTAGTCCATCCATGTGCATGCATAGGATTCTAATGGAAGAGAACGTGAAGCCGGTACGTGATGCTCAACGTCGGCTTAATCCTCCCATGATGGAGGTTGTCAAAAAAGAGATACTCAAATTTCTAAGTGTGGGGGTAATCTACCCAATTTCCGATAGCAAGTGGGTTAGTCCGGTTCAAGTGGTACCAAAGAAATCCGGAGTCACGGTTGTTCGAAATCAAGACGATGAACTTGTTCCTACAAGAGTTCAAACCGGTTGGAGAGTGTGCATTGACTATAGAAAGCTTAATTCCGCAACCCGAAAGGATCACTTTCCTTTACCTTTCATTGATCAAATGTTGGAGAGGTTAGCGGGGCATTCTTATTATTGCTTCTTGGATGGTTATTCGGGATACAACCAAATTGTTATTGCACCGGAGGACCAAGAGAAGACCACTTTCACTTGTCCGTTTGGAACGTTTGCATATAGACGGATGCCGTTTGGACTTTGCAATGCGCCGGCTACTTTTCAAAGATGCATGGTGAGTATATTCTCGGATTATGTGGAGTGCATCATCGAGGTATTTATGGATGACTTTAGTGTTTATGGCAACTCTTTTGATGGTTGTTTAAATAACCTTGAACTAGTTCTTAAACGATGCATAGACACAAACCTTGTCCTTAATTGGGAGAAATGTCACTTTATGGTAAACCACGGCATAGTACTTGGTCACATTGTGTCCTCTCGAGGGCTCGAAGTGGACAAGTCAAAGATAGATTTAATAAGAAACTTACAATATCCCACTTCGGTGAGGGAGATCCGTTCTTTTCTTGGTCATGCAGGTTTCTATAGGCGGTTTATCAAGGATTTCTCCAAAATCTCCATGCCGATGTGCAAGTTATTACAAAAGGAGGTACCTTTCGACTTCAACAAGGAATGCGGGGATGCTTTTGACAAATTAAAGGATATGTTGACAAGTGCGCCAATTATCAAATCACCGGATTGGAATCTTCCATTTGAATTAATGTGTGATGCTAGTGATTATGCGGTTGGAGCCGTTTTGGGTCAAAGGGTGGACAAGTTATCCCATGTTATCTATTATGCATCTAGGACCCTTAATGATGCACAAATCAATTATTCTACCACGGAAAAGGAGTTATTGGCTATAGTTTTTGCTTTGGAAAAATTTCGATCATACTTGGTGGGTACAAAGGTTATTGTGTATTCCGATCATGCCGCACTAAGACACTTAATAAAGAAGAAAGAAGCTAAGCCAAGATTAATCCGGTGGATCCTATTGTTACAAGAGTTCGACATAGAAATTCGTGATAAGAGGGGTGTGGAGAATACCGTTTCGGATCATCTTAGTAGACTTGTTATGTCTCAAGAGGAACTTCCATTACATGACCGCTTTCGGATGAACAACTTTTCTCCATGGAAGAATCAACACCTTGGTATGCGGATATAGTGAATTACTTGGTGACAAGGAAAGTACCTAGTACAATGTCTAATTTCCAAAAGATGAAACTTAAGAAGGTAGCTAAGCAATATGTGTGGGATGAACCATACTTATGGAAATATGGCGTTGATCAAATAATGCGAAGGTGCGTGCCTAATTCCAATTTCAATCCATTCTCTCCTTTTGCCACACTTTTGCATGTGGTGGTCACTTTGGTTCGAAACGTACCGCTCTCAAAGTTCTCGAGAGTGGATTTTATTGGCCCACCTTGTTTGAAGATTCATATGTTTTTTGTAAATCGTGTGATAGATGTCAACGAACGGGCAATCTAGGTGCTCGAAATCAAATGCCACTCACACCAATTCTCGCCGTCGAGATTTTTGATGTGTGGGGTATTGATTTTATGGGCCCTTTTGTCAATTCGAATGGAAACTTTTATATACTTCTTGCCGTTGATTATGTTTCGAAATGGGTGGAAGCTAGAGCCACCAAGACTAATGACTCTCGAGTTGTTTGTGATTTTGTAAGGGAAAACATTTTCAATAGGCATGGTACACCAAGAGTGGTGATAAGCGATGGAGGCTCACATTTCAAGAAGGCTTTCCACGCTCTCCTCAAGAAGTACAACATAACACACAAAATTGGTACGCCTTATCATCCACAAACTAGTGGACAAGCGGAAATTTCAAATCGTGAGATCAAGTCCATTCTTGAGAAAATGGTGAATACCACAAGGAAAGATTGGAGCTTTAAGCTCAATGATGCACTTTGGGCGTATAGAACGGCGTATAAGACACCGATTGGTATGTCTCCATATAGGTTGGTTTATGGTAAGGCTTGTCATCTTCCGGTTGAACTTGAACATAAGGCTTATTGGGCGATAAAGAAATTCAACATGGAGTATGATGAAGCGGGAAACAAAGGAAGTTACAACTACATGAGTTAGAGGAGATACGTAATGATGCTTACGAGAGTGCTCGGATTTACAAGGAAAAGACCAAGCTTTTTCATGACAAGATGATTTCTCGTAAAGCTTCATCGTGGGACAAAAAGTCCTTTTATATCATTCTCGCCTTAAATTATTTCCGGAAAGTTAAGGTCCCGATGGATTGGACCATATGTTGTTACTAATGTTTTTCCTCATGGTGCGCTTGAAATTACTAGTCTTAGAGACAATTCGGTTTCCAAAGTCAACGGCCATAGATTGAAGCCATACTATGAGAACATCGCTTATGTGAATTTGGATGAACTTTCATTTGGAGATTCACTCCTCGGAGGAGTAATATGCAAGAAGAGCTAAGTCGGGCCGTCGACTTTAAAACAAGCGCTTAATGGGAGGCAACCCATCGGTTTTGTATTTCTTATCTTTTTGCTTTTTGTTATTTCTTTTTCTTGTTTCTTATCATGTTAAAATTTCCCACCTTGACTTTACTAGGAAGATTCAATTACATTGAGGACAATGTAAGGTTTAAGTGTGGGGGAGTGGTTAAGCATGTATTTTAAAAAAAAAATTTACAAAAAAAAAATTAAAACATTTTGAAAAAAAAAAAAAAAAGTTTTACATAAAAACTCCAACTTTTAAAGATTTTGGAGTCACTAGCATACTTCTAGGTATGTTTACATAGAGATTTTGACCGACATAATTGAACTTGGAAATGTTAGAGAACTACATTCGGATTTCTTACTTGTTAGAGTGTTAAATAATGGATTTAATCATGCCGGTGATGCGAATTTGGTGCATGGAGAAATGCGTTATTAGAGTTGCTGATCAATCATTAGTGGAGACTACCCGTATTCATATCATGTGAGGCACCGACCAGAAATTTTCCATCTACTAAAGAGATTCTTTTGAGTGTGTGTCACCATACGTCAATTCCGGGTAGAATGGTGAGCTACCCAACCTCCCACCAATAAAAGCACTACTCTTGATCTCTTGAGTGCTAATTTCGTCAATCATGAGGGTGACGTCTATAGATGAAAGCCTCCTTCTTGTAGTTCGATTTGCAGTTAGCACCATTCTCTCTCGCGACAACAACGGATCCATAGAAACACATTCATCATCAACAAGGAGCGACATCAAAATCTACAAGGAAAGTTGGAAAAGTTTAAGGTTTACAAGCAACTAACGAGAAAAAGAGCAAATTAAAAGGTGAGAATTTTTGAAGTTTATGATTTCAAGACGAAACAAGTTGTGAAGAATCAAGCGGTAAAATACTTCTCCCACGGCCATGGTTGTATTTAATTTCTCTTGTTTTGTTTTCAAAAAAAAAAAAAAAAAAAAAAAAAAATCATAAAAAAAAAAAAGAAAATAAAAAAGAAAAGGAAAAAAAAAAACAAGAGAAATATTTGTTTTGTTTTTATTTTAATAAGCCGTGGGAAAGGAAAATTTATAAGGAAGTTTCAAGCGACAAGGATTTTTAAGGTACAAGAGTTAAAAATTGTCAAGGATTTATGAAATTCGAGGGTTTATCATCAATAGTTGAAACCGAAGACGAAGACCATGAAGATCAAGACGAGGAGCGGAAGACGTTTCTATTGGATGCCGTGAGAGTGGTGTTATCATAATTGGCGATCGGATGTGAAGGTGAGTAAGTAATCTCATCCTCGATAAAAATGGTTGATTTCCTTTCGTAGAGATCGTCCGAAAAATGGTTTTTCAAAATATTAAAAGATGTGGGTTTTTTTTTTTTAAAAAAATATTTCGGAAGTTATCCTTCCCACCATTCAACGTGTCGCAGATTTCTCTCTTCATTCCTACCTGCACACATGTGAGAACCATAAAAAAGCTGTCTTTTTGAGTGCAATTATCATAAAATCCTATTTGGTGAGGCAGAAGTCGAGGCGAAATGCTTATTGATCGTTTCTCAAACACGCGTTCTCTCATTATGGTGTGGTTATTTCTCACTCAACATTTAAGAACGAGAATATGTTCTTTAGTATTTCTAACTTCTTATTACTAGCATGAAGAAACTCTATGTCCTCATAACTCTTTGATGCTTGTGACGCTTGAACGCTTTGAAGTTGTGAGTTTTTAGTTTGATTTGCTCGAGGACTAGCAAAGTCTAAGTGTGGGGGAATTTGATAGGGTGTAGAATACATCCTATTTATTATCTATTGTTTATGCTTTCTTTGCTATTTTTCTTGTAAATTATGTATTTTACGCTTATTTTGAGTTTTATAGCTACTATGGAGTCGCACGAACGAAAAGAAGAAGAAACCATCCAAAGTTACGCAAAAGGGCAAAATTGTCATTCCATGGGCAATTACTATTGAGAGCCAAGCTAAGGATAAGGGGCTGGAAACTGGTTAGCCCTTATCAGAACTAACCACTTATTAAGACACCCAAACTGGGGGTGGTTTTTATGTGGGCGTTTTAATCCTGTTCGATTCCTTACCCTAAAGTCAAGAGAGTTTTCTCTCATTTTTTTCTACACGGCACAGAAAGAGAATTATTGCAAGCAACAGTGGCTGCTGCTGCTCTGTCCGATTCGAGAAATTCCGGGATTGATTCGTTGGATTCGAGATGAAATCGAGTAGAATTTGAAGATGATGAAGCTCGGTAAGATGGGATTGAGTTAGAACGATGATGGTTGTGGTTGATTTAAGATTTTGGTGTAGCTAAGAAGAGATCAATGCTAGCCGTGAAATCTAGAGAAAACATACAGAGAAATTGAGATTAATTGGAAGGAGTGTTCATTGTTGCTGTTGCGAATGAAGATGGTGGTTAATTCGAGATTCAATTGCAGGGGATGATGGGTTTCGATTTGAAACCGCTGCTGTTGGTCCGAGAGCTGAAGATCGAGATGAGACGAATCGAGTATGGATGGGTTCTGGTGCTGTTGATGGCAGTCACTGAACTTGATGAACCAAAGGAAATGGGTCTGCGATGGATGAACTTGCCAAATTTGTTGTGAAGCTCAGGGAGATGCTGAATCGAGAACAGATTGGGGAATATGAGTTGAAGAGATGGTGGTAGTCTCTGATGTGAAGCTCAGGGAGATAGGGTTTTGTGAACCGAGAAGAATGAAGATCAGAAAGGGGTTCTGGTATGTGATAATGTATGGGTATTTGTTAGTTGAGGTCGTAGGGCTCTTGTCACCTTTTGAATCTGTGAATCAAAGATGGCAATGAATCTAAAATCGAGACAACAGATGAGTTTTGAGTTATTGCTTGAACTCGGAGGATGGATGGAACAGAGTGGGTTCGAAAATGGGTTTTCGATTAAGATTTGCTGTTACCTGATGCTGGAGAAATGAATGAGTCTGCGTAATTGAATATGGTGAAGGTATGAGCTGAAGCTTGAAATGGTCGAAACTAGATGAATGCTTAGGAATTTCACAGGAACTGATGAAGTAGAGGCCTGAAATTGGCCGGGAAGTCCTGTAAATAAACGGAACTCGGCCGGTTCTCCACTCCGGCGATTCAACTCGGCGATGACCGATCCAGCCGATCCAACTCACCCCAGTTAGATCAGTCAGCCGAGTAAGATGCTGACTCGGTGGCTGACTCCTTTATGACTTGACCCGATGGACTAACAGTTGACCAGTTTGACCGTTATCTCTAACGGTGCCGTGACGGAATATTCCGTCGACGGAGAAAAGATTCCGGTGACGGATTCCGGCCACAATCCCAGTTTTCCGGCGAGCAAAATTCCAGAATTTTCTATGGACTTCTCTCATGGGTGTGAAGACTTGGACTACGAATTGGATGGAGAATTTGGCTCAAATTTGGAAAGAGAAGATGAAGAGTTGAGAAAGACTTGAATTTGGAAGTTGAATTGCTAAAGGAAAAGGATTCTAATCCTTGGAAGAATTGGAGAATATTGAAGCCTATAAATAGAGAAGTTTTCTACATCTTTTACACACCTCTCTACACACACAACACTTGTGTTTTTGATAGCTTTTGAAAAATCTTCTTTTTAATTATTTGTGTGAACTCTTGAAAATTCTCCTTTTAATTATTATTTGTGTGAATTTCAAAAACATGAGTAGCTAATTTTATTATTGATTGAGGATGAATTCCTAGTTCTTAACATATGATTTAAGTTTTTGTTTTCAATTCTATCTTGAAGTTTTTCACATGATTATCGTTTGTTTTTACTAATAGGAATGATCTTAAAGACATTCATGATTGATTGATAGATTGTTTAGAGTGCACGCTAAATTGATTTGTTAATTTGATCTAAAGCTAGTATAAGTTAGGGGATAAGTAATCGTTCTCGACACTTTACATAAGTAGCAAACACGAGACCTTGCGGAGGGATTCCGTGGAGCAATTGTGTGTAGAAACAACGTTAGCAAGTAGACCTTGATCTAAGAGTCTAACTACTGATATCAACCTAATAAATTCATAAATCTTAATGCGTTTATTTTAAATTACATCTAGAGTGATCTACTACTAGGTGGTTTGGTAAATAGAATCCGGTAGTCGAGAACTTCCGTGTCCGGTGATACAAGGGATTTAGGGGTTTAGCACTGATCTAGTTGCTTTACCTACGGTTGGTGATAATTTGTGACTAATAACAAGTAGAAAAGAACATAACTTGATTCATTGTTTCGTAACGAAGAAGGATTCCTTGGTCTTGTCTCTCTTATTGCTTTCAACTTTCGATTTTAATTGCTTTGTTTATTTTCTTTTGCTTTTTACACCCCCTTTCGTGATAATTTTTACAACTAGAATCTCTTGCTCGTGGGAACGAACTTGACTTCCATTATATTATTTTTAATTGAGTGGAAACATTAATTAATTTGATTGCACCTACGACACGCATCAACGTCTTGCGATACGCTAACTGAGTCTTTATTAAGTTTTCACTCTCGCTTAACTCTACTTTGACTCATGTCTTATAGGTTGGATCGCATCAAACACAGATTGTTAGATCTTTTCGTGTTTGCCCGCTCTGATACCAATTGAAAAGGCGAGGGTACCCAAATATACCTCAAGCTAAAACTTTTCCTACCTATAAGTCCTTTCTCCGAAAGTGATTGTCTATGGACTGAGTCGAGACAATGCAACTAATCGGTTCACACATCGTGTGATCGTCTATGGATACGAGATCGAGACAATACAACAACGAAGTATGTTTACTTGATAAAAAGGTTCGGACTTAACCAAACACAATAGGATTGCTTATCAAGTAAATATGAATTAACGTTTGTGTATTTTACTTCTAATTTTAATAAAAACAATTATAATTGCGGAAATACAAAAGTAAAAGACACAACAAGATTTTGTTAACGAGGAAACCGCAAATGCAGAAAAACCCTGAGACCTTGTCCAGAACTGAATACTCTCAGGATTAAGCCGCTATATAAAATTAAACCAACTTCGTATAGTTGAGACCAAGCAACTAAACCTATAGTTCACCTAGTTCCGTATGTATTCCCACGCCTCCGACCTATGAATAAGTCAGTACTTGGAACAATTCCTTTGGTTCGTATTCCAAACAGTAAAGGAACAACAAATCTGTTTGGTATCAACTCTCTTCAACCAAGTAATATGAGTTCGACAAAGGCTCTTCTGTTTATCTCAATAAACTCCTTCGTCAGGTTCTTAGATCTATCTTATGTTCAACTACCGAAGTAATTGTTAAGATTTTGCAATCAATACTTTTAATCACAAAAAATTGTATTGATGTCGATCTACACAACTAATCAATCCAATCTACCACAAGGATAAACCGATTATAGTCGGATCCTCTTATACCGAAACAAGTATTGTGCACACCAAAGATTATGAACCCCAAATCAGAAATCTTCAATATCTTCTCTGTCTTCAAATCATCTTAGATCTTGAATAAACACCTGCACACAACAACTTGAATCTCTTATGATAAATCACGCACAGAACGAAGTCTGTTAACAATGGATTATCACAAGATCGTCTTTAGCACTAACAACAGTCTAAAGATCCATGTCGAAACTTCGATCTAGTTTGAGTGAATCTTATATCAGAAGAGAAGATTCTCAAGAATTAACAAACTAGGTGCAATCAAAGTTCAACCACCGTTAGTCAATCAAATCAATCGAAAACACAAGATAAACCACAATTATCTAGTTTCCCAACAACCGTACTCGTAGAGCTTCTCAATCCCAAAGAAGACTTTAAACTGAGCGGCCGTAAGAGATTTCGCCTAATTAGGTTACTCTCCTATCCGAATAGGCGGCTTCACCAGTAACAACACAACCGAGGAAGTTTGCTATCACAAAGGATTAGTTTGCTAGAAATGCAAACTTCAAGTATTTATAGACAAGGAAGTTTGGACACCAAGGAATTTCCAAAACCGAAAATATTCTCAAGATATGCAATATATTCCAAATTCGGTTTCCATAATTCCTGGAAATGCTCTGTCCAAAATAATGACCGAAAATCTCTTTGGAAAATCTCAACTAGTAAATGCACATTACTAATTCTCGTTTTCCTAAAATAAAATTAAAAACCTTAAATAAAAGATTCTTAACTTATTTAAGTTTTGATCCTGGGATTTTCTTCCTTTAGCTATTAAGGAATAACTTTGAACAATTAAAGATAAGCGTTATTGCACATGTTCAAAGTATGTCGACATCTTTTTACGTTTCCACATTAACCAAATATATTTTCGGTATCTCTAATATTTCTAGAATAATAGAAAGTTCGAAAAATATTTTTGGATAATTTTTTGTGTCAAAAACTCAAAACGTGCTCGGATTGGGTTGAGATTTCTTGTAACCGATTGCACATGTTCATAGGATCGGTTCCCCCTTGTTGTACATGTCCATAGGATCGGTTCCCACATATTTATGGTATCTAACTTGTATTTGTTGCACATGTTCATAGGATCGGTTCCCCTTTCTGCTAAAAACTTGATGCACCTCATACAAGGATCGATTCCCCTTTGTGATGTGTTGCACCTCTTCATAGGATCGGTTCCCCTTTACCCAGATTCGGTCCTACACAATCACAAACTCGATCATACTATCTCAGGTGATTACTTAAGATCGGTTTCACTAATAAAAGTCATACCAATACATAAGTCATGCCTTTGTGAATAGTTTTACCAAGAACACAAACAAGTCGTGAGCGGTTATACTAAATCACACATATTGGATGTTCACAAGATATGCAATGAATAACAATCCCAATAACGCCTTGCGATTTCCTTTTCGATTCATAAACAAGTTTATGAACTTACTTCCTTAAAACACATGTAAAACATTGTTTCCTAGGATGAAATCCTCACCTCATACCCATACATAATCACAATAGCATTTAAACGATTATGTCGATGTCTTATCTACAAAGTTGTTGATGGTGGATTTTCATTTAAGGTTAAAATTGTAAAAGCCAGAAAATTATGTGCTAACATCTTGTAAAAGATAAAGCCATTAATAAGTGTTGGATACTTCTTCACTTTACTAATTCACCTAGAATGGAGCATGTGACAACAATCCCATTCTCGCAGAATTAAATACACGAAATTCATCCAGGTTGGAGCATGTAGCAACAATCACATATACCCCGTGAATTTACAAGATTATTAATTAATGCGTAACCAGCCTTGTATTTCTGTACTCATTATCAGTGCGGCATGACGACTGAGTGTTGTTCTCAGCAGAGCAACACGAATCTCCAAGCATTATAATGAAAGCATGTACGAAATACCCGTACAGGCTGCAACTCTCGGTGTATTATACTAGCCCGATTGAGCAACTCTCGGTGTGTTATATTAGCCCAGTTGAGCATCCGGACTATCCGTATCAGTCTGGAAATGATCACGATCATCCAACTTCACCAGCATGATTGGATGGCCCAGATCAATTCCATAACCCCCAAGCAGGTATGGAATATTCGCTGTCGAACCAACGCGGGCCCCGCATGGTCAGCCTCCCCAAAAGATTGGCATAGCTTGCCAAAACGTCCAAACCAGAGCAGTATGGACAGAAAACCCTAAATTAGGGTTTGCGTCACATTACATGTGGCGCAAAACAGTCTCAACCATCCATCTTCGCAGGTATAGATGTAGATTCAAAGGGCCCAGAGCATGTCAACACAATCACCGTGGGCCCGCCTACATACCTGACCGATCAGTCAGGACCAACCATGGTTGGTCATCCCGATTCGTACGCCCGAATAGAGCATGACGCACGGCCGTGAAACCCAAAATTAGGGTTTTTGAGCATCACGAGCGTCCATCTTCTCCGATCACGAATGGAGGGTCCAAGATTAGATTAAGCAGTCCGGGCCATACCAACATGACCACCGTGGACCCATCTATCCCCTCACTGATTGGCCAAGGCATACCATGCCTGGTTATCCCAAATCGTCCGCCCAAACTAGCGTGGTCACACTTCCCGATTGCAAACTAATCTCGACCACTCAACTTCGCCGGACGATTTGAGTGGCTTAGATCACGTTTTCATGGGACAGTCAGGTATAGGCGTGAACACCATCGTACCACCTACACGCCAGACCGATCAGCCAAGATTGACCAAGATTGGTCATCTTGGAACGAGCGCCCGAAGTTGGCACGATGCGCGGCTTTTGCGGCACTAGTTTTTTGTCGCAAATTGATCTCGACCACTCAACTTCGCCGGACGAATTGAGTGGCCCATATCACACTTTCGTGAGATAATGGGGTATGGGCACCTACACCGTCATGCTGTCTACATGCATGTATGATCGGCCTGGCCAAAATCGTATCCCAAGCTTGGATTCGACCAGGCTGAAGAGGGATGCTTGCGCACCTCTTCTAAAACCCTAATTTCATTAACGGTCGCAGATGAGTGTATCAAAGATCATCTCGTCCGTCCAACTTCACCGGCTTGGTTATACAGCCCTGGCCAGGAGTTAATTGGTCAGTGCGGCGTCATGGTGATCACCATCCGTCACTCTACCACACCATGTGGTCGGTCGAGGGAGGATTTGCTTGTGCAACTTCCAAACCATCACATGAAGTAAATTTGGACATGAGGCTATTTTGATACGCTCAAACAGCGATGCTTCATACATGCTGAGTATACTCGATGCAGTACCTGCATAGAATACACACAATACTTCACAAGTATCGACTTCCTAAATAACGCAGTTATTCAATTTAGCATTACATGCTACCTTTTGTGGGTCCCACGATCCACACATTCAGACATCAATCATGTCACAAACTGGGGGATACATACTTGGGGTATTGGTCTGGAGGTTTACAGCGTGCAGCGCACAATGCGCCATCACAAGAACGTGTCAGGAAGTCATGGACGGTTAAGTGATGATGGGAGAAGTGGGCAAGCCTGGTCGTGTAACACTAACACATTACTCCACTACTCCATCACTCCACTTTCTCCACTTCCTACGAGATACGAGGGTTATGCTAAAAGACTTGTATAAATAGGTTCTCCATCCTATTTTTCAAACAAGAACAAGACAAGACAACAGAGGCAAGTGTTGATACAATTGTATTCAAACACCGGAACTGATAGCTTACACCCTGCAAGCCAGTTCAGCTTTCTGATACAAGTCATACATAGCCAACACCTTCACATTCTCAACACCTTCTTCGCTTCCCTCCCTAAGATCAACCCCATCTCCTTCACTTTGTGACCGAAACAAGTCCTGGAACGGCCATTTCTTGGTTTAGGCCGGACTTGCACAGATTGATTTCTCGAATCTACAAGCACTCCTATGCAGTGCATTTGTTTAAGGTTTAGACTCATTTCTCATCCACACATCCCAAATTACCAAAACCGGCAGAAATAGTTTTCACCCATAAACAATTGGCGACCACAGCGGGAGGTTAATCTCTCGATTGTAAAGTCAATACCGTTCAATCAATTTCGAGATGGTTGGTCTTAGGACCGCCTCGGCAGTTTCAAATCCTGATGGTTCCTCCAACGGAGATACCCCTCCTCCTAACGGCGTATCTGACGGCATGATCAGGAGATTTCCAACATTAAGCGAACTAGCACGGGTACATGAGATTCACACGAAGAACATGGAGCTAATCAAAGAAGCGGTAAACGGCATACTTGATCTCCTCATCAAGATGACATCAGAGATGAGCGTTCCGGAGACCTCTACATCGGGGACTAGTTCCCCTCAGATCAACAGCTTTACTACGAACCAGAGACCAGCGGATCAGGAAGCGGCATCTCTAGTGGAAAGTTTGTGTGAGCTCTTACACCTCTCGAAGAATCAACGGGCGGAGACGTTTGCCGCAATTAACAAAATAGCTCTGGACATACACCTGACTCATTCACGTCCAGAAGTTCTAGCTGCAGTGGAAACATCTGTAAATAATGTTACGTTTACAGAGGACGACATGATGGCAGAGGAAGGTCACAACCGGGCCCTACATGTTACCGCTCGTATCAAGGGTTCAGAGTTCAGGAGGACCCTCATCGACACAGGAGCGTCTTCGAACGTGATTACTCTCAAAACTCTCAGGACAACCAAGGTTAACCCATGCAAAATCGTATGGCAGCCCACCACAATGACGGACTTCGAAGGAAACCAGACTAGCACATACGGGTATGTCAATCTAAATTTGTCAGTAGGACCCGTTCAGTCGAAAGTGAAATTTGAAGTCATAGAAAAGGAGCCGGATTACCATATGATACCAGGGAGACCGTGGCTTCATGAAAATAAGGTCATCCCTTCAACGTATCACCAATGCCTGAAGACCATGCTAAATGAGGAAGTCATACGTATTCCTGCATCATTGTCTCCATACGCGCAAATATATGGAGTGGAACTATTCGAGCCAAAAGAAACTCCGCAGGGAAGGTCAGGCAAAGTCCTGTGCACCCCACTACCCACGTGGGCTTCAATCCGGGAAGAAGACCGACTTGCACCACTGGGGGCTAAACACCACGACACTCCTTTTCTGACGAGACGTCCATCTTTACCCGGTGAAGTTTCAACCCATGCTCACGCCAAAAGGGGACGCACTTTCGAGGCAAGCCGTGATCAGAAGGGGAAGACAATATATCGACGCCGCTGTTAGCAATTAGCAGGAGAGACTGGTACCCAGTCTCTCCGCCCAATTGAATGCTGCAAGAATGACGAAACATAAGAGGAGGTGTTGGACGCTCCGCGACAGCTACAAGATGGAACCAACTCCACAACTGACGAACTCGAGATTGTTAACATCGGGAATGAAGAATTTCTCAGACCTGTCTCTATCAGTTCGACTCTGTCTGTGGACGAATGTGCGAGTCTTGTCCAATTGCTCAAGGAATACCAAGATGTGTTTGCCTGGACATACGAGGAAATTCCAGGTCTAGACGAGAAATTGGTCACCCATCACCTTCACGTCATGCCTGGATCCAAGCCAGTCAAGCAATCTCCGAGGCAATTCAGACACGAAGTGGAAGAGAAAATCAAGAACGAAATTCAGAAGTTGCTAGCTGCTGGTTTCATCAAACCTATCCATCATCCGACCTGGTTAGCTAATGTGGTCCCAGTAAAGAAGAAAAACGGACAGATTCGGTGCTGTGTGTATTTCAGAGACTTGAACAAGTGTTGCCCCAAGGACGACTTTCCTCTGCCAAACATCGACATGTTAGTAGACGCCACCAGCGGACACGGCATGTTCTCCTTCATGGATGGTTACAACGGCTACAACCAGATAAGGATGTATGAGCACGATGCAAGTAAGACAGCCTTCCGAACCCCTCTTGGCAATTTTTACTATATTGTTATGCCATTCGGTTTAAAGAACGCCGGCGCAACGTATCAACGTGCTATGACGACAATCTTCCATGACATGATGCATAAACAAGTAGAAGACTACGTAGATGATATTGTGGTCAAGTCAAGGGCTCGAGCAGATCACACCAACGTCTTACTGCAAGTGTTTGAGAGGTATCGAGAATACAAGTTGAAGATGAATCCTTTGAAATGCACTTTTGGTGTCTCTTCAGGCAAATTTCTGGGATTCCAAGTAACATCGGAAGGGATCAAGGTAGACCCGTCCAAGACTCAAGCTATCCTCACAATGCCGCCTCCACGAACTGTGAAGGAACTCCAAAGTTTCATGGGCAAGGTAAACTACATCCGACGTTTTATACTGGGTCTAGCCCAACTTGCCGCCTCGTTCACTCCCTTGCTAAAGAAATGAGCTAGCTTCATTTGGACCACAACCCAGTAAGAAGCTTTTCGAAAGATTCAACGAATACTGTCATCTCCATCCATCATGAAGTCTCTGTCCAAGGGAAGCATTTGTGTCTCTACACCGCCTTCAGGTGACACCGCCGTAGGGGCTCTACTCGCTCAGAAGATGATGAAGGAGTCGAACATCCCATATACTACTTGGTCGAATATTGAGAGACGTTGAACTCGGATACCCTGAGAGCGGAAAAAGCATGTTTAGCCTTGATCCATTCCATTCGAAGTTTAGGCATTACCTCTTTGTCTAATAGGGTGATACTCGTGTCTAAATCGATCCCGCAAAGTTTTTACTTTCAAAGCCTGTCCCGATTGGAAGGACATGCAAATGGCTTCTCCAAATGTCGATTTGGACATAACGTGTGCGTCACCTAGAGCTATCAAGGGTCAAGCAGTTGCAGACTTACGCGGGCATTTCTGGAGAAAGCACTACGGGGCTACACGAAGATCTCCCTGGAGAATTTCCAGGGCGTCTCTGTTTTGGAAGAAGAAGTGTGGCTCTTGTATTTTGATGGCTCTGCTACCCCTAGCCTAGCAGTATCTTTGGAGGAGTGGGCGTGGTATTAGTATCTCCAAGCGGGAAGTATTCTCACATTCCTTCAATTTGGACTTGAATGCACCAACAACTCATTGAGAATATGAAGCTTTCCTCATAGGGCTTTCAATAGCTAAACAAGCGGGAGTCATGCGTGTCGGAGATAAGAGGTGACTCCAAGTTCCGGTAAATCAGATGAATGGAGTGTACGCATTGAAGGAAGTAACACTAGCTCCATACCGATCAGAAGCACAAAGGTTACTAAACTATTTTGCCGACGCAACCATAATCCATGTTGGTCGCAGCAACAACAAACACGCCGATTGTCTGGCAACATTGGCTTCCAAATTGAAATTCGAAGGTTCGGAAGAAACCCTGACAGTAAAGAGGAGAACCATAGAATCGACATGGATATCACAATACAAATACACCAGGACTGATGATTGGCGAACTCCGATCATTCAGGAGCTCAACAGCTCACTCTCCCAAGGAAAGGTCGGTCTCAAAACCCCGTGAGAACTTCTTCATGCTTCATGGTATGTTGTATTATCGAAACCCGGATGGTTCTCGTCAAGATGCCTTGGAGATGACGAAGCACAACTACTGATTAAATCGTGTTCACAATGAAATTTGTGGACAATCACTGGTGGTAACGCTTTACCGACGACTCCAACGTCTGGGCTATTACTGGTCGGGGATGGAGACTCAATCCAGACTACTTCAGAAGTTCTGCTCAAATTGTCAAGCACCGCCACACCAATTGGAAGTTTTTAGTGTGAACCACACTGGGGACTGGAGAGAGCCATACATCAGCTATCTTCGTGATGGAGCAACTTCCGCCGATCAAAAGGATGCCATCAAGATAAAGCAAAGGCCAAGCGGTTCGTATTCCACGAAGGGATCCTGTCCGCAAGAGTTTCGGAGGTAATCTATTAAGATGCCTGGATGGGGTGGAAATTCCAGTCATTTTGAAAGAAACACACGAGGGGGAACATCAAGGGAAGAGGAAACTATTTCTCCAGATACACGAGAAATACTATTGGCCGACCATGGAGGATGACGCGGCCGCATTTGTTCAAAGCTGTCACAAATGCCAAATTCATGGGGACCTTGTTCATGCACCTTCCACCCTTTTGCACTCGATAAGCAGTCCGTGGCCATTCTACAGCTGGGGACTGGACATTATCGGGAAAATCAACCCGCCCTCATCGAAGCATCACGAGTACATCATAACTGTGATAGAATACTTCACCAAATGGGTAGAAGCCATTCCACTGCGAGGAACTACAGGAGCAGCAATTGCGGCTTTCATTAAAGAACACATCATTTGTCGTTTCGGTGTACCTAAGCATATTATCACTGATAACGGCACTCCCTTCGCCAATAAACAGGTACGAGAGTTACTTGAAGGATATGGCATTAAACAGGTTTTCTCCACCATCTACTATCCTCAAGGGAACGGACAAGCTGAGAGTACCAACAAGACGCTGATCCGGATCATCAGTCGAACCGTACATGACAATCCTAGGGAATGACATGACCAGTTACCAATGGCGGTGTGGGCATACCGGACGTCACCTAGAAGCTCCATTGGAGTTTCCCCATATTCACTTGTTTACGGAGCAGACGCAATTCTCCCGGCAGAGATAAAAATCCCATCAGCCAGGATTACAGCGACGACCGGGATCCACTGGGACGAGAATGAATCCTCTAACTCTCGATTAGCGGAGTTAGACACTCTGGATTTCAGGAGAAACAAAGCGGAAGAACGCACTCAGGTGTACAGGAATAGAATTTCCAGGGCATATAACAAAACTGTGAAACCACATATTTTCAAAGTGGGAGATTTGGTCTTGAAAACGGCCAAGCACATCCAGCAAGATATGTCCGCACCAAAATTCTCACCAAAATGGGAAGGTCCTTACATAGTCACCAAAGCTTACAATACTGACTACTACAAGATCATTAAGGTGGAATGAGGTAGGCTGGAAACAGTCATCAATGGAAAATGGCTCAAAGCATATCATGCTTGATCATTTTCCGCCCTGTCTCGTGACGCTACAATACAACCATTTATTTTCATTACGTGTTTGAATCATCAATTATATTCATAGATGCATTAATGAAAACCCGTTTCACCAAATCAAAACCAGTGCAATTTATTCCACAAAGATGTTCAAAATAAAACTTTGACACAAACATCATTAACAATGGGGAACACAGCTGAATGTGACTTAGAGGAGGCCATCTAGAAGATTATAGTTCCTTGAGAGCATCATCTCCAGTCTAGCTTGATACCTCTCCGTCCTTTTCTTCAAGTCCTGTACTGACTGTTCTACCTTCTTTGATTCCGCAGCCAGAGCCTTCTCCTCTTCCAAGATAGCTTTCGCAGCAGGAACAACATTTACGAGGATACCAGCTCGATCAACCTTGATGATATCAAGACGCTGCCGCAACCAACCCACGTTAAACTCCATGGATTCGCAGGTAGATACCATATCCTCCCACTTTTCGAGGCTCGATTCGGCAACATTGCGGATAGAAATATTCTCCATCTCAGCAACCATGGGAAGAAGGCAGTTTACCGTGGTAACCAAAGCAGATGAACAGTGCCGGACCACATTCCTGGTTGCAATATGGCCGTACTTTCTCCATAATTTTGTGTACAAAGGTACAAACTCCTTCCGCACTAAGAATCCACCGACGTATCGGTAGCTGGAAGATAAACACTTCATGCGGACATCGAATGAAAGACCTGCATTGGGGTATTCATGAGACGAGATACCCAGATCAACATCTTCGATGTCTGCAGGGGTAGGCGTGTTTGAGTTTGAAGGAAGACGGTTGTTTAAGTCGTCATCATCGATAACTGTCACGCATGTTCCGGAGGGGTATCTCTGCAAAAAGGAGAGGATTATTCATTTGAACAAGCAATTGATCAGAAGAGGAAAAGAAGACAGATCGGTATGATCTTCTTGACTCGGAGAACACGAGCCGCGGATTCATCATGAAGCTCAGAAAAAGGTCGCGCACGCTTGACAGAGGATCCTGGGTGATACGAAGAAGACGATCTATTATTGTTCGACATGTTGGAGAGATAGAGTTTTCTGCAGAAAAAATTATCGGCAGTTTTTAAACCCCGCATACACACTGAAGAAAATCTTAAGGGAGACCGGATCAACTACAACGGAACTCGTCCGATGAATGAGGTCTCAACGTCGACCAGGTCGTACTTCTCCTCCAAACCCTAATCAGGACTCCCAGGGCAACGCCTGACGATGTCGACCTATCCGGTAAATATGTATTCACTTTATCTTGGTCATTTCATTGTACAAGTTTGTCACCATCTTATGCCTACCCCACAATAGTGTAACCATTATGTGCTAGGAAGGGGACTTAATGTTGATGGTGGATTCTCATTTAAGGTTAAAATTGTAAAAGCCAGAAAATTATGCGCTAATATCTTGTAAAAGATAAAGCCATTAATAAGTGTTGGATACTTATTCACTTTACTAATTCACCTAGAATGGAGCATGTGACAACAATCCCATTATGTGAATTAAATACACGAAATTCATCCAGGTTGGAGCATGTTGCAACAATCCCATATACCCTGTGAATTTACAACATTATTAATTAATGTGTAACCAGCCTTGTATTTCCTGTACTCATTATCACTGCGGCATGACGACTGAGTGTTGCTCTCAGCAGAGCAACACGAATCTCCAAGCATTATAATGAAAGCTGATGAGTGCCAAATATTGCATATTTATACACCTTTTTATTGGCATTTAACTCATCTTTTGTGCTCAGAAATCAGATATTATCCCAGACTCTGTATTTTCTTTGTTTTCAAGAATAAATATTTGTACTAATTAATTTTGTGTTTTTAGGTAATAAATAAAGCTTGGAGAAATTGAAGAGCCAAAAGAGCAAAGAATTGGAGACAAGCGTCTATGGAATAGAAAGCCAAAGCCCGCGCGCGCAACAGTTGCAACCCAACAAGGAGCAACCCATCTACAAGACTTGGGCCCAAGCTATCCAAGACCCGACCCAGATCCGAGCCCATCCAACCCGAGCCGTTGAGATCTCACCTAGATACATCCTACGGTCGCTCCTTCGCTCACATCATTTCTCGCTGCTCCCGCTCAACATCAAATCGCCCCAATTCTCCCTGAGCCGTCCAGATCTCGCATCGGGCCACGCATCGGATTCACCGAGATCCAACGCTCGCTTCAGCTGGCGCATCACTCCTTGCTACACCCGATCAACACCGAATCAACCCATACCCCTATACCCCATCGAGCCAAACCCATTCTCTTCTCCATCTTCTCTTTCTTCTCCGACACAACCCAGAGCTCCACCTTCCTCACCCGACACCACAGCTCTGAGCAGATCCATCATCACCTCCACCATCGCCTTACCCTGACACCCCAACAACTATCATCAGCCGCCGCACCACCTCCTACCTGCTCTCTATCTCTCCCATAGCCTCTTACCTAGAAGCTAAGTGAGAGATAGACAGAACTAGGGTTAGGTCGCATCAAATCAATTGAGGGAGTTCTCAGAGCCGCACGGACAGAAGAGAGAAGCGATTCAGAGAGTATGGGCGATTGGGTTTGTTTAATTTTCTATTTTGAAGTCAATTTTAGGGTTTTGAGTTTATGCATGTATAAATAGAAGAGTCTGTGTGTGTTAGAGTTTATGCCTGGGCTAGCCAGAGCACCAATTTAGGTTAATTTATATTTGTATCATGTTATAAATCAAATTGCTAGGGTTCAGATGAAACCCTAACCTGCTATTGTGTTTCTCATACTTTAAATGTTGATTCTTGAATGCTTAAATACTTCCTAAGATAGAATTTAATCTTAGCATGTCAACACTTTGCTCTCACAAGTGTATGCCATGTATGCACCGTAGTTAGAATACCTCTGTGATGATTATCTTTGCAACTCAAGCTTAATTAGATTATTATTGATCCTCAGATTAGTTGTACTCTAACTAGACAAGTAATGCTTTGGAAAGATACCTTAGTTGTGATTAAACTATCAATCGGAGAAACATCTTAGACATAGAGCAGAGTTGACACCTCTCCCTTATCTGTCATAAAGACAAGAATAATATCATGAGTTTAAGACATAGTATAGGTTAAAGGTGGATTTGAAGACCCTAGTATCCCCATTGTCATTGTCTTATATCTTAGTTACTATTTCAGTCACTAATGCAAACTTAGTCGCATCGACAAAACCACAGTTGTGTTACCTTCACTAGAAAGTCAGTTTAGGAAGCCTTTGATCAACTATAGCACCACAAGTCTCTCGTGGTTCGACTCCGTGCTTGCCACTGCCTCCAAAGGCACTGTGCACTTGCAGATTAAGACGTAGGAAAATACATTTTTACAGACCTACCAAGTTTTTGGCGCCGTTGCCGGGGACTTGGCGTGTGCTGTGCTGATCCTTGGCTAGCACTTCACTGAATTTTCTCTCTGTATATACTCACCTTGCATTGTTATTTTTAGCCCTGTGTTAGTATAACTTAGTTATTTCAACCATCTTTATATATTGTTGTTACTTGCATCATTACCCTGTCTTAGAGTAACTTAGTTGTGTATTGTTGCATCTTCATTGTTTTGCATCTTCAGATGTTAGTCAGCTCACCTTAGTGTTAGTCAGCTGTTAGTTAAACTTAGCTGTGGTTAGCTCATATTTGCTCATCTGCCTACTCATAACTTGGCCTGTACATACTCATATTTGCTCATCTGCACTCTCATCTATTTTCTCATTGCATTGTTTGTTAGCTCAGCTCCATAACATCACTGAAACTTGTTGTAAGTATTGTTATCCTGTAGCTTGATTCTTGCTTTAGGCATAGCTCTGAACTTTGTCATTGTAGCATTATAGCTCTCTTGCTTTAAGTGTGCAATTTTGAGAATCTGAAGTACTTTGTTGAGCTAACAGGTACTTGTGGAGCTGCTGTACAATACAAGAAAGACAAGCAGAGGAGCAGAACCATTGTGGAGTGCCTAAACCCAGTTAACACTAGTGGTATCATCCTTATCCTTGCTATGTGTGGTGTTTATTGTTTGATAACCCTGAATGCATGTTAGTCCTGCTCCCTTGCAAGCCCCCTGAAGCTGCAAGTTTGAGTTTAGCTTGTGTTGTCAACCCTGAGCTGACCTGTAACCATCAGACCTGGCCCCTGTGCATGATAAGCTAGACACCTTGCTGCATATTGCTCCATCTCTGGATTTTGTTAACCATATTGTGACACTTGAGTGACTGTTTAACCAATGGTAAATTTGAAGCCATTGATTGAGTGTAACATGAGCATGACCTGTAAAACATAAATGCCTGATAAACTAGCTTCCTTGCTAGGTATTGCTCTCACCTGAAATCTTTGTGCAAGCTGTTCTGTTACCTTGCCTAGCATTTCCCTGTGCTCAGCTCCAGCCCCTGAAGCTGTGAGCTTGAGCTACAACTTGGATAGCCAAGTTAGATACAAAGCCAAGTGCCTTGAAATAGTTGACAACAACTGAAACTTTTGAGGTCAACTGAGTGAGTTGACACAACAAGCCCTGAGCTTATGAATGCCTTACTCTATGCACCACACCTATGAGACACTCTGTGGCATGAAAATCTGTTAGAAATTGCTGAAAATTGCTCACCTGTGCTTCTATGAACCAACATCTCGTGATCCAGGCCGACCCCGAACTATTTGAGTGATTGTTGAGCATCTGAGAGTGCATTAACATTTCAATTGTATGTCACGCACAAAACCTGCATATGCTGCACCTTGAGCACCTCATACAATTGTTTGTGAGTTTCTTGCGCACCTTGGCTAATCAGTGCAACATTTGGTTGTTTGAGTGCTATTCTTGCTGTGTTGTGCTGTGAGTGCACTCAGATCTATGTTGAGAAAGCTTGCCAATCTAAATTGTGTTGTGCTGAGTAATCTCTACCCAATTGTTGCTTGTTTTATCATGTGTCTAACTTGCTCTGTGCAACACACTCTTTGCCTGGCCTGACCACTGGGCTGTGCATTTGCACTGAAGCTAAAGCCCACTTAAACCAAACCAGCCCAAGCAACCACTGAGTTTTGCATAAACTAGGCCTATGCACCTCCACAAAAACCAAATCAAAGCCCATTTAAACCAAACTAAAGCCAGTGTGCACTGGGCTTGCATTATAACCTGGACCGCACATATCCTGGGTTGTGCCAAACAATTGGGCTGAACCCAGTTCCACTGGGCTGTGTAACTTGTTCTTTGCATTATAGCCTGAAGCCCACATAGCTAGGCTGTGCAACCACTAGGCTTATCTCAGCCTGTGTTGTATCACCTAAAGCCCACATAACCAAATCCCACATAAACCAAACTAAACCCAATAAACCAAACTGAGCCCACTACAACTGGGCTTTTGCATAACCCTTGGGCTGCACAATTGCAGCAACACATTGCATCACTTGGGCTTCGCTTCCCTGTTTTGAGACATCATTGGTTATACATGCTAGGCTATTTGAGTTTCTAGACCATGTCAGGATTTTGGTCTGCGACTGGGGATGGAAACAAATCCATCAGAGAGCTTGCTTACGGGCATGCTTCACCATATGAAACCCCCACAGACCATAATGATTTTAGGGAGTATTATGAGCCTTCTCAGGGCCCTGACCTTGAATACTCATACCCTAACCATCATGAGCACATGTTTCAGTCACCACAGTGGGGAGTTGAACAATTTTATACTCCCCCGACTCCTTGTTTACAATCACTAATGGAAACGCTCATGGAACAAAATGCTAGGCTTGAACTGAATGCAATACATGACCATCCATATAGCAACATGTCTGAATTTCCCTTCTCTAGTGAACCTCATGCTCAACCATACAATGAATATCCATATGAGGAATGCATACCCACTAGTGAAGACTCTCCTTCAATAGAACAACTCACTATGATTCTTCAAAGGAACCTGATTGAGTTACAAAATGAAGATTGGAAGGAAACTTATGATAGGATGTTTGTTATTCCTGATGATTTTGAAAATAGTGTTTCTAGGCCTACTCATGCAACTAATATTGAATATGAACCTAATATAGAGGTAGATGAGTGCACTATGGAAATGCTCAATTTTTGAATAGGGAGATGCATTTTTGTTATAATGATGATGAGGATGAATATGACATGTTAGAAGAACTTGTTCATGCTGAAAATGTACTGAAATCTTTGGGTTCAAAGACATTAAGTTTCTCTCCTGTGAACCCTATGAATGATGCTTCTTCTAATATTCATACTTGTGATGCTGATTTGGGGTCTGAAAATGAGCATGCTATACCACCTGTTTGTAACCTAAGAATATCTGAATTGTCTGTTGACACAGATGATTCAATGCATGTGTCTGATTCCATGCCTAGGTTACAGCATGATATTTCCCCTGGTTACTGTATGCATGAGAGTGAAATTTTGGGAAATGATGCGTATGACATGGAAATTGATGAATTGTTTTATGCAAGTGAACATGATTTGTTTAATTCTCAGCCTAAGTCACAATGTGAAGTTTCTTGTGATCTCCATATGCATGAAACTGAAGTTGTAGATGATGATTATGGACTAGGGTTTGTAGAAATGTTTTATGAGCATGAGCATGTCACAGCATTTGTAGATGATTTGGGAAATATTGTTGTGAGTGATACTATTACTCTTGAGCTGACACATGTGAACAACTTGGACAAGCCCAACATCAGGCCCATGTCACAGTCTGATAGATTTCCACCCAACCTAGGTGTAGTTTGTAACAAAGTTGCAAAACCAACTTTTCTGAAAATGCCTAATCTAGGCCTAGAGCTTTGTGCTTCCCAAGTCCTCTTGGACTATTTTGCATCAAAGTATAACACTTTTAAGGAGCCACAGTTGGAATGTGTATATCTGCCTGTTCTTAGCAAAACTCATTTTGAGTTGGACCTTTTGCATGATGTACCTTTAATTTTGCATGATTTTGTGCTCAAAAACACATCTGTTGACAAGTTTAGGTTTGGGGGAAACTCATTCACATATGCAGTCTTACTTGCACTCTCATATTATATTTGTGTAAGACTGTTGATGTTTCTGCATACCGTCTTTTGGGTTGATCCTCAACTCTTTAGATTGTTGGTATATGGTGAATTTTCATTGTATATAATCCAGTAGGACTTGTTAAATTTTTCTTTCTTGAATCGGTTGAGTCTTCTTGTGCATATATTGTGCTAATCCGATGTAATCTCCACTGAGAATGTTGGATTCTAGCCTTGACTAATGAAGCTCTAACCTTGCTCCCGCCGACATCCGGTAATCTCTTCCCTTTTCTCTACTCAACATAGTTCTCTTGGTATGTGACTGTTTAAATTTTTTCTATCTGTCGACACATTGAGGACAATGTTTGATTTAGGTTTGGGGGTGCATTTGCATATAGAGTTTTTAGTCTTTTTGTTTTACTTCATCTAAAAAAAAAAAAAACTCTTTTTGTAAATAAAAACCTCCAACTTTTAGAGATTTTAGAGTCACTAGCATGCTTCTAGCTATGTTTACATAGAGAGTCTGACCGAAATAACAGAAATTGGAAGTACTGGAGAACGCAATCGGGTTTCTTAGTTGATTAGAGCGTTAAAGTTGGATTTAACCATACTTGGGAGGGCGAATTAGGTGTTGTTTAGATATTCGGTAGTAGAATTGTGATCACCCATAGTGGAGACTACCCATTTTACATCAAGTGAGGCACCAACCTTCAATTTTTGCAACTTTCTAGAAAAGCTGTTAGAGTGTGTGTCACCGTACGTCAATTCCGGGTAGGAATGGTGAGCTACCCAACTTCGTACCACTTTCAGCACTAGTTTTGATCTCTTGAGTGCTAATTTTTGTCAATCATGAGGGTGACGTCTAAAGATGAAAACTTCTTCTAAATACCGATTTGTAGTTAGCATCACTCTCTCCCTCTCAACAACATCAATGATTCATAGAAACACATCATCGTCAGCAAGCGGAGCATCATCAGAATATTTGAAGAAAAGTTGATATAGTCCAAGGTTTACGTGCAACAAAGGAAAGAAAAGAAAATAGGATGAGAATTAATGAAGTTTGTGAAAAATTGAGTTTTATTGTTTTATTGTTATTCCAAGTTAATCTAAAAAAAAAAAAAAAAAAAAAAATTGTCAAGTTTTTGTAAAGTTCAGAAGTTCATCATCAACATTTGAAGACCGAAGACCGAAGATTGAAGACGTTTCTATGAATGATGAGAGAGTGATATTAATTGCCGAACGGGTGAGAAGGTAAGTGAGTACTCCCACCCTTGCTAATGGTTGATTTCCTTTCTTAGAGATCATCAGAAAAAGATTCTTTTTGTCCACACTTCTGTGGAGTCTCCAGAAATTATTTCGGAAGGTTATCCTTCTTACCTACAACGTGTGCAGGATTTCTCTCTTTATTCCTGCCCGCACACATGAGAGACTAAAAAAGCGATCTTTTTGAGTGCAATTATCATAAAACCCTATTGGTGAGGCAGAAGTCGAGGCTTATGATCACAATCGAATCCGAATTCTTTCATATGGTATGGTTACTTCTCGCTCAGCACTTAAGGATGAGAATGCGTTCTTTGGTAGTTCTAACTTCTGTTACTAGCATGCAGAAACTCTATGTCCTCATAGCTCCTTGGATGCTTGAGACTCTTTTACACTCTGAAGTTGGAGAAGGTTTTGTGGGTACACCTCTGGTAAACCCTCACGAGACTACAACTCGTCCACTAGGGACACCTAGGGGTTTAAAGGCTTAGTGCATACGCTAAATGCATTCGAGAGACCTGCGATAGGGGTATAGTTAGGATTTCTTTAATTCTGTTTCACTTGAGGACAAGTAAAATTCAGGTTTGGGGGTATTTGATGAGTGCCAAATATTGCATATTTATACACCTTTTTATTGGCATTTAACTCATCTTTTTGTGCTCGAAATCGGATATTATCCCAGGACATCTGTATTTTCTTTGTTTTCAAGAATAAATATTTGTACTAATTAATTTTGTGTTTTTAGGTAATAAATAAAGCTTGGAGAAATTGAAGAGCCAAAAGAGCAAAGAATTGGAGACAAGCGTCTATGGAATAGAAAGCCAAAGCCCGCGCGCGCAACAGTTGCAACCCAACAAGGAGCAACCCATCTACAAGACTTGGGCCCAAGCTATCCAAGACCCGACCCGGATCCGAGCCCATCCAACCCGAGCCGTTGAGATCTCACCTAGCTACATCCTACGGTCGCTCCTTCGCTCACATCATTTCTCGCTGCTCCCGCTCAACATCAAATCGCCCCAATTCTCCCTGAGCCGTCCAGATCTCGCATCGGGCCACGCATCGGATTCACCGAGATCCAACGCTCGCTTCAGCTGGCGCATCACTCCTTGCTACACCCGATCAACACCGAATCAACCCATACCCCTATACCCCATCGAGCCAAACCCATTCTCTTCTCCATCTTCTCTTTCTTCTCCGAAACAACCCAGAGCTCCACCTTCCTCACCCGACACCACAGCTCTGAGCAGAGCCATCATCACCTCCACCATCGCCTTACCCTGACACCCCAACAACTATCATCAGCCGCCGCACCACCTCCTACCTGCTCTCTATCTCTCCCATAGCCTCTTACCTAGAAGCTAAGTGAGAGATAGACAGAACTAGGGTTAGGTCGCATCAAATCAATTGAGGGAGTTCTCAGAGCCGCACGGACAGAAGAGAGAAGCGATTCGAGAGTATGGGCGATTGGGTTTGTTTAATTTTCTATTTTGAAGTCAATTTTAGGGTTTTGAGTTTATGCATGTATAAATAGAAGAGTATGTGTGTGTTAGAGTTTATGCCTGGGCTAGCCAGAGCACCAATTTAGGTTAATTTATATTTGTATCATGTTCTAAATCAAATTGCTAGGGTTCAGATGAAACCCTAACCTGCTATTGTGTTTCTCATACTTTAAATGTTGATTCTTGAATGCTTAAATACTTCCTAAGATAGAATTTAATCTTAGCATGTCAACACTTTGCTCTCACAGTGTATGCCATGTATGCATTGTAGTTAGAATACCTGTGATGATTATCTTTGCAACTCAAGCTTAATTAGATTATTATTGATCCTCAGATTAGTTGTACTCTAACTAGACAAGTAATGCTTTGGAAAGATACCTTAGTTGTGATTAAACTATCAATCGGAGAAACATCTTAGACATAGAGCAGAGTTGACACCTCTCCCTTATCTGTCATAAAGACAAGAATAATATCATGAGTTGAAGACATAGTGTAGGTTAAAGGTGGATTTGAAGACCCTAGTATCCCCATTGTCATTGTCTTATATCTTAGTTACTATTTCAGTCACTAATGCAAACTTAGTCGCATCGACAAAACCTCAGTTGTTTTACCTTCACTAGAAAGTCAGTTTAGGAAGCCTTTGATCAACTATAGCACCACAAGTCTCTGTGGTTCGACCTGTGCTTGCCACTGCCTCCAAAGGCACTGTGCACTTGCAGATTAAGACGTAGGAAAATACATTTTTACAGACCTACCAAAAGCATGTACGAAATACCCGTACAGGCTGCAACTCTCGGTGTGTTATACTAGCCCGATTGAGCAACTCTCGGTGTGTTATACTAGCCCGATTGAGCATCCGGACTGTCCGTATCGATGCCTGGAAATAATCACGATCATCCAACTTCACCAGCATGAATGGATGGCCCAGATCAATTCCATAACCCCCAAGCAGGTATAGAATATTCGCTGCCGAACCAACGCGGGCCCCGCATGGTCGGCCTCCCCAAAAGATTGGCATAGCTTTCCAAAACGTCCAAACCAGAGAAGTATGGACGGAAAACCCTAAATTAGGGTTTGCGGCACATTACATGTGTCGCAAAACAGTCTCAACCATCCATCTTCGCAGGTATAGATGGAGGGTGTAGATGTAGATTCAAAGGGCCCAGAGCATGTCAACACAATCACCGTGGGCCCGCCTACATACCTGACCGATCAGTCAGGACCAACCATGGTTGGTCATCCCGATTCGTACGCCCGAATAGAGCATGACGCACGGCCGTGAAACCCAAAATTAGGGTTTTGAGCATCACGAGCGTCCATCTTCTCCGGCACGAATGGAGGGTCCAAGATTAGATTAAGCAGGTCCGGTCATACCAACATGACCACCGTGGACCCATCTATCCCCTCACCGATTGGCCAAGGAATACCATGCCTGGTTATCCCAAATCGTCCGCCCAAACTAGCGTGGTCACACTTCCCGATTGCAAACTAATCTCGACCACTCAACTTCGCCGGACGATTTGAGTGGCTTAGATCACGTTTTCATGGGACAGTCAGGTATAGGAGTGAACACCATCCTACCACCTACACGCCAGACCGATCGGCCAAGATCGACCAAGATTGGTCATCTTGGAACGCGCGCCCGAAGTTGGCACGATGCGCGGCTTTTGGGGCACTAGTTTTTTGTCGCAAATTGATCTCGACCACTCAACTTCGCCGGACGAATTGAGTGGCCCAGATCACACTTTCGTGAGATAATGGGGTATGGGCGCCTACACCGTCATGCTGTCTACACGCATGTATGATCGGCCTGGCCAAAATCGTATCCCAAGCTTGGATTCGACCAGGCTGAAGAGGGATGCTTGCGCACCTCTTCTAAAACCCTAATTTCATTAACGGTCGCAGATGAGTGTCTCAAAGATCATCTCGTCCGTCCAACTTCACCGTCTTGGTTATACAGCCCTGGTCAGGAGTTAATTGGTCAGTGCGGCGTCATGGTGATCACCATCCGTCACTCTACCACACCATGTGGTCGGTCGAGGGAGGATTTGCTTGTGCAACTTCCAAACCATCCCATGAAGTAGGCTGGACATGAGGCTATTTTGAGACGCTCAAACATCGATGCTTCATACATGCTGAGCATACTCGATGCAGTACCTGCATAGAATACACACAATACTTCACAAGTATCGATTTCCTGAATAACACAGTTATTCAATTTAGCATTACATGCTACCTTTTGTGGGTCCCACGATCCACACATTCCAGACATCAATCATGTCACAAACTGGGGGATACATACTGGGGTATTGGTCTGGCGGTTTACAGCGTGCAGCGCACAACGCGCCATCACAAGAACGTGTTAGGAAGTCATGGACGGTTAAGTGATGATGGGAGAAGTGGGCAATCCTGGTCGTGTGACACTAACACATTACTCCACTACTCCATCACTCCACTTTCTCCACTTCCCACGAGATACGAGGGTTAGGCTAAAAGACTTGTATAAATAGGTTCTCCATCCTATTTTTCAAACAATAACAAGACAAGACAACAGAGGCAAGTGTTGATACAATTGTATTCAAACACCGGAACTGATAGCTTACACCCTACAAGCCAGTTCAGCTTTCTGATACAAGTCATACATAGCCAACACCTTCACATTCTCAACACCTTCTTCGCTTCCCTCCCTAAGATCAACCCCATCTCCTTCACTTTGTAACCGAAACAAGTCTGGAACGGCCATTTCTTGGTTTAGGCCGGACTTGCACAAATTGATTTCTCGAATCTACAAGCACTCCCATGCAGTGCATTTGTTTAAGGTTTAGACTCATTTCTCATCCACACATCCCAAATTACCAAAACTGGCAGAAATAGTTTTCACCCATAAACAAAAGTTTAATGGTTAAGCATTAAACTTCATTTTTATTCCTTAATACTATGTCTATCTAGAGTGTTCATGCTTCGCAGTTTCGTTTTCAATATGCACGACTTGAAAGATACGTTAGGGAATGAAACCGTTCAAGTCAAATATCACTAACCTCAAGCGGAAGGATGATGTTGTCATTGTAGCTTCTTACTTCTTCACTTCTTCAAGTCTTCGCAATACTTGTAATGTCTCATATCCTAATACTTTCAAGCTAACCTATACGAAGTTGACTCTAGTACATAATCAAGCGACTCTTAAAATAAGTTTTGATTCACTAAAATATGACAACCAAACTTGACATACCAACGCTTGGTGGGTTCAACTGAGTTATGCTCTAACACCTTGCACCTTTGGCAGCTCGTTAATAAAGTCCATCGACAAGCACTGACATGGCTTGTCTGGAATCGGCAAAGGTTGTAACAATCCTGCTACGCTTCTCCTTTCCGTCTTATCCAGTTGACACACTAAGCATGTCTTCACATACAACTCAACATCTTCTTCCATCTTAGGCCAATAATAGGAACGATCTATCAAAGCATGCGTTCGTTCCATGCCTAGATGACCAGCCCAAATGAAATTATGTGTCTCTCGCAAGAGTTCCCTTCTCAGTCCACCTGAATTAGGTACATAAATTCTTCCTCCTTTGGCGTAAATGACCCCATCATCTAGCCAATATCGATGAACGATCCCATCACAGATATGCTTAGTCAGGCGCACACATGCCTGATCATTCTTCGTCTCTTCTTTGATTCGAGGCAACAACTATGCCTCAATCGTGGTCAGTGCCGCAACATATTCTGCCACCAACTTTCTGCTTAACGCATCTGGCACAGAATTAAGCCTTCCTGGCTTATGCTCGAACTTATAGTCGAACTCGCTCAAAAAGTCAAGCCACCTTACTTGTTTTGGCGATAGTTTCTTCTAGCTGGAAAAGAACGTAATGGCCACATTATCCGTCCTTATGATGAAATAAGTTCCCAACAAATAATGGCGCCACGTTCTTAGGCAATGTATCACTGCCAACATCTCTTTCTCATGCACAGTGTATCTCCCTTCAACATCATTGAGCTTACGACTCTCGTAAGCCACTGGATGGCCATCTTGCACCAAGATTCCCTCTAGATCCCTGTCTGAAGCATCAGTGTGCACTTCAAATGGTATATCGAAGCTAGGCAAGCGAAGACTTGGTTCTGTCGAGACCGCTTCCTTCAATGCATCGAATGACCGCTGACACTCGTCATTCCACGCCCATGATTTGTCCTTCCTCAATAAATATGTCAATGGGGATACTTTCTTTGAATAGCCAACTATGAAGCGGAGGTAATAGTTAGCTAAACCCAAGAAAGAACGAAGCTCTCCAAGCTTCTTTGGCTCAGGCCAATCCATAAATAGCCTCTACCTTTTTCTGGTCCATATGCATGCACCCTTGCGATATCACATGGCCAAGCAAAGTAATTGTGGTCTGGGCAAACTCACACTTTTTCTTCTTCACATACAAACTTGTTTCCCTAAGCTTTGCAAACACTTTGCGAAGATGCATCGCATGCTTTTCCAAAGTCTCACTGTAAATAATTATGTCATCCAAGTATACCACAACAAAGCGGTCGATGTACTCAGCAAACACATCATTCATCAGGTTGAAAAATGTTGCAGGTGCATTCGTCAAGCCGAATGGCATCACACGGTACTCAAACGAGCCATACCTTGTTACCATTGCAGTCTTTAGTTCATCTCCTTCTGCTATGCGCACTTGGTAATAACCTGAGCGCAAATCCAACTTGGTGAAAAACTTGGCCTTAGCTAATCTATCAAACAAGTCTGCCACTAGCGTAATTTGGTACTTTTTCTTCACAGTTAGCTTGTTCAAAGCCCTATAGTCTACACACATACGAAGTGAGCCATCTTGCTTCTTTTGGAACATAACCGGAGCACCAAATGGAGCTTTATACGGTTGTATATAGCCTACCTCCAGCAGTTCAGAAATCTGCTTGCGCATTTCCTCAAGTTCTAGCGGTGACATACGATATGGTGCTTCCGCAGGCGGCCTCGCCACTTGCACCAACTCTATCATATGATCGATCCTACGCCGCGGTGGTAGCATCTTAGGCAGTTCTGCAGGCATCGTGTCTGCAAAATCTTCAAAGACATCAGCTATTCCATCCTCAACTTCTACTACCTTTCCTGGTTTGATCTCAACCAACACTCCTCGGAAAGTAGCCAAGCCTTGGCGCATACCTTCTTTCACCTGAATCGCAGACAAATATGGCTTAAGTATCTTGTCTAGTTCACTTTGCCTCACCATAAATACAAAACATGGTTATTGAGGGTGTTGTATCAATATCCCATTTCTATGAGGTAATGGCGACACCTTCACCACGCAAAAGAAATCCATTCCCAAAATCAGGTCATAATCATCCATGACCATCACTAGAAAATCTAGTTTTCCTTTCCATTCTCCAACTTGCACATCTGCATTGCGAACTTTCCCTCGACTGGCTTGTGGTTCTGCGTTAACAGTTTTAATGGTGCTAGCCGCGCTAGTAACTGTTAAGTTCAATGCCATGGCAACGTATGGATGAATGAAAGACTTGGTAGCACCGTTATCAGCCATCGCTAATACCCACTCTCCATTGATCTTCACATCAACGTACATCAGTACAGAAGACATCTTCTTCTTGGTGTGTACTTTGCTCCCTAGCAAACGAGTGATGTTGCGATGTTGGTCCATACCAATATCATGCTGAGCCCTCCCAGTATCGTGTTGTTTCTCATCAGCACTTGCAGCGTCTTCGGTACCCTTAGTGCATTTATGATATGTAGAACAACTCGTTTCACCCTCATCAAGTTGTTCCGAGGACATCCTTCGTGTACGATTATCACTTGCACATTCTTGGATTATGGTTTCACATACCTTTAATGCCAACCTTTGCTCTGATCTTCGCCCCATCCTTTTCATGCCTTGTACTTTCTGTGTGGATCCCTCACTTCAAATACAATTCACGGCCAAACTCAAGAATAACAACAAATTCACTCAGACTTCTATAATCCAACGTGAACAGAGTGACCCTTAACCAGGGCTCTGATACTCGAATTGTCACAGGTTTGTAACACCCAAATGCAATGCCAACTTGACAATGGAAATTATGCTCCACAACACAATCTCAGCCAACTCGCACTTAGCCAATACTTCAACTTGTTGATTAATTCTCTATTCAGCCCATACTAAATAGAGGTTCTGCTCACAAATCTTCCAAGCCTTCAACCAAATACACAGACTCCGCTTGATGCATAAACATAAGCCAAAACAAGGGACAAATGCACCAACAGAAGTTAGCTTTAGAACTAGGTCGTAGCCTTTTATTTATTGCACACTTAGGGTTACACACTCTTCTTGTTCCAGATTACCCAATCCCTTCACAAGATCAGGCTTATATATCCTTACAAAAGCTATGTACAAGTAACTGTCAGGCAGTTACAGATTTACTTTATGCCAGGCAGTTATCCAACTGTGCCAACTGACGCCACTACACTCTAAAGCTAAACAAACAGGTCCTAGCCTTCAGAAATGCATAAAGCAAAGCAACTTCCATATCACCAACTCGAAACCGTCAAGGTCATGTGCCCGGCACATGTCATCCAGCCTTGTTTGCACAATGATTGTGTCTGCCAGCCAAAGTCGCGCAATCATTGTTGAGCATCATTCTCTCAATGATGCAAGTGTGCCAATGCAAGTCTTGCTTGCATGCCTGCACACTTCATGCATACAGTTTACTTGCCAAACTCATTTGGCATCTCTTGACGCTAATCTCGCGTCATTGGCCATGTCCAAACCCTGTTTGGCACATGCCTTTGTGTAGCTGCAACTCAGACATGCACTCCGCATATCTGACTTTGGCCAAGCTACTGATAATGCGCAATTGTTGTGCATTATCACTTGGCCACTTGACAGCCATGTTATAGCTAGCCACGTGAGGTGTTTTATAGGCTTGATGAAACCTACTTCCAGTAACTTTTGGATCTCGATCTTCATTTGATCTTCGACCTCATGCCTGGATTATTTGGGATGTCGTTTGATTGGCTTAGAGCCAGGGGTAATGTGTAGGAGATGAGTGACTAACTTTCGTCCAACCCTTGCATCTCTTCGTAAGTCCAAGCAAAGACATCTCGATATTCTTTGACCAAGTCGACAAGCCCTGCCCTTTCTTCTAGTGATCAGGCTGAGCTAATAGAGACAGGTCTCAGAATTTCCTTTGTCCCTAAGTTGATGGTATTGAGCGTGTTGGCGATAACACCGGCTTTATCTTGTAGTTATCCCGGTATTTCCTGGATTTCTTCATCATGTGATTCTGTGCTATGAGTGCATATATCTAGGCGAGGAGACACTTCGTTAACCTCTCTTATTAATTGATAACAACGGTGGCAGAGATAGACTACCCTTCCTTCTCTGTTATAATTTGTTACGAAATTTTAACCTCTCTTGACATGCGGAGGGTTCATCAATGAATCTGAAATGGCATTCAGGAAAGGAGATTGTTCCTGACGACTCTTTCGCGGCGTGAATTGGTGTCTCGTCTGCGATTAACGCCCAATCAGGCAGTGGTATGTTGTAGATCTTGTTAGGCGAGACAGAAGCGTCATTATTCGACTTGAAGAACTCAACATTATATGTTTGGGGATAAGGTGATGTGGAGGATGTAATGCGTACCATCTTTACGTCCAACACTACTTCATGCATTGATGGTATGTCGAAGGGACAACTTTATTGTCGTGAAGCCATAAGTGCCCCAATATCATGTGGTAGCCAGGCTCCTTCTTGATGACATAGTATTTCTTCTTTGACATAATTGTCCCAACCTGTAAATTTAAAAAAATATGCCTATATGTGTCGGCGCAATTACCTTCGAAATCACTCAGCATTGTAGGGTGACGCATGTTCTGTAAAACATGGGAAGTTCTGAGCGTCTCGAGAGTGATGATGTTGGCGGCTGGGCCTGCGTCGACGAGGGCCCTTTTGAACTCGAATTTTTTGATGAGAGCAGTACATACTAAGCTTGGTTGTGACCTTCTTTATCTATCATATCTTCATCAGTGAAAATGACGTTGCTGGACCGATTAATGGAGGTACCTCTGTCTTCATTAGAGATGGGGTCAGGTGTGTCTCAATAGTTATGCGGTTGATAGCAGCAACGATGTACACACGTTGACCCTTCGAAAAGTACAAAATCTCGCATAATTTTTCGATCAAAGACACTACTTCTTTATCCACCGGCTTTTCGCAAGTAATGATACTTCCGATGTGGTGATGTGGGGAAGCGCTAGTTGAGATGTCTATTCCTGGTTCTGAGGATTTTGGGGTCTCGTTCAAAAACACTACGACACCCTACTTCTTCTATTAACCTGGAAAGAGAAGATAATAGGGTTCCTACCGCATCTTAAAGTCTTGCTAAAGTCCTTTCTTGAGAATTTTGTCTTCGCATTAATTTATCCAGGGTGATCGGTGTTTCAGCTTCCTCTAGAGTATTATTGGCAGGAACCGAGTTGACACTGGAAAAAAGAGTAGGATTACGAGCATTGTCGGTGGAGATCAGGTTGGTGGTGTCATTGGCAAGAATGACATGATCACGGGAGCTACCATTAGTGTTGTTAAGAGAGGTATTAGAACTTATAATTGTTGAATCTACTCTAAGGCTAACCATATTGACCAGTGAGAGAACTGATTTCTGTAACCGAGAGGTTAATCAGCTGCTTTGGTCACCAATTTTGTGTACCCAAAATTTGGTCCTAGGTTAAACAATGTACTGTCGAAATACTTTCTTTAGGTTTGGGGATCAAAATCATACAAAACGAGCCTAAACCAAGAAAACGGTCATTCACGTTTTACTTCGGTTATAAGGAGAGAATATGGGTTGATCTTGGGGGTGGGGAGCAGAGAACATTGAGGAAATCAGTGGTGATGAATTTTGTGTGTAAAGTTATCGAACTATGAAGAATAAGAGATTTAGAATCCTAAGCATGTTCTATTCTGATGGATAGACAAAAAAGTTTATTTATAGTTATAAGGGACAAACATTGTTTCCTCGTAAGTAGTTGATATGGTGGAGGGGAGGAGAGATGGAGATCGTGGGGGTAAAAGTAAGATCATGCCCGCTATGCTAGGAAAGTTTCTAGAAACTTCTTGACCATTAATCCATCATCTCTTCAACTGCTCTAAATTGTCATCACTACTCGTTACTTTTTCATCATGGGATGTTGCCACGTTGCATGTTGGTATAAGCCACCAGAACAATACCCCATGAAAGAATACCCTCATGTAACATGTTTTGATTACTCGTAAGAATGAAAAAGCGGGGGTTTAACAACCACACCCAATATTTCGTTCGGCAATCTGTATGAACTAATCCCAATATAATTCCAATAGAATCAACTAGTCAGTCAGACTCAATCAAGGAAAGATATCCAAGAGTTATATCTGTTTCTCAAATCAATCAGCAACTCAACAGGATGGAATCCGTGAACTGATTAATTATGAGAATAACTCGAACGGTACCAAAGACCAATGTTCAAGTGCCAATCAATTCATATCAACAACCAAAGTTTGGATTATCTAATTGATTGAAATTACGCACTACCTGTGATATTTCAATTATATAAACAAATATAATGCGGAAAAGAAATAACACAGACACCAGAAATTTTGTTAACGAGGAAACCGCAAATGCAGAAAAAACCCGGGACCTAGTCCAGATTGAATACCACATTGTATTAAGCCGCTACATACACTAGCCTACTACAAGTTAACTTCGGACTGGAATGTAGTTGAGCCCTAACCAAGTCTCATACCGATTAAGGTACAGTCGCGTTCTTTACGTCTCTGAATCCCAGCAGGACTCTGCGCACTTGATTCCCTTAGTTGATCTCACCCATAACTAAGAGTTGCTACGACCTAAAGTCGAAGACTTATAGACAAATCTGTCTCACACAGAAAAGCCTATTCTGATAGATAAATCTGTCTCCTACGGAAGTACCTATGAAGTTTGTTCCGTCTTTTGATAAATCAAAGTGCACAGGAACCAATGGATAATCCGGACTTATATTCCCGAAGAACAGCCTAGAAATATCAATCAACTCAAAATAACTTAATTATATGGTAGTAGAAGAAGTTATTGTGGAATCACAAAGAATGAGACGAAGATCTTTGTGATTACTATTTATATCTTACCTATCGGAGATAAATCTCTAACAAATCTTAGAGAAGATAGTACTCAACACGATAGAACAAGTAAGATCAGAATACGCAACTACAAATAAAATAGTTGGATCTGGCTTTAGAATCCCAATGAAGTCTGAAAGTAGTTAACCTATAATGGTTTTAGAAAAACCTAGGCTAAATGAAAATCGACTCTAGTACGCAACTAGTATCACACAGGAAAGTGTGTGGATTAGGTTTTCCAGTTGCTAGATTCTCCCTTATATAGTCCTAAAATCAGGGTTTGATAGCTTAGTAACAAAGCAATCAATATTCATCGTTAGATGAAAACCTAATTTAAGATTCAAGCTAAGTTTGCTTAAAACCAAAGCAATATCTCTCCACCGTTAGATGGTCTTAGCTTGTTACACACAAATGAAATATACTTTCATTTATATATGGGTAATCATACCTAAATGTGTATATTGAGTTGGCTCAACAATAGTTAACCGAAGTTAGCCATATGAACACTTTTGTATTAACCATATTCATCTAACACTTCTAGATCACATATGATGATAAATCAAACAAGAATGATAATCAAATGAATCTAATTGTGTTACTCATAGATTTGTTCAATTGTTTATATTCTCATAGAAGTATACAAGACATAATTGAAGCAAAATCGGCATTGATTCAAGAGAATCGATTCATGAACATTTAGCCACAGTTTGTAAAGATTGCATTCCTTATTATATAAATGTATTTGTTCATGAGTATGAAATCATACTTAACCTCCTAAGTTTGCAAACGGGTACGCAAACTTAAGTTCCGGACTTTGGTCATGTACGACAGTTCGCAAACGGGTACGCATATTGTCGTTCCGAACCGAACTCAGGTGAAACCGTTCGCAAATGGGTATGCAAACTTGGTTCCCGGACTTTCACAGTTAAAACCGTTCGCATACTGGTACGCGAACTTGGTTCCCGGACCTGAATCATACTTACAACAGTGTGCACACTGGTATGCATATTGTGCTATATCCAGACAATGGTTAATTGTTCTAAACTCCCATTTCAATCATTGAAACATCCTTAGAAGACGACAATAGCTGTCTGACACAAATCATATAAGATGTTTCAAGGCAATTTTCACATGATCATCTTTTGACTCATTATTTAGTTTCCAACTAAACTCGTCAAGTATAATGATGAACATAGTTAAAGCAAAAAGCTTTCCAACACATATTTCGAGAAATAGATAAGCGAGTTATACTCAGCTCGAAATATCAAATGTGCATAATATAGAAGTCTATATAGCTATACTACTTAGTCTCAATAAGAGATGGAATACAATAAACTTTTGAGTGATAGATGATTTTAAGTCTCCATATACCTTTTGGTGATGAAGTTCCTCCAAGCTCCCCTCAGTAGATCTTCGTCTTCAATCGATGAACGCCGTGAAGTCTAAGCTCAACTACACATTCTATCTTAATCCGAGACATAGCTATAATTAGACTAGAAATCAAGACTTATAGTTTTGATCACCTAAACTTGACAAACAAGCTTGAGATAGCAACGCTTGAGAGTTCGACCGAGCGGTGCTCTAACAATCTCCCCCTTTGTCAATTTTAGTGACAAAACTATCAATACATATGTATTACAAAATAAATAAACTTTGTAGCTTCTCATCCAACATGCTTGATTTCCTTGGTTCTTCAACATTCCTTGAATTTTTCGTCACTTCAAGTACTCCAGCGATTCTGAACGTGTTCGACTCAGTATCATTATTGTTGAAGATCCGTAGCCATAACAATAAGAAAATAGATGTTCTCAATTATTGTTATACAGTGTCATAGTATTATTACACATCATCAAAGCTAATTGTATCATAACTTTTACAATAATACTATGGTGATATGTATCACTCCCCCTTAGTAAATACTTCATCACACAATGAAAACCACTCCCCCTTACATAATGATCTGTAAACCATATGTATGTAGCGTGAACTACAAAATAATTCTCCCCCTTTTTGTCAATAAAAATTGCCAACGGTATGAAAACTTACGGGATCACAATGAAATTCTCAAAGAGATTATTCATGACTAAAAGAGAACATATCAACTTGGTTTCGATGATTTCACATAGTCGAAACTTAGTGTATTCATCAAGGAGTTTATAAAGATACAAGATAACTCCTGCAATATTCCACAGCCGCACTCCCCACAAAGATTTGTCTATTAAGCACAAGTTCAATTAAGAACTCTCCCCCATAAAATGTCATTCCCAAAGGAACAACAAGAGCGACCTTAGTTTTACAAGAAAAGAAGGATTTCTTTAGACATTAACAAATTACATGAAACATGAATGTGCATCCAGAAAATTCGAATAAATTAATTACAAGAGATCCAATGATTAATTTAATCGAAAATGCTCAACATAAGAAAACTTATGGAGCCATACAATACTTTCACATAGAAGTGGATCAGGGAAAGATCAATAATGCGGAATATTCAAAAGTTTATTCTATCTTTTATCAATATTTGCATAAAGACATAATAGACTTAACTTTTGACATATATGAGATAATCATAGTTCACGGACGTATCTCATAACATATTTTTGCAATATATAAAACCAATGAAGATTAAACGGGTTATTTTGTTTTTGGTACTCAGGTTTTGTCCAGCTTTTGAGTTTGGTCTAACATTTGTCCAGGTTGGTGTTTGGTACTTGGACTTGACGTTGACTCCGCTAAGTCTTGACTTATGTTCGAAAATTATTAAAAAGGTTTTCATTAAATTAAATTAATAAACCGGATTACATTTATACCCTTCCCTCTACTAATATTTACATAGTAACCATCCAATATTAACCCTAATTCTTTCACCTTCTCATTATTCTCCAAACTGACGTCGCCGCACCGCTATCACCACTTTCTCTGCTTCCTTCTTACTGCTATTGCAACCAACGCCACAACCACCTTTTTACCTTCCCATTATCACAACAACCTTCACTTTCAAGTGGAACCCATTTATCCATCCATCTTTCCCTTCTCAGTCTCATTTCCAGGGTTGTAAAACCTTAGAAATCCAATATGAAGTCCCAAAAACAAATCAAGAAAAAAACGAATTAAATTTTACCAAACCAAACCCTAATTTTTTCAATTCATACTCAATTGAAATCACTGAAAAGATCGAATCAAAATTAAGGCGGAGAAGGAATTTCTTGTACTGATTTCAGGGGCTTCATAATTTGATTTACGAATTTATTTTGCTGTTGTTTTGAGTTTTCATGAATTTTGTATAAAGATGGTTCTACGGTGGTGGTCGAGTATGCGTTGGATCAGAAGCGGGTTTACCGAGTCAGTGAGTTACATTGAGGATATGGATTGTATAGAAATTACCAAACGATTCTAAATCGCTCTATTCGATCTAGGGCTTCTATTTAATCATGAGATTCTAATTCTCTACAACAAGAACGATTATTGCTTTTCTATGTTACATACTTAAAAAACGTAATACCAATTCACAAATAAGGATTTGATTATATAAGTGTTTCGTGATATGGGTTTGAAGGTACTGACAGAAGTTTGGGTTGTGTTTGAAGGATTTGATTATAAAAATATTTCGTTATGTGGGTTTCATTGTTGTTTTTTGCTATGTTCGGGTTATGTTTGAACAGAAATTGTGGTTGTAGTAGTGTTTTGGGGTAAAAACTGATTCTGCTATTTTTTGGTAAATTTGGGTGTGTTGATGAGAAACAAATTCAAACCCTAAACAAATGCACTGCACGGGAGTACTTTCAGATTCGAGAGATCAATCTGTAAGACTCTGGCCTAAACCAAGAAATGGCCGTTCCAGATTCAATTCGGTCACAAAGTGAAGGAGAAGGGTTGATCTTAGGGAGGGAAGCGAAGAAGGTGTTTGAGATCAAAATGTTGAATTATGAAGGTGTGGTTGTTTTATGACTTGTATCAGAAAATGGTTTCTGGCTACTTGTGTTGATAACACTTGTCTTTTTTGAAATAGGTTGAAAACCTATTTATATAAGTCATTGAGCGCACCCTGATCTCATAGGAAGTGGAGGAAGTTAAGTAGTGGAGAAGTGGAATCGTGCGGAAAGTGGTGATCATCGTGTTTCTGTTATAAGGGAAGACCAGTCACACCTTCACCCACTACTCTCATTACTGTTAACCGTCCGTCCTTCCTGACACTTTCTCGTAATGGGCGCGTTGCACGCCGCACGCTGTAAACCGCCATACCAATACCCCAGTGAGTATCCCCCAGTTTGTGGCATGTTTGATGTCTCGAGTGAATGGGTCAAGTCATGAGACTTGCCGCTAAAATCAGCACATAATGCTTTTAGGTTAAATAATAAGTTATTTATGAAATCAATATTTGCATAGCATCGCTTTCAAACAAGTAACTGAAAAATAATCGATGTGCTAGATGCATCGTAGTTTTAGAGCTCGATTGAATCAGTCAAGAATTAAGCATCTTAAAAGGAGCGTGACCATCCTCTTTCAGGGAGTTGGTAGGAGTTACGCACGCATCCCAGGGAGTGGCCGATCAGGCCCTATAGGAGAGTGGCGACTGGTAGCCATTCTAAAATCCTATCGGTCGATCTAGTTTATATCTGGACCACTTAAATCGGCTAGCCAAGTTAAGTGGCTGAGATGATTTGTGGCAGTTAATGACTGTTGTTGAAGTAGCGTGAATGGCCACTTTTGGGTGATCGCTCGGAGGCCACATGAGCAAGCTGTGGCTTGGCCGATCATTCCTCACGGAAGAGGGGTGGCCGGTGATCACAGCGTCACCCTGTTGTCCATCTAGAATCCGATCTAAGTCGTTCGACTAAGCTAGCAAAGATGGACGAACGCGATTGATTTGCGGCAGTTGCATAACGCCGTTTGTTCGATTTAGGGTTTAGAAGCCATGCGACCAACCTTCTTTTGGCTAATCGAATCAAAGCGCTGGGCGCTGATTTGAACAGGTCGTTCGGCCATATGCAAAGACGGGCCACTCGTGAGCACGCTGACTTCTCCTGGGCCATCTAAAATTAGATCTAAGCCACTCGATTCGGCCGACAAAGATGGGTGGTCATGATCGATTTGCGAAAGTAGTGTGTTGCCGCAAAGCATTTTTAGGGTTTTCAAACAGCGCGTTCAACCTACTTTGGGCCGGAGATTTGATGCGCTCACTATGAGCAAGTCGATCGACCAAGTGTGGAGTTGGGTCGACGGTGAACACGTTAGCACTTCTTTAATCATTCGAAGGAAGATCTAAGCCGTCCAACTAGGCTAGCTAAGTTGGACGGTCCTGATGTTTCTGAGACCGTTTTGGTCGGTCTTAGCTCGTTTGAGATCTTTTCTTCAACAACGCGATCACCCATGTTTGGGGTTAGCGTTCGATGACGTTAGAGTATGCTAGGTGGAGTCCGACCAGTTGGGGTATTAATGGGCCCGCCGATGGTCATCCTGGTGATTGCCTAGTTCCGCTAGGAGTAGACTAGGCCTATTGAATTGTATGGCCAAATCGTGCGGCCTTGATCGTTTTTTAAGACTGATATGGACAGTCTAGATTTCCCTTCAGGAATTTAAACGCGTTCGATCGCGCTAACTTTCAATTAAAAGGTGTGTTAACACACTGATCTCTTTGTCAGAGGGTAGTGTAGCCTATGTGAGTGTTTTCATGCAGGTCTCAATATTGACACTTCGGGAGATTTATGCTACTCCGTTGCAAGTGAACATTAATCGTCATGTCATGTCAATATTGAGAGTTCAACTGAGAACATACACTAGGCAGGCTCCGGCATTAGTGAGTAATGCAACTATGAGCTTAAATAATCATTAGGCTCTATACTAGTGAAAAATTCATTTAGGAGCTTGAGTTTCAATATAATGTGAAGAGAGACATAGGCACTCATCAGATTCTGATATATATCCTCCAAATTCCTTGCGAAATATAGATATATCAAGGTCTACTACTTGTGATGCCGGGTCAGGTAGACAGACTTTTACAGTTTTCGCCCTAAGCTAAAAACCACCATCAACAAGTAGATTTTGAAAATGAAGAGTAAGATGTTGCTGCAAGAAAAATACAAAGTGAGGGTTATCTAATGGTGTAAATCTGGACCGTAGGATAAGTTGTATTGATTGTTACCATTCGATCGTATACCCAATTCAGGGGTACAATTGTAAACTCAAAATTTTACTATATTCTTAATTTATAAAATTAATTAAAGTCCGGTCATAAACGGTCAAATGAAGGTCAACGTTTTATCCAAGTACCAAACGCCAACCTGGACAAATGCTAGACCAAACTCAAAAGCTGGACAAAACCTGAGTACCAAAAACAAAATAACCCAGATTAAATACTGCAAAATCATCTTCCAAATAATTTAGAATTTAAATAAATAAATCTAAAAACATTGCAAGATGAAATCGTTGGCAATAACTATGTTTAATCACAATATTTGCTATTCCAAACCCTAGTTATCCTTCTTAAAACACAAGAATAAATTCTCATAAGAAGTTTCCTAGACAAAACAAAATCAGACTTCATTGATAACTTCATACCTCTCTATGACTCTATCATTAAAAGTATCACTGATGTCCTTGATTCTTTTGACGGTTGAGATCCCATGTTCATGAGTTAGAACATTCACCTTTCGATCAACAACACGACCACGCTGCGTAGCCTTGATGCAATCCACGATAAGCTTCTTCTGATTCCGTATCAAGACCTTTTGATTTTCAAGGATTTTGGTCTGACCATCAATAAGATGATTTATTTGCAGCTGAAGGTTTGAAAATTTGACTTTTGAGTCATTCTGAAAATAGATCAAATCCTTGATAGACTCAGCAATCCAGGAGTTGTACTCTTTTCTTGCAATCAAAACAAGTTCTTGAACCGAATCACATCCTTTAATGTCTTCTTCCATGTCAAGATTCACTACTTCCAGAGGTCTTAAGGAGTTCTCCATATATATATATTTAATTAGGGATGGAAAAAACAATAATATATATATATATATATATATGTTTGTGAACAAGAGACGGAAACCCTTGTTATGGGAACCCTATAAACTCACAAGAAGAAGACACGGACATTCGTGGACCGGTTAAGGAAGGTTATGGATCAAAAAGGGTCAATAAGGATTAAGATAAAGACACAAAAACATAAAGCATCATACAACAGACTTGAGCATCCCACAAATAACATTCTTGTAACCCTCAAGTTAGTTTCAAGAATGAATATATACCTATAGCTAGGTAACAGAGTGATACGTAATCCCACTCCTAAAATTTAGGGAAGAGTTGTAAATATTTTATGGGTGTTGTGTAATCCTTACCTTCCTTTGGCTATGTCTTATTCAAGAAGAATTTGACAAACCCTTTTGAGTATCCATCAGAAGGACTTTTCTGAGGATTAAGTCTATGACCTCTAGAATTCGGTTCCAGAGGATGAGAATTGTAAAAATTCCAACTTCCAGATTTGGGATTGCCATATTTTTTTCTTATAACTGCAGGGAATGTGTGCTTTTCTACCATTAAGTGAGACACGATTCCTATACATATTTCTAGAGGGGTGACCATGGAAACCTCTATTATGAGAGATCTGATTTTCTGCAGGAATGAAATCCATTGTAGATGTCGTCATACAATTTACTCTGTCAACAGTAAAAAGAAGTAGATTTTGAAGATCAGAAATTTATTTCTTTCTAACAAAACAATGTAGATCAATATGATTCTTTTTCCCACAGAAAGAACAGGTTCGTGGATAAGAGCTTTTTGTTGGAACCTCCTTTTGACTCATAGCCTTTTTGGAAATCCGCAAGTTATGCAAGCATTTCTTACCAGTCATTTCCTCAGGAATAATTTTCTTCACACTCGGAAACACCTTGCGGCTATTGGGAAGAGGTACTGAAGATGGTTTACTCACTAACACAGAGTTTTCCCTTTTCAAGGAATTGCACTGTTCTTGGGATAGAGAAAGAGATGCAACCGTTTTCTCTTTTTCAACACGCACACTGTTTAATTCTGATGAAGGAGACTTGATTTAGACAATCTCTTTTTATTGAGTCTTCTTTGACAATATCTTCAAGCATACTAATCTTGTCACGCTGAAGAGTAGTTTCTTGAACAAGGTTTTCGATATTGTTAGAGAAGGATTCAACAATACTATAGAGTTCTCGTTCTCTATTAAGAGATTTCTCAAGTTCATCAGTGAGCTGATCATATTTTTCTTCAAGAGATCTAATCTCCCGAATATCCATGTATTCCAGTCTTTCTTTGATTTAGCAAATCGGCTGGGAACGGTGGAGTTGTGAAAAGTTCCTTGAATTGATCGGTTGGTGTTGACTTCTCCTTTGGTGTGGTTTCAATTTCCTCTTTTCATCATACACCTTATCTTGTTGATTTGGTTGCTCCACTTGTTTCCCAACAAGTAATCGCATTACTTGCTCTCTCTTGGATTAACAATTGGTTGTGAAGGAAGTTTGTGGACGCTTGCGCTTTCAATAAGTTCACATCGGTCGCTAATTGCCCTTGAATTTGTAACTCCTTGATTGCCAAATCGGTCTTTTGTTGGTGTTGTTGGCTTTGTTGCAACATAGAAGTAAGACCTTGCATACCTTGCATTAACACATTGAGCTTGTCATCATTCAAAGAATCACGCTCCTTGACTTGTTGTGGTTGAAATTGTTGAGAACCACCATGTTGTTGAGGTTGAAAGCGTGATTGTTGAAAACCACCTTGTTGCTCATACGGATTGGAAACCAGTAAGCTTGCTTGTTTGCATAACTAAAGTTGGGATGACGGGATTGTAAGTATTCGAGTATGGATCGTACCTTGGCCTTTGATTCGGATATAAAGCATTCACTTGTTCGGTCTCATTATCAGGAATAATTACGCGGCAATCCTTTGCATCATTATCTCCATGTTACTCATCCTTTGATCAAGATGTGATGGAATCACTAACTTCAGCACTCGCCTAACCATTGGTTCATCCCTTGTGTAGAATTGTTGTTGCGAGTTTGCCGCCATACTTTCAATCAACTCGGTAGCTTGGGCCACCGTCTTTTTCATTAATGCACCACCACCCAGCGGCGTCAAGAAGAGACCTATCACTTGGGTGAAAGAGCTTCATAGAAGTATTGGAGTATCATAGCATCACTAAATTGATGGTGTGGACAGCTTGCCACCAACCTCTTCTAACGCTCCCAACATTCTTACAATGATTCTCCCACTTGTTGTTTCAATCCACAAATGCGGAATTTGAGTAGCTTTGGATGCGGGAAAATATCTCTCGAGAAAGTTTCTTCATCCCATTCCATGTTGTGATACTTAGGAAGGCAAATAATATAACCATTCCTTAGCATTACCCGCCAAAGAAAGCAGGGGAAAGCTTTGACATTGCTCCATCCGCATTAGTCTCGGTGGAAGCATAGCCATAACTATGGTGTAGAAGTCCATAAGATGTTTGTTTGGGTCCTCATTCACCATGCCATGGAACTTTGGTAACTCTCTAATCAACCCCGGCTTGATTTGAAGGTTGAATTAGTTTGGATACACCATTGTTGTGTATCAAGCTTGTGAGAAGCTAGGTCCTTTAGTGTACGATCAGCCATTGTTTCTTCCTCTTTGTCGAATCACTTGATGAAGAAGGAGAAAGTGGAGTGTCGCACAAATGAAATCCTGTAGTTGAGTGCGGATCGAAGGCGTATTGGACTCGGTCTACCCCTTTAGCATTCACCAAAGGTATAACACGAAACAAGATTCTCACAAACTAAGTTAGATACGGTAAAGAATCTAACAAAGCAAGAATAAAGCAAAAAGAAAAATAAAAACAACTAAAAAGAGAAATTTGATGCGATGATCGTAGGTGCAATCAAATTAATTAATATTTCCACTCAATTAAAAATAATATAATGGAAGTCAAGTTCGTTCCCACAAGGAGCAAGAGATTCTAGTTGTAAAAATTGTCACAAAAAGGGGGGGTATATAAAGCAAAAGAAAATAAACAAAGCAATTAAAAGATAAAGTTGAAAGCAATAAGAGAGACAAGATCAAGGAATCCTTCTTCGTTCTGAAACAATGAATCAAGTTATGTTCTTTTCTACTTGTTATTAGTCAGTTAGAGCCCCAAAATCCCTAATTTCTTTGAGTAACGAATTAAAACAGTTAGATTCTATTCAAAAGAACCACCTGAGGTTCGCTTACAAGATGTAATTCCCTGAATGCATTAAGATTTATGAATTTAGGTTTAGTACTAGTAGTTAAACTCGGTTCTTGGTTCACTTTCTAGCGTTGTTTTTACACACAATCGCTCTACGGAATCCCTCAGGTCTCGTGTTTGCTACTTATGTAAAGAGTCAGAAACGATTACTTATCCCCCTAACTTTTCACTAGCTTTAGATCAAATTAACAAATCAATTTAGTTGGCCACCTAAACAATCTATCAATCAATCATGAATGTCTTTAAGATCATTCCTATTAGTAAAAACAAACGATAATCATGTGAAAAACTTCCAAGATAGAATTGAAAAAACTCAAAACATATATTAAGAACTAGGAATTCATCCTCAATCAATAATAAAATTAGCTACTCATGCTAAAAGTTCACACAAAGAATAAGAAAAGAAAAAGTGTTGTGTGTGAGAGGTGTGTTAAAAGATGTAGAAAAGAAGCACAATATTCTCCAACTCTTCCAAGGAATAGAATCCTTTTCCTTTAGCAATTGATTTCCAAATTCAAGTCTTTCTCTTCTTCCATCTTATCTTTTCCAAGTTTGAGCCCAATTCTCCACGTCAACTCCTATTCCAAGTCTTCACACCCATGAGAGAAGTCCATAGAAAAGTCTGGAATTTTTTTATAGGAAAGGCGGTATTATGGTAGGAATCAAATAGGAATAGTCGTAGAAGCCACTGAGAATTCTCTCCGTCGACGGAATATTCTGTCCAAGATTCAGGTCTGATTAGGTCAAACTAACGGTCTTAGTTAGTCAAGCTGGGTCTAGATTTCCTGGCGAGAACCACCACCATATCCTCTGTCTTTGCAATTCATCACGAGATCGACCATTGTTTGCCAATTCGATTCACAACCCCATAAACAAATCGAACCCATCTCCTGTTTCATTCCGTAACTAATTCAGAAGCTCAAACTCATCTCTATTTCACTCAACACCATTTTCTTCCTTCATACATCAGGAGCAAACCCATTTCTAGCAACATCTCGATCTGAAATCCTTCAATTTCTCGGTCTCAGATTCAACACCCATTAACCACAATGCCACCTTCATCAGTTCTTCCAGCGAGCGCCACCAACACTTGACTCTCAAATTACTCACGATTTCTTCCTCTCTCGATTCCTCAGGCCAATGACAATCTATCTAACTATGCAAGCATTTCTTACCGAGTCATTTCCTCGGGAATAATTTTCTTCAGCGCTCGGAAACACCTTGCGGCTATTGGGAAAGTCTTTGAAGATGGTTTACTCACTAACACGAGTTTTTCCCTTTTCAAGGAATTACCTTGTTCTTGGGATTTAGTTTTCTCTTTTTCAGCATTTTGTTTTTTAGTCGATGAAGGAGACTTGATTTAGACAATCTCTTTTTATTGAGTCTTCTTTGACAATATCTTCAAGCATACTAATCTTCCATCTTTGAAGAGTAGTTTCTTGAACAAGGTTTTCGATATTGTTAGAGAAGGATTCAACAATACTATCTAAGTCATATTTTTCTTCAAGAGATCTAATTCTAGAGACTTGAAAATCGATAATCTCAGCAGATTTTTTAACGTTCTAGTGAGTTCCATTTCCGATTCTGACATGGCGTCAATTGTCACATTAGAGGAATTGTTACCAGGATCTGATAAACATTCTCTATCTCGGGATTCACAAGAATCATCTAAGGAGTTATCCTTTGAGGTAAGCCCAAGACATTTGGCATAGTCAAAAACTTTGGACGGCATTTCTTTGTACGTAAACTTTGAGATACGCAACTATCCACAGAAATCTGATTGCTACAACACAGACTTATGAGGTCTTAGTGTGTTTGCCTGCTCTGATACCCACTATCCACAGAAATCATATTGCTACAAACAAAGACTTATGAGGTCTTAGTGTGTTTGCCTGCTCTGATACCCATTGAAAAAGCGGGGGGGTCTAACAACCACACCCAATATTTCGTTCGGCAATATGTATGGACTAACTCCAATATAATTCCAAGAGAACCAACTAGGCAGTCAGACTCAATCAAGGAAATATATCCAAGAGTTATATCTCAAATCAATCAGTAACTCAACAGGATGGAATCCATGAACTGATTAATTATGAGAATAACTTGAACGGTACCAAAGACCAATGTTCAAGTGCCAATCAATTTATATAAAAACCAAAGGTTGGATTATCTAATTGATTGAACTTACGCACTACCTGTGATATTTCAATTATATAAACAAATATAATGCGGAAAAGAAATAACACAGACACCGAAATTTTGTTAACGAGAAAACCGCAAATGCAGAAAAACCCCGGGACCTAGTCCAGATTAAACACCACACTGTATTAAGCCGCTACAGACACTAGCCTACTACAAGTTAACTTCGGACTGGAATGTAGTTGAGCCCTAACCAAGTCTCACACCGATTAAGGTACAGTCGCGTTCCTTACGTCTCTGAATCCCAGCAGGGCTCTACGCACTTGATTCCCTTAGTTGATCTCCCCCACAACTAAGACTAGCTACGACCTAAAGTCGAAGACTTATAGACAAATCTGTCTTACACAGAAAAGCCTATTCTGATAGATAAATCTGTCTCCCACAGAAGTACCTATGAAGTTTGTTCCGTCTTTTGATAAATCAAGGTGCACAGGAACCAATTGATAATCCAGACTTATATTCCCGAAGAACAGCCTAGAAATATCAATCATCTCACAATAACTTATAGACAAATCTGTCTTACACAGAAAAGCCTATTCTGATAGATAAATATGTCTCCCACAGAAGTACCTATGAAGTTTGTTCCGTCTTGATAAATCAAGGTGCACAGGAACCAATTGATAATCCGGACTTATATTCCCGAAGAATAGCCTAGAAATATCAATCACCTCACAATAACTTAACTATATGGTAGTAGAAGAAGTTATTGTGGAATCACAAAGAATGAGACGAAGAGCTTTGTGATTACTATTTATATCTTACCTATCGGAGATAAATCTCTAGAAAATTTTAGAGAATATAGTACTCAACACGATAATACAAGTAAGATCGGAATACGCAACTACAAAGAAAATAGTTGGATCTGGCTTCAGAATCCCAATGAAGTCTTAAAGTAGTTAACCTATAATGGTTTTAGAAAAAACTAGGCTAAAGGAAAATCGACTCTAGTACGCAACTAGTATCACACAGGAAAGTGTGGGGATTAGGTTTTGCAGTTGCTAGAGTTATCCCTTATATAGTCCTAAAATCAGGGTTTGATAGCTTAGTAACAAAGCAATCAACTTTCATCGTTAGATGAAAACCTAATTTAAGATTCAAGCTAAGTTTGCTTCAAACCAAGCAATATCTCTCCACCGTTAGATGGTCTTAGCTTGTTACACACAAATGATATATACTTTCATTTAGATATGGGTAACCGTACCTAAACGTATATATTGAGTTGGCTCAACAATAGTTAACCGAAGTTAGCCATATGAACACTTTTGTATTAACCATATTCATCTAACACTAACCATATTCATCTAACACTTCTAGATCACATATGATGATCAATCAAACAAGAATGATAATCAAATGAATCTAATTGTGTTACTCATAGAGTTGTTCAATTGTTTATATTCTCATAGAAGTATACAAGACACAATTGAAGCAAAATCGGCTTTGATTCAAGAGAATCAATTCATGAACATTTAGCCACTGTTTGCAAAGATTGCATTCCTTATTATATAAATGTACAAGGGCTTAACTTATTGTAGTGTAACGCATGGATTTAAATATATTAGATATTTTAAACAAACGGGCATGGACATGCTTTTAAATGTTTCTCTCGAGTCGATCGTTATACATTGTTCATGAGGGGCGAAATTAAGACAATATATGCGTCCTTACAGAAATAAGAAATATCTAGGAGTTGGTAAATAAATATGGAGTATGTTTGTGTCTCAATAATTTTTTCTGTCCGCAATACAAATAAATTATTTTTAGGCAAGCAACATAATTCCCCATTTTGGTAGCTGGAGTGGGCCGCAAATGGATAAACAGGATGGTAATCCAAAAGTCATTTGAATCATACGCTTGCAATCAAACTTCATCCCCCAGTGTGTAACCTGAAACTAAAAAATGCAAAAAAAATAAAATATCATGTGCAATCAAAGTTTGGGGGGCTCTGAAAAAAGTTAATTTGGAGTTTGCCTATTTCCAATGGCATCACTCAATATTGAGAATGAATTTAAAATTTTCCATCACCCTACTCAGCTGTGTTCAAACGTAATTTCCAAGATTATTAAAGTAGAACTCCAAAAGTGATTCGGCATGTCTCACCAAGTCTTCAGAAAAACTCCAGTATGATTTATGTCCTTGCCAAATATCTATTATACATGTATATAATGATGGATGTTAATAAGCGATGCAGCAGTTTGATCGAATCTGTAAAATACTTTCTTAAGTGAGTATATTTAAATAAAAGTATATGTGAAACATGTTTATAAGGCTATAGCACAATCTTAAATGCTTCAATATAGTCTAAAACAGTAAGTTAGGTAATATCTACCATAACTTATTTTAACAATCACCGGAAATTTATGCATCTGTGTAGATTCATTTTAAGAGTTTGATCCGTAACTTCCCAAACCTTATGAAGGTCATATATGCAAAAGTGGTTCATCATTACCACATCAGACCATAGATCTCTTCCCTTTTTTGAATTTAAGTCACCTTCGGCATAGGTCAGAGGAGAACCTCTGGATACACCACAATCATTGTTCCACTATCATATTCAGGGAGCACCAACCTCAATTTCCTTGTTGCCGGCATCTTGACAATGCCACTCAATGTTATATGTATTGGTGATAGTTTCTTCTAGAACCTTTTAGCCACGCCTCATCATTACTTCCCAGTTCCCAAGCTCCGGTACTGAAACCCCCATGCCTGCTCTTGGCTATTGTAGGAGAAACATAAAGGCCACCTGACCACTCACTCAGTAACTGCAGCACATAAGTAGTGAAATAAGTAAAAGAAAAATTATATGCAGCCATACAGTTATAGCATCATGTACGACAATTAGCTCATCAAACTTATCGGCGAGTATTCAGAGAGTTTATGGACTGTAGTGTTTAACAAAGTAATTTCCTGTAATAAAAATCATGGCCATGGAAGTTTGACATAAAAGATACAGTTATGTAGTTTCCCTTTCTGTAAAGCATAAGAAATGTGCAAAAACACAGAGGTTGGATGTATTGTAAAATCATATACAATTATGGATTATGATGATTAGCCAGAGTAGCGAAAAAATAAAAAATTGAGAGTTGTGGAATACTTACTACAAACTAATCGATGATGTTAAAGAAGTGTCTCTAATTCATCAGCAACTTGGTTCACACATATGTACTGGAAAATAATTTGTAAACCACGTTGAGAGATAGCAGGGAAAAACGGGGTTAAATTAGGAGTTGACGTAAGCCTACCTTTGTATTTCGTGATAAGTGTATAGAACTATACTTGTTGCGTAAGGAACTAACCTATACCTAAGCACATCAACCTGATACGAATTATTAGGGCACTTATAGGACGAAATCTCAAACACACAGTTACGAAGAGAGGGAGGGGTATACCTTGATAATTTCCATAAAAGTGGAGCCAACGGCTATCACTACGGACTCTGGTTTGGATTCTGCACTAACTGTATCATTGCTGACATGATTCGCAGAAGCACCTCAAAGAATAATTTTAAATTTGGTACCCTAACATAAGAATCATTATCTGATGAGTGTGAGTGTATGGAACATGCATATGTGGTAGATAGACAAACAAAATGAGAGTGACAGAGAAGAACCTCTACCTGAGGTTCTCAATAGTAATCTCAGGTATCTGGGTAGCCACCAGGACGCTGAAGTCGGTAGACGTTAGTGATAATTTTTAGTACACCAATGATATCTTGGGGTACAAAGGTTCAGGCAATGTTAGAATACATGCAAATAACCTGGTAAATTAAGTATGACAAATGTTATGCCTGTAAAAAAGAATAAAAAGTGAGCTAGCGCAAGAGAGAATAACCTTTCTTCCTACCAAGAGCTGCAGAGAGAACAACTTCATGATACTATGTTCCGGGTCATAACACATATCGTATCCCGTATCAGGTTGTGGTGTATACTACTCGGTTGATGGCCATAACCGCAAAAGCAAGTTGATTTTGCTCATTTCTCTGTGAAGTTCAGATGGACATATTGACACGATTTTAGAGAACAGAAACAGGTGAACACGAGTGAACATATCAAAACACGTTGGCTAATGGTCCACATCGTTTTGACATTTCCCTTTGAAAGAAACAAACCCCACTTTATCCACTTCACACATAGTTTAGTATCCATCTAAAGAATTATACACATTTACTAAAATAAAGAGAAAATGATATAGGGAACTAATCATCATACCATGTTCAAAACCATAACCAATAGACATTAGTCGTGCTCCTTTATGTTGACATCAAAATTGAGAATTTTCAAGTTGTTTCTCATCATTATGAGAAGTTTCAAACTGTAGTTCGACGTAAACCTGACAAATTCAAGAGAAATAAAAATGGGATAAAAATTAAAGATGGGAGTATTTCTAAATATCCACATTTCTAGATACCAAATCAAATTGATAGTGGAGTACATTAACATTAATTTTATTCATCGTTTAAATCCAAGCACATTTCTTTTGTTATCTGAAATTAATTCTTTCAAAGGTACATCTCCAATCAGGCTCAATTGACAACTCTATACAAATTTGGAATCGAAAATTAAAATGCAAGAGAAAAGAAAAGTGCAATACCTTAAAAAGATATTTGCTCTTCAAGGGAACATCATATCATGACCTAACATTAGAAACATGGGCAAACAAAAATCAATAATTAGGGTTTATCAAAATGTTTAAAATAAACAACAAAATTATTAGAAATCAAGATTCTTAAGTATATATTGCAAACTGAAAAGTCTAGAATCAATCTTCCAGGTTTGAGTGACAATTGAAACTCAATTACATCATTTAAGGAAAGCTTTCGGACCTCTTCATAATCATGGTTCAGAGGAAGGAAAAAATTATTGGTGCGAGCAACCAAAATATGGTCTTATTGCTTCTTCTCAGGACAGCAACAACCGTAGATTTATGATTTGGAAGAGTAAACAACATGATTGTTCAAATCCAAAATCTAAAGTGGATAAGACAGTTAATGTTTGTATGAAAAATATCAAACATAGCTGTGAACGGTTTTACCTATTTCCTATCCCCACTTTCCCTAAATCCCATCCCAACCACACACCAGATTTTGTGTAACACTTTATAAATTGAGTAAGCAATACTCACTATTGTTTTCCATAATTAAGTATTAGGTTGCCAAAATTAATCATCAAGTCACCGTTTTCATCATCTTGGAGATTGAATTTTACTGTGGTATGATAGTGTGTGGACAAGAATACAATTCATTAACGAAAATGATTAAACTTGGGGTAATTGATTACAATGAAAACCTAATTAAATTCCATGAGAACTCAATTATATAAACCCCTAGCATCTTAATTTCAGTTCCTATACACTGTTTCCATCTTATCAATAGGAAAATCAATAACGAAAGAAAAAGTTGATTACTGATTCGTCGGATGATCATTATAGTTCTCGTTTTTGGTATAAAACCATTGTTGGGTCATTAGAAGAATACAGATGTAGTAATATATGATATATGGTATAAAACCATTATTAGATCAAAAGAGAGTACTGGTAGTCACGGAAGTTAGGAGTCGTGGTGGATTATCAAATCTATTATGATTAAATTTGGCAAAGGGGTCAAGGATGAAGACTGCAGCGGATGGAGATGAGTAATAGAGACAGTTTTGTTCACCCAATTTAGAAAGAGTTACAAAAATCTAGTTTATATGGTTGGGATGGGATTTAGGAAAAGTGGGGATTGGATATAGGTAAAACCATCGACAGTGAAATGAAAGTGAAATGAAATAGAGTCCGGCAGGGACGGACTTAGAATTGAACTTACACTGCGTTTGGCATGGATGGAGTTTGAATTCTAGGGAGTTCCAACTACCTAGAACAAGCACAGTGTACGTGCGATGCACGTAATCAAATTTCAGACCGGTAAGTGAAAACTATACCGGCAAAGAAAAAAAGTGAGAACTACACCGGTGAAGAAAAAACGAAGAAGTAAATAGTGGAATTTCTATTTTAAAGATCTTATACATATTTATTATTCTAAATACATCCTCAATCAATTACTTTATATATGGGAAGTCCTTTTCAATCTAACGGATAAATTATAAAGACAAATTATATCTGATGGTTGCTGTTAATTGTTCACACGGAAATACTTTTCTTAGATCTGATGGATGAATTTTAAATCCGGGAAGATCGGACGGCTACGAAGAATTGAGTTATAAGATATGTTGCTCTCATTAAAGGGGGGAGATTCAAACTACCTAGAAATTGATTTTACATCCTTCAAAATATATGTGTTTGGCATGATTATTGAGAAATTGATAATTGTGTTATTCTTCTTTTCCAAATGTTTATTTTTTCAAAATATTTATTTATTAATATATCATTTGCTGATAAATATATTTATGAATCACTGAATTTCTTTAAAAAAATATTTTTAATTAATATTTAATTTAATGCGGTTTCAAGAAAACGCATTAAATACTTAGACAAGTGTACTTCTATGGGATATGGTCTGGGTGTTTTGGCTTTCTCCACTCTAGGGAACTTGGTGAAGACACTTTGTGCTTTTTCAAGCGTTTGAAGAATTGCTTAGTTAGTAATGACGCGAGTAATGGCTTTGGTAGTTTTATTTTCCATAGACTAGGCGTTGCTATTCAGAGAGGAGTTGGAGCCCAGCTTGTTGCTAGGCTACTGACCACAAGCTCTGTTTGATTTGTTTTAATTAATTTCAAACTTTTAATTTAATTGTCTGTAAAAATGTATATTTTAATAAATAACAACATAAAATACTAGTAAATTAATAAATGCGACATTAAAATAAATATAATATTATTTAATTAATTTTAAATATAATATTAATTAAGATGTTTTCTTTCCTATTAAAAAAAAGATGTTTTCTCGGATGTTTTCCCTCTGGCGACTCATGCCGGAGTTTGGAAACTCATTCCAATCTCAGATTTCATCATGATTCAGTCATGTTCGATTCTTTGCTTTGTTTTTCCGCTTAATTCCTTTACCACGTTTTTTTTTTCAATTTTTGCTCGGTTTTGTTTTGGCTTCCTTCGCTGCGTTTTTGTTTTTAGGGTTTTAGTTTTTTTCTTCTTTCGTTTAGGGTTCTAACCTTGCTTCCATGCCTAGGGTTACACGATCCTGTACCTTGCTACACTCTCTTTCGCCTCAGGCATCCTCCTCTCATCCGCCAGTAGTTGGTACCTCTCTTTCGACAACAACAGTCGCCTCCAACAATGTATGTCATTGCCCGTTCAAGAACATCCATGGCTGCTCTGATGGAGTCCATGGAAGAGGTTACGTCAAGGGGTCCTTTATGAAGCACTTGCACGACAAACACTTTTTCTCAGAAACCCGCAAACACAATGTTAGAGACCTGATTGCTAGGGACTTGAATGTATATCGAGGTCTAGAGATGGTGCTTTGCAATCTGCGTATGTGGCTGTGTAGTAGATGCTTGTATTTGCATGCTTGGACGAAGTCATGTAAGGGACGAGAAGGCGCTGCACACGATTGTATTCCAGGCCCGTTCAATGGAGTGGGAGCTGACTTCCTAATTCATGGTTTGGACAAACCGGGTGAAGTACAATCTGTGAGTTTGGAGGATGTATTGCCTGTTGTTGGTGCTTCTTCAGTAGAGGACGACAGTGCTGTAGAGACTCTCTCTACAGACTTGCTGAATGTTGTTTTTCAGCGTCAAATACCTACTGTCTCCTGCATCCCACACAAGTGTAGGCTGGCTTTTTCAAGGGCTCTCAAAGGCTGTCTTGATCGGATTCTAGCGAACCCTTCCATGCTGACTAGTTGGCTTCGTCTGCTACTCCTGCCCATTTGTACGCTGTCGCTATATCAACCTAAATGTTCAGCTGAGAGGAAGTCGAGTAATCGTAAGCGATTACATGTGACAGCAATCCTTCATGCACTTGATGAGTGGAAGGAACCCAATGGTTGTTTCACCATGGTGAACAAACTCCTCCAGCAGCCAGTTCGGTGGAGTGAGTTTGGATATGAACTGAAGATGGTGTTTTCCCCTCAGATATTGGTAGACCTTCTAAGGGTGTTAAACTGTTGGGTGGTCCAGTGAGTTTGGATATGAACTTCGTCAGCGACATGTTATTGAACAGGGTGCACAAAACTGTTCAATTAATGGAGGCGATCAAAAAACTCAAGGATCCTCAAAGTGAGATGCTCTTACTTCGCAACTGTACTGGTGTGTCTAGACTTTATTTTGCAATGCGAACTACCAATCCTCTTTGCTCTCCAACTCCGCCACTGATCTTTATGATGACAAGTTATATCAGTATTTGAGGCTACTAATTACTGGAGATGGTGCGGGCTTTGGCCCTCTACAGAAGAGATTAGTCACTTTGCCTATTAAGGATGGTGGACTTGGTATTTATACCATGGCAGACACTCGTGCTTATTGTTTTCTTGCTTCTCAGAGCCAGACTACTTCAGTGCAGAAAGTGATCCTTGGTGATTTATTCTCAACAGATAGAGGTTCAGCTTATCAGTTGGCTCTCAGACCTTTACCCAGGTATGTGGATTACCGTCTACTTACTGTGTCAATGATTCCCCCCCCCTTCCATGCACTCCCTGGCAGTAGTTTATTTTGATGCAGTCAAGAAGCAAATCCCATACCAATTTCTAATGTCTGCAAGAGATTCCGTACTATGGCAATGCAACCGTGTTAAACATGCCCAAGATTATCTGTTGGCAGTACCCATTAGTGGGCTTAATCAATGCCTTGAACCTCGACAATTTAGAGCTGTGCTTTGTTATCGCCTTGGTATTCCTCTGTTTGTTGACAATAGTTTTTGCCCAAGTTGCAACAAATCTATGGACATTTTTGGAGATCATGCGCTTCATTGTGCTAAGGATATAAGTTATAAGTTTCGTCATGACGTTGTTCGTGATGTTGTCTTCGATGTTTGTTACAAAGCCAATGTTCCTGTGCGCAAGGAGGTTCCTCTCGGTCTTCGATCAGATGATGGCAAAGATCTTAAGCCCGCTGATATCCTCGTTTTCAACTGGGAGAATGGGAAAGATGTTTGTATGGATGTTACAGGTGTCTCTCCTTTCATTGGTGATGGTGTACGCTCCTTTGTCCCTGGTAAGGCTATCTCTGGTGATGTTTCACGTAAACATACCAAATACTCGGACAAGTGTGCTGCACATGGATATGGATTGGGTGTTCTGGCTTTTACTACCTTAGGCGAACTTGGTGAGGATACTTTATCTTTTTTCAAGCGTCTGAAGAATTGTCTCTTTAGCAATGACGCTAGTAGTGGAGTAGGTAAGTTCATTTTTTATAGATTAGGTGTTGCTATTCAAAGAGGAGTTGGAGCCCAGCTTGTCGCTAGGTTGCCAACCTAGAGCTTTGTATGTACTAAGACATAATTTTTAATCATATAAAAAAAAATCTTTCATATTAATTAATATAACATAAATATAATATAATATTAATTAAATATAACATATATATGATATAATATTGATTAAATTTATTAGAATATTAATATAATATAGTATAATATTAATATAATAAAATATAATAATGTAATATAATTATAAGTTAATATTAATGTAATATAATATAATAATAATAATTAAATATAATATAATATAATAATAATTAATTAAATATAATATAATATAACATTAATTTTAAATATAATATTATATTTATATTATGAAATGATTATACAAATATATTATTAAATATATTAAAATAAGATGATATTTTTAAATTATTATTACACAGTTATTTGCAGTCCAAACTTATATTTTTGAAATATTATATTATAATATTAAATTAGTTGTTAGGTTGCCGACAAGTTATTTGCAGTCCAAACTTGTATTTTTTAACCATTAAAAAAATCTTATAAGAAAATATAATATTATTTTAAACATAATATTATTATATATATATATATATATATATATTAGTACCGTTGATAAATATAATTTTAGAGGAAATAATTTTATATTTGAATTAAAAAATTATTTAAATTATTAATTTAAATAAATATAATATTAAATAATAATTTAAATTTAATAAAACTATTATTTTAAATTTTAAATTTAATAATTTATCAACGGTACTAATATATTCAAATAATAAGATTTTTTTTTCCATTTTTGAATATGAGAAAGAAAACAAAATATTATTAAAGTATTAAAAATTACTAATTAAAAAATATTAAAAATATTAAAATAAAATATAATTATATTATATTTTAATTACCAAAGTAAATTTATATGTATAGGAAATTAATTATTGTTTAATGAACAAAGAAAGTAAAATAGGTTGAAATGTCAAAATGGTCAATGGGTGGAGTTGGAAGGATGGAGTTCCAACTTCCATGGGGGAGGTGTGATTTCCATTTCCATTGAATAAAGGAGTTCCAACTACCTTGAACTCAAATTCCATCCATGCCAAACACACTAGGATTTGAATTCCATCATTGACTCCTCCTGTTGACTGAACTCCACCCTCAACTACCTCCATGCCAAACGCACCCGTAGGGCTATTTGTACGTTCAAAACATGACGGCCAAAGGCCGCTGAAATTTTTTTGGTAGTAAAAATTACAATTAAGATCTTAATCTGTTTAATAAATGTACTGGTTGGGAGTTATATTAACTCTTTCAAAAAATAAAGGGTTAGATCAAGAGTTTGAACACTTGCTTGTAAGTTTAAGCACTAGATTGTAATAATTCTTGCAAAAAATATCACAATTTAGTCTGCTACTTGCTATTCGGCTAAAGCAACGATAAAACAAGTAATACTAGATTACTACAGCAGCAGTACGGGGACGACCGAAATTTGGAAGCAACTCCGTGGTAATGTAGGGGCTGTTTTTTGTGACAGTTTTGCAACAATTTTCGTAACAGTAGTTTAATAACAATTATAAGTGTAATATTTATGTAATACTTATGATGTAACATTATTTTGTAACAGTTTTTATTTAGCAAACAACAGCTGTAGATCGGATGGCCGAATTTTGTCGGCAATCAACGGTCAAGATCAAAATTAAAAGTATAGGTGACGGTTTTTTTTTGCCATTTTCACGCCGGAAATATCGTCAATCGGTTCAACTTCCGATCGTTTTGATCGCGCCTGATCGTAGTCGTGGTTGATTACTATCTTATTGTCGATCCAATTTCGTGGAAAGAAAACCAATATGTGTTCCATTTTTGCGATTAAAAATCTAAAAAAAGCGTTACAAACGGACTACATTTTTTCTCCCCTATTGGAAACTAAGGGGACTCCCTTCGGTCGTCCCAATAATTTTTGGCTCTTGGCTAAATAGTATGGGCTATTACCTATTTATCCAGTGGGCTAATCATAAAAAGTTACTAATTGCATGTAGTAAAAAAAAAAATTCTACCAAATTAAGGGACGGGCTATAGCCCGGGTTAGCCCCTTGCTAGGCCCCATCCCTGGAGTCTAGTGATGTGATTTTAACAAGTTGTAGAAAGTGGTAGTAAAAGTTCGTTCAACTCAGACTTGTAAAGGTTTGATTTAAGAATTAAAAAGAGAAAACGCTAAAATAAAGAAAATATATTCACAAGTTTGTCACAGAAATCGAGAGATACTGAGACTCGGGATTCCACCATAAACTCATTCATGCGATTCATATATTTATTCCAAACAATTATAGCTCAAATAAAATATTGACTATGTTTCTTTGCCAAGGTAGATTTTTGAAAAGCAACGACTGTATATCTAAAGCATGGGATATCAAAAGACTTAACCTAAGTATAACCCATCAATTGAAATCACAACCATTCAATAAAAACCATAAAACAATTAATAATCCATGCAAAAAGTCATGAAAGAATTAAATATAATTACCACACGCATGAAATATGGCTTCCTCCGTCATCCCAGTGTTGGGGTTTAGCTCCTCATATTATTCACGTGCTCAAAATAATTGTTCATAGCTCAAATAGGTGAAAAACAAGAGAAAACTAATAAAGCAGACAGTTTGCAACGCTGAAAAGGCGTTACAAACAGATCACTGAGAAGAAATAAGACTGCCCTTTAAACGATACTTTAGTTCTGCTGTTGAATAGTGATAGTTCTCTGCGACAGTTCCTTGCGCGTCTTATGTTCTTCGTGTTCTAGGGTTCTTGAGAACGACACTTCTATAGTGTCGTCTGCAACTCCTTCTCTGCTTCTTCCTGCTGCTGCTACAACTCCTCTGCAGCCTTTCCTCCTTCCCAGAAGCGTACCCAAAACTCTCCACACAACCCCAAAACTCCTCCAAAGTCTCGACAGACCCCTCTTAGACTCCCAGAACTTGTATTTATACAATGAAGTGTCCTAGAATCCCGAGTATAACTCTTTTTCCTCCTCCTCAAGCCACGGAAATATTTCCTTTTCTTTTATTCTCACGCGGCTCTGATTTGGTTAAAACTCCCACACTTGGTTGATCTGAATCTTAAGAGGATATATTTTCTCCCAAACTGCATTGAACTTCCATATATAAAACAATGAACCGAGTGGTCGATAATCCTAACTCTAGGTCAACACAACTGGCATATACAAGGGTTCCAGTGGTCGACTTTATTGAATTTATTCCGGTTGGTCAGATGGTCTGGTCTCAATTTTTTTTTTTTTTTTTTTTTTTTTTTTTTTTTTTTTTTTACTTTTTTTTTTCACTTTTTTTTTTTTTTTTTGTATCTCAATCACTCTATTTCACTCTAGCATTGGTAACAACTTGATTCGTGAGCTCCACCTAATCACTTAGAGAAACATAGTTTAAAAACAAAATAAAATAAAAACAGAAGTGAAAAGGACTCAACGAGATATGGTGAAACTATCATGTTATTTCTAACACCTGAACTCTGTGCTTTTATGAATAGACTCTTTAGATGTTCCATCTAATCAGATTGGTTCCTCAACTCCTACAACCAAAATGCTTCCATCCACTTAGATTGGTTAGTGTCATCCTTAATAAGCATAAATTTCTAGGCTATGGAGTTTAACAATGCAACTAAAATGTTTCTCCCGTACCCCCAAACTTAAATCTAACATTGTCCTCAATGTTCTAAAGATAAAATTAAAAGCATGAACAAGGAGAAACTGTTACCATTTGAAGTAAAAGAGTTAAGGAAAGATATTACCGTGTCGCATGATTAATGGGTTACCTCCAAAGAAGTGCTAAGTTTAACGTCTTCAGCCAGACTAAGAAAGGATTAGCCACCTCATAAAATCATAAAGTAATAGCCGAAATATCTGTGGGTCATCAAAACCAAATAGAGCTATCACAAGTAAAAGAAATCTGCAACATGCCAAGAAAATTAATAAATAAAGCACACCCTTGTCTAGTTTCCTGTTTAAGACAACTACATCTAGATGTGGTTCAAAGTTCGGTTCTATAACCGGGTCCAAATAAAATATTTTCATGTGCTGGAATTCCTCAAAGCTAAGATCCGGTTCGAGTTGTAAAGTCTGTAAAAACTCAAATAAGAACTTAGAAGCACATAATAATAACCTGAATAATTGTGGATCCTTAAAGTCAATCAGTTTTGACTCACATAATTGACCACGATGAAACTGGCGGTCAATCATAAGAAAATGTGTCGATACTAATTTCCTAAAGTACTTAGGTTTAGTTTCAAAACTAAATAATTGACACATCTGAAACTTATACGTTCCCACTGGTTGAAAAATATTTGGTGGGAAAACAAAGTCAATCTGGGTATCATAGCCTGAATTAACCACATCAACCAGAGGGTGGGTTTCTAACAACTGAACTTCCCTATGGACATCACTGGGTTTAGGAAAATGTGTATGAAGATAATCTTGTAAAATGGTTGAGGCACATATGTCAAGTCCCAAGTGAGGGACCTTTCTAAGAGTTAAAGCACATGGAGAATGATAATCACCCCCAAACTTAGAGTTTTCAGTGTCTCTTGAAAGACTAGTCACAACTTCCCTAATTTCAAGGTCATCTGATTCCTGAAAATGGTCAATTGATTCTTCTAAGTCAGGTTCATCCTCACTCATCTCTACGAGTTCAGTTTCTTTGTCTAAGACTAATGTTTCTAAATCGCTAGACTCTAAAACAATATTCTCAGAAGAAACTCGTTCCTCTAAACTATCATCGGCTTCGTAATCATAAGGGAATACTACATCGTCTAAAATGGTGGTATCTCTAGTCAAATCCTCGTCCTTTTGAATAGGTGAATAATTATTGAAATAATTTGGAATTGAACTAGAGATAATATTATCATTGTAAAGCTCAATTGGAGTAACAAATTCCTGATCACTATGCCTACTTATTTCAAATTCTTCATCAACACTATCCTCATCATAATCATCATTATAATAACATGAAAATGGTTGAACCTCATCTAAACAAGTAGTGTTACCAATTTTATCCTCGTCATCTTGATTATGCAAATAACTATCCTCATTTTCAAAGGTACTAATGGAAACACTATATTGGAAACTAAGACTATCTTGAGCAGTTCTTTCCTGGGCCTCTAACAACATTTTCTGAGTCGACTCACATGATTTCCTGATTTTATCTAGGAAAGAAGGTTCATACGTTGCATTGCTTTCGTCCAAAACTAAGTTATTACGTTTCGACTCAAGTAACTTTTGTGATGACTCAGCTAACTTACGTGGGGACTCTAGTAGAGAGGAATTTTGCTCGTATGACCCGTGCGTGTGTGGATAGTAATTGGGCTCATCATGGTATGAGCCATAACCTTGAAAAGGCTGATGTTCCCAACCACTATTCACACTATGGTCAAAGTAGTAACGTCCATTTTGAAACTCAGTCGGATATTCATTGTATTGGCTATTGTAATACCAGTTCGACATTTTATGGCAGGGGTGTGAGTTGTCACACAAATTAAAAACCCACTGACAGGGGATTCATGGGTGGATAGAGTCTTACCTCCCGTACCAGACGGGCAATGAACCGTTGAAGTCGACTCAGGCCACCGACTCCTATGTCAGTGTACGAACCTGAGGGGCCGAGACAGTATCGTAACTGTCGTCCTTCCCTGCAAACAGTTTGTATTTAATTTTAACCCTTCCTTAGGGTTTTAAAAATATTGTCCAAGTCCAAAAATAAAGTCCAAAAATAAAAATGTCCAAAAAAGGAAAAGAAAATTTACAAAAATAAAACCCTATTTACAGTTTCTAAAAATAAAACAAAATAACTATATACAAAATCTTCTTCTTCACTCTTTTCAGATTCCTCTTTTCTTTCCTTCTTTGGCGATGCTTTCCTTTTATATCACTTTTTCTTTCCTTGTAGCTTCGCTTCAAATCTGAAAAGAATCGAAAAATACCAAAGGCATAAAAGAGAACAAAAAAAAATATATAAAAAAAATAAAATAAAAATAGAAATAACTCTAAAACCGAAAACCTAAATACAAGTCCGCGTCGGCGCCAAAAATTGATGTGATTTTAACAAGTTGTAGAAAGTGTTAGTAAAAGTTCGTTCAACTCAGACTTGTAAAGGTTTGATTTAAGAATTAAAAAGACAAAATGCTAAAATAAAGAAAATATATTCACAAGTTTGTCACAAAAATCGAGAGATACTGAGACTCGGGATTCCACCATAAACTCATTCATGCGATTCATATATTTATTCCTAACAATTATAGCTCAAATAAAATATTGACTCTGTTTCTTTCCCAAGGTAGATTTTTGAAAAGCAACGACTGTATATCTAAAGCATGGGATATCAAAAGACTTAACCTAAGTATAACCCATCAATTGAAATCACAACTATTCAATAAAAACCATAAAACAATTAACAATCCATGCAAAAAGTCATGAAAGAATTAAATATAATCACCACACGCATGAAATATGGCTTCCTCCATCATCCCAGTGTTGGGGTTTAGCTCCTCATATTATTCACGTGCTCAAAATAATTGTTCATAGCTCAAATAGGTGAAAAACAAGAGAAAACTAATAAAGCAGACAGTTTGCAACACTGAAAAGGCGTTACAAACAGACTGTTACAGAAGAAATAAGACTGCCCTTTAAACGATACTTTAGTTCTGCTGTTGAATAGTGACAGTTCTCTGCGACAGTTCCTTGCGCGTCTTATGTTCTTCGTGTTCTAGGGTTCTTGAGAACGACACTTCTATAGTGTCGTCTGCAACTGCTTCTCTGCTTCTTCTTATTGCTGCTACAACTCCTCTGCAGCCTTTCCTCCTTCCCAGAAGCGTACCCAAAACTCTCCACACAACCCCAAAACTCCTCCAAAGTCTCGACAGACCCCTCTTAGACTCCCAGAACTTGTATTTATACAATGAAGTGTCCTAGAATCCCGAGTGTAACTCTTTTTCCTCCTCCTCAATCCACGACAATATTTCCTTTTCTTTTATTCTCACGCGGCTCTGATTTGGTTAAAACTCCCACACTTGGTTGATCCGAATCTTAAGAGGATATATTTTCTCCCAAACTGCATTGAACTTCCATATATAAAACAATGAACCGAGGAAATATTTCGTCCCCTGTTTTGTTTCACACAAATAATTGGGCCCTGTTTAATTGAACAAAACACTCATGCTAGCCGTGTTTATCACTAACAGGCTCAAAGAAGTGCATTCCCGTGAAAATCCCAGGTTAAACCTCTCTCCAATCCTTCCCAGAAAAGCAAAAAAAAACTCCGGTAACTCTGTTCACACCTCCGGTGATTATCCAGCCCAAATTAGCCGAATCAAAACACTTTACCAGGAATGTTTATCTTAATCACATTCATCCCAACTGAATTCTGCGATTGAATCTCCACCAATCAGCTCCGAAAATCCAACCCTAATATGTTACTTCGCTGCACTTGTTTTCCCGCCTTTTTTGGCATTTGAAATTTGGAGAAGATGACGCCCCTTATCCATCGCTGGACTCCCTTTAGCACTTGGGGTGTCCTGGGGTGTAAATAACAAGTGGAAGCCCCTTAGTAATTGAGGTGCCCCTTATCCAAATGAGGGGTCCGAATAGTAATTTTCTCCCACGAGCGCAAATACCACTTTTCGAGCCAATTTTCCCGCAAAAGCTTATTTCTCCAAAAACACCTACAAAGACATAAAATACCAAAATAACCGCAAAATCGAGTACTAACATTACAGATAATTGAGACTAAAATAGACACATAAATGCGTCTATCATCTGGTGTGAGGAAAAAGAAATAGAAATCTATGATCTCGCCTTGTAAATTTTTTTCTCTCGTCTCTTTTGTTGTGGAACTTGGAACGACAACGTGAATGAATCAAAAAAGAAAACAAAAACGTTCTAGTATGCAGGAAGGAGGGAGGAACCACAACCCTAGATTTATCTATTGGGAAGACAAATCCTGACCACTATTTACATAGACAAAGTTATCCAAACTGTGGCATGTATTTTTGATTTGTTCATGAGTATGAAATCATACTTAACCTATTTTAGAACTTAACCTCCTAAGTTTGCAAATGGGTACACAAACTTAAGTTCCGGACTTTGGTCATGTACGACAGTTCGCAAACGGATACGCATATTGTCGTTCCGGACCGAACTCAGGTGAAACCATTCACAAACGGGTATGCAAACTTGTTTCCCGGACTTTCACAGTTAAAACCTTCGCATACTGGTACGCAAACTTGGTTCCCGGACCTGAATCATACTTACAACAGTTTGCACGCTGGTATGCATACGGTGCTATATCCAGACAATGATTAATTGTTCAAAACTCTCATTTCAATCAATGAAACATCCTTACAAGACGACATCATTGAAACTAAGTAATTTTCAAGTGATCGAATAATCAATACGAAACATTCCGAGTCTACATCAAATGACTGGTTCACACAAATCATCTAAGATGTTTCAAGACAATTTTCACATGATCATCTTTTGACTCATTATTTAGTTTCCAACAAATTAATTGTTTCCAACTAAACTCGTCAAGTATAATGATGAACGTAGTTAAAGCAAAAAGCTTTCCAACAAATATTTCGAGAAATAGATAAGCGAGTTATACTCAGCTCGAAATATCAAATGTGCATAATGTAGAAGTCTATATAGCTATACGACTTAGTTTCAATAAGAGATAGAATATAATAGACTTCTGAGTGATAGATGAGTTCAAGTCTCCACATACATTTTGTTGATGAAGTTCCTCCAAGCTCCCCTCAGTAGATCTTCGTCTTCAATCGATGAACACCGTGAAGTCTAAGCTCAATTACACATTTTATCCTAATTCGAGACATAGCTATAATTAGACTAGAAATCAAGAATTATAGTTTTGATCGCCTAAACTTGACAAACAAGCTTGAGATAGAAACGCTTGCGAGTTCGACCGAGCAGTGCTCTAATAAAGAATTAGTGGAGTCATGAACTACTTCTTGTCTTGACTAATCTATAGTCATGATGTGTTTCGACGTTCATCTCTCAATAGGCTAACCAAATCTTGCCGTAGTGATTTTTAAGACTCAGGCTTGAAGAGGTAACTAAAATTCAAAGCACGTGTGAGTAAGATAGCACCAGTAATTTTATGCTGATGCAACATGTCGTGGCATGTTGTTTGAAAAAGCGGGGGTCTAATAACCACACCCAATATTTCGTTTAGGCAATTTGTATATATGGAAAAACTCCAATATAATTCCAAGAGAATCAACTAGATAGTCAGACTCAATCAATGGAAATATATCCGAGAGTTATATCTCTATAATCAGCAAATCAAACAGATAGAATCCGTGAGTCTGATTATTATGAGAAACAACGCGAACGGTACCAAAGAACAATGTTCAAGTGTCAATCAATTTATATCAACAACCAAAGGTTGGAATATCTAGTTGATTGAACTACGAACAACCTGTGATATTTCAATTATATAGAAAATATAATGTGGAAAATAAATAACTTAGACACCAGAAATTTTGTTAACGAGGAAACCGCAAATGCAGAAAAACCCCGGGACCTAGTCCAGATCGAACACCACACTATATTAAGCCGCTACAGACACTAGCCTACTACTCCCTCCATTTCAAAATAATAGGCAGGTTTGTGTGTAAACTCACTTATGCCTTTTCAACATATAGTGTCTATCCCAAGGGATGTGACTCTCCATGAGAGGATGTGACTCTTGGTGAAAGGATATCTCCAAGAGTCTCCTTGAACCTATATAAACCCCATACATTCTCCATTGCAAAAGTGTGTTTTTAGAGTCATAAAACTAGTACTAGAAATTTAAGAGTTTGCATGTGTCTTCAAGAGTTAAAGAAGAGTTTGTGCTACATTTATACGCGTTCGTTGTTCGGTGTTATCGAAGTGTTGCGAAAAAACATCGAGGTATTGTTGAATGTTGGAGACATATGCCGCTAAATCTGTAACAACATTATATGCAGAGCATTAAATGTCTTAAGCAAAGAGATTACTCGCCTCAATACACCCAAGTAAGTTTGTTTAAGTTTTGTGATTGATCATCCTTTTCTATCCTTCTTTTCTTGTTTTGTTGTTGGTATTACGAAATGTAATAAATGTTACAAAGAGTTGTAACAAATCGGTGGATATAATACACGAGTCGTATTATGGAGAATCAGTAACAAAGATAATTATTCAACAATCTTAAGACATTTAAAGTTATCATCGTTACTGGTTTGGGTATGTTGAGAAAGGCTCTGGTAGAAACTTATACTTTCCACCATATATAATTATTATTCATCTAACAGAGGATCTGTGAAACAGTCAACGACTGCTTGACAACATTTGGTTTCTGTGTACCAAATTAGTTTCAAATTGTACGTGATCAAGATGGATGAGGACAAGCCTGCCTACATACGCCAATTATGGGATGGGGGGCTGGAATTCCATACCAATAAATTAACGAGACTCTAACTCGGAGTTAGAACATAATGGCGGAAAAAGTCATAGCATCATGAATTTAAACACATTTGTGAATTATGGATTTCATGATGGTAAGCACGTACAAAGGTTAATAGACCGTGATTGTGGACAGTCGTAAATATTTACACTCATAACGAGACGAACAGTAAATGTCGATCAGTGATGGATGCGTCTTTCCATCAAATGACATGACCGGATGAATGGGATACATACTGTGATCTTCTTGAATTCTCTTATGGATTTAAGAATCATTATGTATTAGCATTCTTTAGTTGGTACTGTAGATATTTCCATTCGGTTACAAATTTTATAGCTATGAGACCTATGCGCTAGCCAACTGCTCCACCGCCTCGTGTTGACATAAAATGTCCTGACACATTCACGGACACAGGAGAGAGAAAGAGCGATGACATGGCAGCGATTTTTTAGGGTTTTTTCTCTTCGTGCAGCCATGGCGGAGGGGATTTCTTCGCAGCAGATTTCGTCTCATCCTCTGAATAATAGTGAGATTTCGTCAAGTATTCCAGCAATTAATCATGTTTCAAAGGATTTCCCCCCTTTGATTTCTTCTACTGCTGTTGGTGGTTCACCCAATCCGTTAATAATCCCTGTCTCAGATCCGCGTCAATCTTCCATGGTGTTGATGGTGATTTTTAGCTTAGGGTTAAAAAATCGTAAAACCCTAGTCGGACAGTGACGTCACAGAATTTGAGTAATACTGTCTCCACTAAGTGAATTTATTGAACCCTTTAATATGTCTGCGAGAAAATTACCAGGGTACCTTTTTTTACTAATTAGGGTTTCGACAGGCCAAATCATAATTCCCACACCACCGCGCCAATGGCAAACCATGCCTTGGCGCATGCCAGCCACATCTACCGCGCCAAGGCATGCCAACCATGCTAGCCGTACCACCATGCCAGCCACGTCTACCGCGCCAAGGCATGCCAACCATGCTAGCAGCACCACTGTGCCAATGGCAAACCATGCCAGCCACATCTACCGCGCCAAGGCATGCCAACCATGCTAGCCGCACCACTGTGCCAATGGCAAACCATGCCAGCCACGTCTACCGCTCCAAGGCATGCCAACCATGCTAGCCGCACCATTGTGCCAATGACAAACCATGCCAACCACATCTACCACGCCAAGGCATGCCAATCATGCTAGCCAAGCCAACCGCACCTTTCCTTGGCCCTAACCATGCTAGCCGCACCATGCGCCTACGGCATGCCAAACCCTTGGCCCCACCATGCCAAGCCAACCACACCTTGGCCCCATCATGCCAAACCCTTGGCCCCACATGTGCCAATGGCATGCCAGCCACCTTGACGCGCCATACCGTGTTGGCCTTCCCCACGTGACTACCAAAACAAAGGCCTGCAACAATCAACGGCCATCTTCCCATCTAAGATGCAAATATTAGCCGTCCAAGGTCACCAACCAATGCATGGTAACCTTTGGCCCAACGCCAAAACCTTAGTTTTGGCCACACCCATACCGCGCCAAGGCATTCCGTGCCAGCCACCTTGTCGCGCCATACTGTGTTGGCCTTCCCTATGCGGCTACCAAAACGAAGGCGTGCGACGATCAACGACCACCCTTCCATCTTAGGTGCAAATCCTAGCCGTCCAAGGTTTCCGAACAACGCATGGTAACCTTTGGCCCAAAACATGCTAGATCCCCAAAACTTGCTAGCTTCCCAAAACTTGCTAGCTTCCCAAAACATGCTAGCTTCCCAAAAACGCACCAAACATGCCACCGTCCCTCTTGAATTCTTCCTGAGTTTTACTTTCGTGTTGTTTTCACCTCTTGAACGAGCTCAAAACCTAAATATTACCGCGTAGGGAGATAGGAAATTCTTTTCCGTATATAATTGAGGGGCGGACCATCAAAATCCGAGTCTGTATGAGAATTCTATATCGATTCTAGTAAAGGGAGCTAATTAGGGTTTCAGCATACTAAACCCTAATTTAGACAAAGCCGCAAGCGTTTCCCTTCCAAGATGCACACTGCCAGTGGCTCCACTCCATGTCAAAGCCATGCCGGCCATGCTTTCATACCGCTGGCTACCAAACGAAGGCCTGCAACAATCAACGTCCATCTTTCCATCTAAGATGCAAATCTTAGCCGTCCAAGGTCGCCAACCAACGCATGGTAACCTTTGGCCCAACGCCAAAACCCTAGTTTTGGCCGCGCCTAAACCACGCCAAGGCATGCCGACCATGCCACATGTGCCAATGGCATACCATGTCGGCCTTCCCTTTACAGTTGCCAAAACAGAGGCATGCAACAATCAACGACCACTTTTCATCTAAGGTGCAGATCTTAGCCGTCCAAGGTTACCAGCTAACGCATGGAAACCTTTGGCCCTAGTTTGGTCGCGCCTAAACAAAGCCAAAACCCTAACTTTTTGCCGCGCCTAAACTAGGTCATATTAAATCCATACTGATCATGCAATAATCAACGGCTACCTGTCCTCTTAAGATGCAAAATCTCGACCGTCGAAGGTCACCACGCAAGTCTCCCAAGCTCAACTTGCCAGACAACAGCAAACGTGCTACAGGTTTTCCACGAAAACATTCGAGACATCAACGCATGTCACAAACTGGGGGATGCTCATTGGGTATTGGTTTGGCGGTTTACAGCATGCGGCGTACACTACGCCCGTTATAAGAGAGTGTCATAAGGATGGAGCGGTTAGTAAATACAGGGAGTAATGGTGAAACGCCTTCTCTAATGGAACATCAATTCCATGCGTTACATGTGACTACCTCCTTCCATTTACTCACCCGTTTTCCATTTCTTAATGAGACCAGAGTACGTTTCATTCCGACTTGAATAAATGGGTCTTACCTATTTCCACCGAACAACAAGTTCAGGTCAGGAGCATACAACACTCATAAAATATTTGCTAGCTCTTCATCTGTTAGCTTCCCACTTTCTGATACAAGTCGTGAAACCACTACTCTTCCAGAATCAACCTTGTCTCAACACTTTCTTCGCTTCCCTCCCCAAAACCAACCCATTCTCCTCCTTTTTGTGACCGAAGCAAGTCTGGAACGGCCATTTCTTGGTTTAGGCCGTATTTGTACAGATTGATCTCTCGAATCTAAAGTACTCCCTTGTAGTACATTGTTTAGGGTTTAAATTCGTTTCTCACCCACACACCCGAAATTACCGAATAGCAGAAACCATTTTCACCCTCAAACAATTGGCGACCACAGTGGGAGATTGATCTTTCGGTTACAATGTCAATTTTCGACCATCGATCTCATGCTTCGACCCATACATCAAGATGGTAGAAGCAGGCGATCCGTTCAGGGATCGACGACTCAGTTACCAGACGACCCGATTATCAGTCTTGACACGGCAAGGGATGACTGGGGACTTCCTAGAGATTAAAAGCGAATGATTCAACCAGGAATCGACGACTCGATTATTAGATGAGACGACTGGGGACTTTTCACAATCACGGCGGTGCTTCCCATAAAACTCGGTCTTACACCCGGAAGGTTCCCTTTTCATCGGGAGACCTGAAAAACCGAGTAAGTCTTACCTAGACAAGATATTTCAAGTTTTCACGGGAATTATAAAACCGATAGCCATGTTATGTTTCACCCATGTCATCTACCAACACACGGTTCCTCCATTTTCCTAGGATGTTTGCGTCACTTGCAATCGTACCCAAGACAACATCATTCCAAAAAAAAAAAAAAAAAAAAAACAATTCGTTCCAGAAGAATAATCCATAACCCTCGAGATAACATTTGTCTATCAACCCAAGAAATCTAGGAAATCAAAACCACAAACTAGGCGTTTCTTCTGCCTTTCAAAAAAAAAAAAAAAACCTAAGAAAAGAGGTTCAGAAAACAAAAGTATTCAAGGAAAATTGCCTAACAACGGATCATTCTTTTTGTAGAAAATGTCTTTCATACTTTGAAGAGCAGCCTGCTTCAGCTTCAATTCCTGGGACAACTTCTCGACTTCTACCTCCTGTTGATTAATTAAATCCGCGGAAGGGCCATCAACCGTTCTAGCCTGCAGCCTTTGGATCTCGGAAAATCCCTCACAGAACCAGGAAGCGTTAAATTCAAAGTTTATACACATATCCCGGTGGAACTCCCAATTTGAGATTACATCTCCAGAAACGGTGTGGCCAGTCACCTCGCGCATATCACAAATTGAAGATAATATTTCTTCCACTCGCTTAACCAATGCGAACCGGCTAGTGATCTTCTTGGCTGTTGCGATGTGTCCATGTCTCTTCCATATTCTGGTATAAAACTCCTCATGCTTAGCCGGTACACTGAAGCCTCCAATCAACACATGATCTTCATGAGGAATCAAGAATGGAGGGTCGAAAGTGGCGCCTGCAATCGATTCCGCGACCAGCAAAGATTTTTTGGGAACAATCACGCCCGCCACCACGGCGTTGTTCTCCGCCATTGGAGACACAACAACATCCTCACGATGATCAACCTCCATCTCCAGATTACCAGCCTGTACGATTTCCATGATTGGAGACACGGTTGCGTCTTCATCGCCATAAATTCCCATCTCGGGGTTATCTTCAGATCGGACTCTTCCTGTAAAATATCACCAATTAAATATTTAACCCACATAAATAAATAGCCTAGGGGAAAACGTGCGAAAACTCACCGACTCATTCGTGGGCCCACTAAAAAAAGACTCGCCGCTACGCTCTGAAATACTTTGCACATCACTGTAGGATCCTGAACTTTCCTCTTCTTCGCCTTCCTTTTCACTGACAAAAGGCTCAGTATCGCCGGATTTTTCTTCAGAAGGTGCCATTTCCTGGCCACGTGCAAGTCTGGCAAAGGCGTTTGTCTTGATAATACCCTGAGTCAAAAAAGGGAAAAGGTCTTCAGTGGCGACAATTCAGGATATTTATGCAATACGGCCAAATCGGGAAGAAAAACCATACATACTTGCATGTTGGAAGAACTGAAAGTCACAAGAGCCGTTGAAACTGAATCTGATCGGAAGCCACCTGCACGATTTTTTGACCTTCGCTCCTTTTCCTGGGGACTCTCTGCATCCGAGCTAGAGGATTTTCGCTTGCCCGAGGGAAGCTGTTTCAACAACTTATGATTTGCTAGAACTGCAGAAGAAGGTTTTCCGCGTGGATTTGTCACAACGTTCTGCACGAACTGATGAATGGCAAGAAACTCGTCTTTCCAGAAGAGGTTATATTTGGGAGTCATCACAGGTTTTCATTCCGGGAGCAAGAAAGTAAGGGATTTACCCGGCGCAAGAACATTGGCGTCAAGAGCAGCTGGTAACAATTCTTCCGGAGAGGTCGGCTGACGCATAAATGGAACCCCTTGGTCAAATCCCATATGTCGGGCTGCCCTGTCAATATTATAAAGGACCTCCTTGAAGGACCCCTGGAAGAAGGATGGCACGTGTCCAGAGCTACAGCTTCGCACGAATACAATCTCTCCAACACTCATATTCTTTCCAGCAGAAAGCAAAGTCAAGCTCGGAGCAGCGACAAAAGTACTTGGCTGAACTATGGAGGCATGGGCCGGGGCCCAAGGACGAAAATTAATTGCATACGAATTGTCAAGGAAATCAATGAGCTTTACGCAAGCTCTTGGACTCCTCTCCAACCAACGGAGTATCCTAGAACTGCCATACGCATCAGGAAACGAAACTCTCGGGTTAGGAGCGTAATTTTTGAAATGCTCCCACAACCACGCTTGATGAAAAGCGACGTGAACATATGAGTCCACTTTCATATAACCATTTGAAGCATACATGTCCGCGACTAGGTGATCCAAATGGGTGTTGTTGATGGTGGATTTTCACTTAAGGCTAAAATTGTAAAGGCCAAAATTATGCGCTAACATCTTGCAAAAGATAAAGCCATTAATAAGTGATGAATACTTCTTCACCTTGCTAATTCACCTAGAATAGAGCATGTGGCAACAATCCCAGTATTCTGTGAATTAAATACACAAAATTCATCCAGGTTGGAGCATGTAGCAACAATCCCATATACCCTGTGAATTTACAACATTATTAATTAATGCATGACCATCCTTGTATTTCATGTACTCATTACCGCTGCGGCATGACGACTGAGTGTTGTTCTCAGCAGAGCAACACGAATCTCCGAGCATTAATGATGAAGCATGTACGAAATACCCATACAGGATACAACTCTCGGTGTGTTATACTAGCCCGATTGAGCATATTTGAACCTGAACTGACCATATCAGTCTCAGAAACGATCACGACCATCCAACTTCACCAGCATGATTGGATGGCTTAGATTGAATCCATGTCCCCAAGCAGGTATTGGAATATGCACCACCGACCCAACGCGGGCCCCTGCATGGTCGGCCTCCCCAAGGGGTGGCATAGCTTGCCAAACCGTCCAAGCCAAAGCAGTATGGACGAAAAACCCTAAATTAGGGTTTGCGGCACATTACATGTGTCGCAAAACAGTCTCAACCATCCATCTTCGCAGGCATAGATGGAGGGTGTAGATGTAAATTCAAAGGGCCCAGAGCATGTCAACACAAACACCGTGGGCCCGCCTACATACCTAACTGATCGGTCATACCAACTATGGTTGGTCATCTTGATTCGTGCGCCCCAAACTGGGTATGACACACGACCGACAAAACCTAATTAGGGTTTGTGTCGCGATCACGAGCGTCCATTTTCTCCTGCACGAATGAAGGGTCCAGGAATAGACTAAGCAGGTCCGGTAAGTATCAACACGATCACTATGGGCCCACCTATCTCCACACCCGATCGGCCAAGACCAAACTTGGTTGTACACCTTGATTCGCGCGCCCTGAAGGTGGCATGCCACGCCCCTTTAAGAATCCTTTGCGGCACAAGATTCCTGTCGCAAATCAATCTCAACCACTCTTCTTTACCGGTAAACTTGGGTGGCCTAGATCGCACCTTCGTGGGATAGTGAAGTATAGACATGGGCACCAGCATGTCGTCTACACACATGCCTGATCGGTCCTCTATAAAGCACTTCCCATGCTTGGATTCGACCAAGATGAAAGAAGGAACTTGCGTACCTCTTAAACCATAATCCGACGGTCGCAGATGAGGGTTGCAAGTCATCTCGTCCGTCCAACTTCACCAGCTTGGACGGACAGCCTAAGACATGATGTTATTTTAAGACGCTTAAATTCGTGACTTACTCCGTTAAGCCTTAAAAACAGCGATGCTTCATACATGCTGAATATACTCGATGCAGTACCTGCATAGAATACGCACGATACTTCACAAGTATCGACTTCCTAAATAACTTAGTTATTTAGTCTAGCATTACATGCTACTTTCTGTGGGTCCCACGATCCACACACTCGAGACATCAATCATGTCACAAACTGGGGGATACATACTGAGGTATTGGTCTGGCGGTTTACAGCGTGCAGCGTGCAACGCGCCATCACAAGAACGTGTCAGGAAGTCATGGACGGTTAGAGATGACAAGAGAAGTGGGCAAGACTGGTCGTGTAACACTAACACAACTCCACTACTCCATCACTCCACTTCCTCCACTTCCCACGAGAGACGTGAATAAGGCTCAAATGACTTATATAAATAGGTTCTCCTCCCTATTTCCAAAAACAACAGAACAAGTCCAGACAACAGAGGCAAGTGTTGATACCATCGTATTCAAACACCGGAACTGATAGCTTACATCCTGCAAGCCAGTTCAGCTTCCTGATACAAGTCATACATAGCCAACACCTTCACAATCTCAACACCTTCTTCGCTTCCCTCCCTAAGATCAACCCCATCTCCTTCACTTTGTGACCGAAACAAGTCTGGAACGGCCATTTCTTGGTTTAGGACGGATTTGCACAGATTGATTTCTCGAATCTACAAGCACTCCCGTGTAGTGCATTTTTTTAAGGTTTAGACTCATTTTTCATCCACACACCCCAAATTACCAAAACCGGCAGAGATAGTTTTCACCCATAAACAGGTGTACAAAGAACCAAGAAACAAGCCGACGATGGGAAGAACAACGCCTTTCGCCAATTTGATGGCAAATTTGAGAAGCTCCTGTCTTATCTCCTTTTTACCAGAACCATCGTCGAAAATATCTCTGGACAACCACAGAGTTAAAAATGCAGCAACATGGAGCGTATCATCTAGCACTAGACCCAACTCCGGCTCATCAGGGAACCACTCAGAAACCCACCAGTTATAGAAGCACTTTTCCTCATAATTCTTTCGAACGTATCCGACTGCCTTTGTGGCCAAAGTAGCACGTATTTTTTCTTCTTCCTCGGACAAGACGACATCAAGATTTTCGATTACCGGGAGGCTCAACAGAACGGCTACGCTTTCCAAAGAAATAGTCATCTCACCCCATCTACATATAGCTGTGTGAGTTTCCGGGCACCACCTGGAGATGAAAGTAATCAACCCTGCAACGTCTTTTCTAATTTGAAGTATCGCAGGCGCCATTGATATAGGTGTATCCGTACTCCTTTAGGGAACTTAATTAACCTCAAGCTAAGTTGAGGTAAGAAACCTATTCTAGGCATGAATCCTTGTTTAGGCAGAATTCCTAGTTAGGAAGATTTTTGTTTTAGGCAATAGTCTTAGTTTAGGAAATAGATTCCTAATAGAAGTCCTTAATCGGCTGAGTACGATGAAGACTATAAATAGAGAGCTTTGGCTAATAGCTAAACACACAGATACTAGGCACAGAAAACCTAGAGAAAGCTTACAACAATACTTGTGCAAGCTTAGCAAACAGTTTAAGGTTAATGCACTGTTTAGAGAGATTGTGAGCGTAACAAAGAGAGAATTGTAATCGTTTTCTTGTTCATAATCTAAGAGAAGATATTTTCTTCGAATTACTACTTGTATTCTGTTTTCTAAGTTTCTCGTCTATTATTATTCTGAATTCCGCCTTTATAGTAATAGTTACCAAGGTACAAAGATCAATACGTATCAAGTTGGCATCACGAGCAAGGTTAGTTTCTAGGGTAAATCCCTGTGGTTTATGGTTTTCACTAGATCGATCTCTCTACATAAAGCTTGGCGAGGTACTCGAGAAGTTGGAAGACGTTAAGAAAACAAGGGGATCAAGGATGACAAAGTCAGATGGTGATCCTAAGGAAGGCGAGCCACAAACTATGGAAGAAAAGGTGGCTACGCTGCAGACAGACATGAAGTCTATTCAAGTTACCCTTCAGGAATTGAGTGAATGTATTCGTTCTCATACACCTAAGAAGAAGACAAAGAAAAAGGTTACACCTTCACCTGAAGCTTCGGAAAAAGATGATTCTGAAGAAGACGATTCAAAAGAAGAAGAAGAAGAGGAAGAAGATGAGGATGAAGAAAAGGAGAAAGAGTTTCTTAAAAGTCCTACATCAACTAAACCTCATGGTAAGAATCTGAAAATTGATTTTCGTGTTGATATTCCACTTTATGATGGGAGTGTCGATGTAGAAAAATTAGATGATTGGATTGAACGTCTAGAGACGTATTTCTCTTTCTTTGAATATGGTTCAAAGGAAAAGATAGCTTTCACGGCATTGAAGCTACAAAAGCATGCTCTAACCTGGTGGAAAGCTTATCAAAGACAAAACCTAGGTAAAAGAGTATTGTCGTGGAAAAGATTCAAGGCAGTTGTAAGGAAACAGTTTTATCCGGTTGGCTACCTTGAGGAGAGATGGTTCAAGTGGTACAACTTGAAGCAGACTTACAACCAAACCGTACAAGAATATACTTCGGAATTTCAGAATCAAGCTATGATCTTGGACTTAGACTTGGGGGATTATGTTATCTACATGAAATATATTTTCGGGTTCCATGAGTATATACGGAAGGAGTTGAAGATGTTTTCGGTGGATACTATCTCCGAAGCAAGTATAAAAGCTAATGCCATTGAAGGATGGCTTAAGAAATCTGATTCAAAGGGAAATACTAAGGTGAAATATGGAGGTACCACTGTGAAAGGAGGTGAAAGGAGCAAAGAAGAAGGGAAGTCTAGTGACAAGGAAGGTTTGTCTTGCACCAATTGCAAGCAAACAGGTCACATTGTCGACAAGTGTTGGGTTAAGAACCCTCATCTAAAGCCTAAAGGGTTGCAGAGGAAAGAAGCCAAGAAGGAAGCACTAGTCGCTCAAACTCCAAAAGAAGTCCACGGACTAACGGAACCCAATTCAAAGCTTTCTCTTATGACATGGGCAAAAGAAAGACCTTCAAAAGATGATCTTAGGGAGAAACTCTTCACAGTGAAGATGCAAGTCAAAACTTCACTAGTTGATGCAGTTATTGACCCAGGAACTCATAAGAATTTACTCTCAAATTCTTTGGTGCAGAAGTTAGGTTTGAAGACTTTCAAACATCCAAAACCATACCCTTTAGGATGGCTTCAAAAGGAAGGGGGCTTACAAGTTTTACAGCAGCGCACGTTCAAATTTGCTCTAGATGAGTCATATATTGACGAAGTTACATGCGACGTAGTTCCTTTGGATGTTTGTCAGGTGGTACTAGGTAGTCCTTACCTATGGGATAGAGATGCAACTCTACACAGGAGGGAACAAAAGTACACCTTTACCAAAGATGGAGAAAGTTTTGTGATTCGGGCTATTGATTCTCCTCTTGAGGGAGCAAGTTTGATCACAGCCACTCAGGCTAAGCGGTTGGTGAATGCTAGCACGAATTTCATTCTCCTTGTGATCCGTTCTCTTGAGGAGAAGCCAAGTATAGTTTGTTTGGCAGCCTTGACTGCACAACAAGAAGATGACCTAGAAAGGTTGAAGTTGAAGTACAAGGATTTATTTTCAGATGTCACGGGATTACCGCCAAAGAGGAGTGTGGAGCATGAGATCATGTTGACCGGGGAGAGTTCTCTTCCTAATGTAGGTCTTTATCGCACGACCATAGAGGAATCTAATGAGATCAAGAAACAAGTCCAGGAACTTTTAGAATTAGGAATGATAGTGCCAAGTGCTTCACCTTGTGGATCAGCGGTGTTGTTGGTTCCAAATAAAGATGGAGGCTGGCGCATGTGTATTGATTATAGAGCGTTGAACAAGATCACAATCAAGAATCGTTACCCTTTACCTAGGATAGACGACATGATGGATCAGTTGGAAAAAGCTCGAGTCTTTACAAAGTTGGATTTCAAATTCGGATATCACCAGATGAGAGTTCGAGAAGATGACACATGGAAAACTGCTTTCAAAACCAAACAAGGCTTGTTCGAATGGTTGGTGATGCCTTTTGGTTTGTGTAATGCTCCAGCGACGTTTATGCGTTTGATGAATGATTTGTTACGACCTTTTATAGAAGATTTTGTGATTGTTTACTTGGATGATATCCTAATATACAGCAGAACTTGGGAAGAGCATCTCGTTCACGTTGAGAAGGTGTTTAAAGTATTACATGAAGGCCAACTGAAGTTGAACGTAAAGAAGTGTGAGTTTGGGAAGGAGGAGTTAGTGTATCTCGGATTTATTGTTGGTGGTGGACAACGGAAGATTGATCCAAGGAAGGTTGAAGTGATCACTAAGTGGCCTAGACCTAGTACTGTAACTGAAATCAGGAGTTTCTTAGGGGCTTGCACCTACTTGCGTAAGTTTATCCGGCATTTTTCAAATATTGCAAGACCATTACATGGTTTGACGGGAGCTAAGGCAAAGTTTGAATGGCAGCAAACTCATGAAGACGCTTTTCAGTTACTAAAAAGAAAGATTTCAGAATCACCGGTGTTGGCATTGCCTAACCTACATCGTACTTTTGAAGTTGAGACCGACGCTTCTAACTATGCATTGGGAGGAGTGTTGTTACAGGATGGTAAACCAGTGGAGTACCATTCAGAATTGTTCTCAGGTGCTATTAAGAACTACGCAACTTATGACAAAGAATTTTATGCTTTATATCAATGTATCAAACATTGGCGAGTGTATCTCTTAGGTAAAGAAGTAGTGGTACATTCAGATCACAAACCGTTGGAGTATCTACATGCACAGATTTAAACTACAACAAGCTCGTCACATGAAGTGGATGTCTACTTGATGACTTTCAATATTCTCATTAGGTACAAGAAGGGAGTAACAAACAAGCTGGCAGATATGTTATCTCGACCTCCAGTTCGAGCATTAATGGTGGCCATTAGAATTCAGCCAATTGTCCCTCAAGAGTATGCGGAATCATACGCATCCAGCAAAGACTTCAAGAAGGTGTTAGAAGGTGTAAATAGTGGTTTGGAAAGCGAGTATGAACTCCGAGATGGATTTTTATACAAAGGTCAGTTACTTTGCATACCAGAAGATGGAGATCGTTTACAGTGGTTGAGAGAGGCACACACTTCCAGAGTTGTTGGACACTTTGGGATGAATAAAACTCTACTTAACCTCCGTCGTTATGTCTTTTGGCCGAAGATGTAAGATGATGTGACTAAGTTAGTTAGAGGGTGTAAGTTGTGCATCACATCTAAACCTTCCAACAGAAAACGTGGGTTATATCTACCATTACCAGTACCATCAAGGCCTTGGGAGAGTATTTCTATGGATTTTCTTGGTGGGTTACCGAAGACCAAGTCTGGTCATGATTACTTGTTCGTTGTGGTCGACCGATTCAACAAGATGATTGCATTAATTCCATGTACAAAGACGATAACGGGAGCCGGTGCAGCAAAGCTCTTCTTTGAGCACGTGTGGAAGCATTTTGGTTTACCTACTTCGATTATTTCTGATAGAGATAGTCGATTCCTTAGTCACTTTTGGGATTCTTTATGGAAGATGATGGACACTAGGTTGAAGAAGAGTACAACTTTTCATCCACAAACAGACGGACAAACATAAGTGGTCAATAGGACTATGGTTCACATGTTAAGGGGATATAATTCTAAGCATCCTAAAACTTGGGATGAGAGTTTACCGTATCTACAATTTGCTTTCAATAGAGCAGTTCACAGTTCTTCGGGGAAATCTCCTTTCGAGACGTGCTATGGTTACATACCACCTAGTCCTTTCGATCTAGTATTTTCTAGTGACACCTTAATGGGGGGAAAGGAAGGAAGTGAACTGCAAAAGGCACAAAAGTTCTTAGAGAAGATATCTCAGATTCATGCGACTGTTGAAGCATAAGTAAAGAAGTCACAAGCCAAATACAAAGCAAAGCATGACAAGCATCTCGTGCCTTGTAATTTTGGTATTGGTGACTTGGTATGGTTAAAATTAGGTAAGGAACGACTGAATGGGGAAGGTAAGAAGTTGAAACCATTGAGATATGGACCATTTCGTATTCTCGATCAGATTGGTGACAATGCCTTTCGTCTAGATCTGCCACCTTATCTAGGAATATACTCGGTCATAAATGCCGAATACTTGAAGTTGTTTGAACCACCATTACTTGATGATGACGGCGACGACACTATGATCTTACCACGAGTAGAAGACTTATGGTTTGATAGAGAGGAACAACTCAAGGAAGACTGCATATTGGAGCGAAGAGTGACTAAAACACGACAAGGAGAGAAATAAGCTTTTCTAATTGGATGTGAAGGTCAAGTTCCTAGCAAGGCTAAGTGGTTTAACAACGAAAAAGGGACTCTCGAGTTCCCTAACCTTCATTTTTAACTCTCACGGGAGTTCAAGTTCTTAAAAGGGGGACCCATGATATAGGTGTATCCGTACTCCTTTAGGGAACTTAATTAACCTCAAGCTAAGTTGAGGGAAGAAACCTATTCTAGGCATGAATCCTTGTTTAGGCAGAATTCCTAGTTAGGGAAGAGTTTTGTTTTAGGCAATACTCTTAGTTTAGGAAATAGATTCCTAATAGAAGTCCTTAATCGGCTGAGTACGATGAAGACTATAAATAGAGAGCTTTGGCTAATAGCTAAACACACAGATACTAGGCACGGAAAACCTAGAGAAAGCTTACAACAATACTTGTGCAAGCTTAGCAAACAGTTTAAGGTTAATCTTTGTTTAGAGAGATTGTGAGCGTAACAAAGAGAGAATTGTAATCGTTTTCTTGTTCATAATCTAAGAGAAGATATTTTCTTCGAATTACTACTTGTATTCTGTTTTCTAAGTTTCTCGTCTATTATTATTCTGAATTCCGCCTTTATAGTAATAGTTACCAAGGTACATAGATCAATACGTATCAGCCATGACAGCATGCATGATTTGCGCTTCGTTTAAGTTGGCCTTCACGTGATCGCGGCTCATCATGAACTTCATCCATTTATCATAAGAGCGTAATGGACTAAGGCGGATTTTAAAGTTTATGGGAGAAGCCGGATATTATTTCTTCTGAAGGAAAAACCTCATTATACGCCCTGGGCAGACTGATTGGACTTCTCCACCATTCTCCGAATCAGTCAGAAGGGTTGCCACGAATTTAGGATGGGTCCTTGTAATCGTAGCAGACTTCGTAAGGAACTCATCATCTATGTTCGGTTTGGAGTTGTTAACGCTCCTCAACGCGGCGGCGGAACTACTTTCAGGTGACATCTTAACAAAATTCCTTATGCCTTTGAAGTAACTACAACGAAGCAAAGGAAAAGAATTACTACTTTGAAGAAAAGCTTACATGGAAATTTTATCAAAAAATTGGTCACCACAATTAAGGGTCAACAACACTTTTCTTTTGGCCGCGTGTCACGGCATTCATAACTAAAGGAATGGGGACTGCTCAATAAACTCAACATGCGAAGCCGCGGAAAGTAGAACCTCGACCAAGTTACGTTTGGTCATGGGAAATATGCCCGCGACCAAAAGAAGGATGTTTCACCATTTTAAAGCTGTGCACACGGCCACAAGATGAAAAGGAAACCCTAAAGCTAGGTTTTCACGGGAGGGGGACTAACGGCAACAACCCATTCACGCGCACCTATTTGCATAATAATTAGCCTCCTTACTATTGTGACGGCTAATATTACTACGATACTGCTAGCAGGGAAGAATCATTCATACAAAAGTACTTCTATGGGTTTATGGAGAATAGTTTTGTGGCTAGGGTTTACAAAAAAAAAAAGAGAAGAAACGTTGTAACACATACTTGGAGTGCGCTCGCCTACTTCTCTGCCTTGCTGCTAACGCGAAGAGGTGAAAACAAAGCCAATATTAAAAAAAAAAAAAAATATGTGCGACCCCTTTTATACGCATATTACTTTGGAGTTTGGATGGAAGAAGGTTTCCTTTTATAAGCATATAGTTGTTTTGGAACTAGAATGGAGGAAGGTTTCTTGTTCAAGTTATGCACGGAGAAGGGCAACCGGGCCCGCGAAGGCAACGTCCCATGGCGCCACCAATCCATGGCCAAGATAATGCCAAACCATTCACTCCCAAGCCAACACTCCGTGGCTCCACCTTCATCGCTCCACGACCCTTCCAAGCAAGTCCATTTGCCTTTCTAAGCCAAGGGGCTCCATTCCAAGCAGACCAATGCTGACGGCTCCATTCCAAGCCGACCAATGCTGACGGCTCCATTCCAAGCCGACCCACGCCAGCGGCTCCGTTTCAAGCCGCACCATGCCAACGGCTTGCCAAGCCAAGCCGGCAACACCAACGACTCGCCAAACCAGCGTCATGATGTTCTCTAACCCATCCAGGATGATACACAACAGGACTAAACCGAGGATCCTCATCTCGCCACCTCGCGGTCTACACAATAAATGGAATCTATGCAAGGCCACCAAACACGGGATCATGAACTCTCCTTACCTCTCGAAAAATGTTAGTCGGACTTTCCTGACTATCTTGCATGATTTACGTTTCGATTCTGACCTTGTCTGTCACCATCTTATGCTTACCTCGCAACAATGCCCCTGTTCCGAGCTAATCAGGGGACTTAATGTTTATGGTGGTTTTTAGCTTAGGGTTAAAATCGTAAAACCATAGTCGGACAGTGACGTCACAGAATTTGAGTAATAATGTCTCCACTAAGTGAATTTATTGAACTGTTTAATATGTCTGCGAGAAAATTACCAGGGTACATTTTTTTACTAATTAGGGTTTCGACAGGCCAACCCTAATTCCCACACCACCGCGCCAATGGCAAACCATGTCAGCCACATCTACCGCGCCAAGGCATGCCAACCATGCTAGCCGCACCACCGTGCCAATGGCAAACCATGCCAGCCACGTCTACCGCGCCAAGGCATGCCAACCATGCTAGCTTTACCACTGTGCCAATGGAAAACCATGCCAGCCACATCTACCGCGCCAAGGCATGCCAACCATGCTAGCCGCACCACTGTGCCAATGGCAAACCATGCCAGCCACATCTACCGCACCAAGGCATGCCAACCATGCTAGCCGCACCACCGTGCCAATGGCAAACCATGCCAGACGCATCTACCGCGCCAAGGAATGCCAACCATGCTAGCCGCACCACCATGCCAATGGCAAACAATGCCATCCACGTCTACCGCGCCAAGGCATGACAACCATACTAGCCGCACCACTGTGCCAATGGCAAACCATGCCATCCACATCTACCACGCCAAGGCATGCCAATCATGCTAGCCAAGCCAACCGTACCTTTCCTTGGCCCTAAACATGCTAGCCGCACCATGCGCCTACGGCATGCCAAACCCTTGGCCCCACCATGCCAAGCCAACCATACCTTGGACCCATCATGCCAAACCGTCCATGCCAAATCCTTGGCCCCACATGTGCCAATGGCATGCCAGCCACCTTGCCGCGCCATACCGTGTTGGCCTTCCCCATGCGGCTACCAAAACAAAGTCCTGCAACAATCAATGGCCATCTTCCCATCTAAGATGCAAATCTTAGCCGTCCAAGGTCACCAACCAACGCATGGTAACCTTTGGCCCAACGACAAAACCCTAGTTTTGGCCACACCCAAACCGCGCCAAGGCATGCCGTGCCAGCCACCTTTCCGGGCCATACCGTGTTGGCCTTCCCTATGCGGATACCAAAACGAAGGCGTGCGACGATCAACGACCACCCTTCCATCCTAGGTGCAAATCCTAGCCGTCCAAGGTTTCCGAACAACGCATGGTAACCTTTGTCCCAAAACACGCTAGCTCCCCAAAACTTGCTAGCTTCCAAAAACATGCTAGCTTCCCAAAAGCGCACCAAACATGCCACTGTCCCTCTTGAATTCTTCCTGAGTTTTACTTTCGGGCTGTTTTCACCTTTCGAACGAGCTCAAAACCTAAATATTCCCACATAAGGAGATAGGAAATTCTTTTCCGTACAGAATGGAGGGGCGGGCCATCAAAATCCGAGTCCGTATGAGAATTCTCCGACCAAGCTTGGTCGTCTTGGAAGCGCGCGCCCAAAGTTGGCACGATGCGCGGCTTTTGCGGCACCGGATTTCTGTCGCAAAATCGATCTCAACCACTCCTCTTTGCCGGTCAAATTGAGTGGCCTAGATCGCGCCTTTATGGGACAGAGCGGTACGGACGTGTACACCGGCATGTTGTCTACACGCATGCCCGGTCGGTCCTTTCCAAAACCCTTCCCATGCTTGGTTTCGACCAAGCTGAAGAGTGATGCCTGCGCACCTCTTCAAAACCCTGATTAAGATCATCTCATCCGTCCAACTTCACCGGTTTGGTTATACAACCCTGGTCAGGAGTTAATTGGTCAGTGAGGCGTCATGGTAATCACCACCCGTCACTTTACCACACCATAATGCAGTACCTGCATAAAATACACATGATACTTCACAAGTATCAACTTCCTGAATAACGCAGTTATTCAATTTAGCATTACATGCTACCTTTTGTGGGTCCCACGATCCACACATTCCAGACATCAATCATGTCACAAACTGGGGGATACATACTGGGGTATTGGTCTGGTGGTTTACAGCGTGCAGCGTGCAACGCGCCATCACAAGAACGTGTTAGGAAGTCATGGACGGTTAGAGATGACAGGAGAAGTGGGCAAGACTGGTCGTGTAACACCAACACACACCTCCACTACTACATCACTCCACTTCCAACGAGAGACGTGAATAAGGCTCAAATGACTTGTATAAATAGGTTCTCCTCCCTATTTCCAACACAGGAGAAAAACAGGGAGAAAAAACAACACAAGTCCAGACGATACAGAAACCAAGTGTTAATACAAAACGTATTCAAACACCCTGAGCCTGCTTGCATCAATCGTAAGCTTGCTCACCTTTCTGTTACAAGTCATAAGCAAGCCAACACCTTCACAATCTCAACACCTTCTTCGCTTCCCTCCCTAAGATCAACCCCATCTCCTTCACTTTGTGACCGAAACAAGTCTGGAACGGCCATTTCTTGGTTTAGGCCGGACTTGCACAGATTGATTTCCGAATCTACAAGCACTCACCGCGCAGTGCATTTGTTTAGGGTTTAGATTCATTCCTCATCCACACACCCCAAATTACCAAATCCGGCAGGAATAGTTTTCACCAATAAACAATTGGCGACCACAGCGGGAGGTTAATCTCTCGGTTGTAAAGTCAATTTCTTCGAAATCCAATTCAATTTTATCAATTTCAAAAAGGGTAGATCTTAGAACCAATTCAATCAGCAATTCATTTCAAGATGGTGGAACTCAGGTCTGGATCAGCAATCAATTCTGATGGAGCTAGTGTAGATAACACTCCCGGTGTCGATGTACTGTCAGTGGATCTACCGTGGTCAATACATCTCGTGGAGCCGTCACCAACGCTAGCGGAGCAGGAGATATTCCAGTAGGTGTAACTCCTCCCATCACCAGAGCCAGAGCAGCCGCAAATCCCGGCATCTCCTTAAGTGTAACACCTCCGGTAGTCACCAGAGCAACAACTTCCACTCCTTCATCAGGACGAGGAGCCGGAGGGACGAGAGGAGGACCATCTCCCATTACCATTGCAGACTTGATAGAGAAGCAGGAAGTTCTTGCTAAGACTCAAACGGATATGGCCGCAACTCAGAAAGAGGTACTCGCTTTTCTTAAGACATTAACTAATCGATTTCCACAAGACCCGCAACAGCCCCTGGAGCCAACAAGGAATGTATTCAACGCACCGGAAAAGGTACTTCAGCGGCGCGGACCTACATGGACATGATCAAAGAAGCGACATCAGATATGAGCGATCCTGTCATGGAGACTCCTACACTGGGGACTGATCCTCACAACGATCCTCCTCAAGTCAATAGTTTCACTATGAACCAGGGGCCGGTGGATCGGGAAGCGTTTTCTCTAGTGGAAAGTTTATGCAAACTTTTACACCTCTCGAATAATCAGCGCACGAATACATTTTGCTGCAATCAACCAGAGGAAGGTCACAACCGTTCCCTACATGTCACCGCACGCATCAAGGATTCATAGTTGGCCCTTATCTACACAGAAGCGTCTTCGAATGTGATTACTCAAGACTCTCAGGACATCCAAGGTTCTCCCAGGAAAGGTCGTACGGAAGCCTACCACAATTGACGGACTTCGAGGGAAACCAAACCAGCACATACGGGAGAAGCTCGCGGAAAGAATCAGACAAGTTCGTTGCGTCCCACTCCCCACATGGGCGTCAATTCAGGAAGAAGACCGGCTTGCATCATTGAGGGCTAAAACCCACGATGCATCTTTGCTGACGAAGCATTCTTCTCCATCCTGTGAAGCCACGACCCACGTTCACACGAAGAGGGAACGAACTTTTGTGGCGAGTCGTGACCAGAAAGGGAAAATGGTATACCGACACTGCCATTATCAATTAGCAGGGGAGACTATTACCCAGTCTCTCCACCCAATGGAATGCTACAATAGCAACGAACCACAAGAACAAGTGCTAGATGCTCCACAACAGCTGCAAGATGGCACCAACTCCACAACTGATGAGATTGAAATCATTGAGGAATCTCCTAGGCCTATCTCCATCAGCTCAACCTTGTGTACGGGTAAACACGCGAAGCTTGTGGAACTTCTCAAAGAGTACCAAGACATATTCGCTTGGAGATATGAAGAAATGCCGGATTTAGATGAAAATTGGTCACCCATCATCTACATGTCATACCTGGATCCAAGTCAATTAAACAGTTGTAGTTCAGATCAGGTGCTGCATAGACTTCAGAGACTTGAACAGGTGCTGCTCCAAAAACGATCCTCCTTTACCTAACATCGACATGTTAGTAGATTCAACCAGCGGACACGGCATGTTCTCCTCCATGGATGGATGTAGCGGCTACAACCAGATAAGGATGTACGAGCATGATGCAAGTAAGATAGCTATTCGAACTCCTCTCGGAAATTTTTATTATACCATACTGCCATTTGGTTTAAAGAATACCGGAGCAACGTATCAACGCTCTATGACGGCAATCTTCCACTGGAGCCGATACCTCAAAAGAGCAGACTCAAGAAGATAACAATGTCCACGCGTCATATCGAGCAAGATCTAGGCGAGTTACTCTATCAGACAGTGGTCGAACAAGATCCAGGCGAGTCACTTTATCAGACAGTGGTACATGTCTATCATGCTATGTTGGAGAATCCGCGCTTTTGGTCATCCTATGGAGCTGTTGAACGCTCATCTACAACAACATATGCCCTGATAGAAAGAACCAGGCCTGCCAGTAATGAAGAGCCTCCTAATGTTTATAGGGGCATATATCTCACCAACAGGCAATACAACCTTCAGCCTTCTATAAGCAGTTCCCTGAAGCAGCAAGAGGAAAACCACCGAGATACAACATCCTGCGCGTCCGTCAACTCCAACTCCAGTACCACATGCACGACTCCCACAATGATGAAACAATGTCCAAGATATTCCATATCTGGCTCGACAACAACCACTACGAACAAACCATGTAAACCAAGCTTGGGGACTGAGGCTCATCATGAAGTTCCTTCACCGTCAGTCAAGGACTTCTTCAACACGAGAAAGATGGTCAGTCAAGAATCATGGAATTCGCAAAGGTAAATCGAACTGAAGAGGAAGCCACTTCGACGCTCCCTCCAGCAGAAGATGCTTCAATGGTCTATTCAAGAGCCGCCTCAATGCTCTCTCCGGGACCCCTGTTCGCTTCAGAATCTTGCTTCAACACTCTCTCCAGGATCCACCTCAACGTTCGCACCAGAAACCACTTTAACATCCTCTCGAGCCGTTTCAACACTCAAGCTGCATCAATAATCTGCGCTCTGGTCAAGTTATCTTTGATGTACTCATTGCTCAACATACGTCTCATCCATCCTTCATGAGGGCCCAGCGGAGCATGAAAAAACCTTGAAGTCGATAGGAGAAGGGTTATCTTGTGGAACGGATATTTTCATATAGTTTAAAGGGCGCGGTGAACAACTCATCATCAATGTTTAGCATATCTTTGAAGCTGTCAACACCTCCTGACTTGGCACCAGCATTATCCCCAGAAGGACATCTCAACAGGAGTTCTTTTCTTCATTCTACAATTAAAAAAAAAAAACAAGAGTCAGTACTTGTATAAAAATGCGTGAGATGTGTAGTCACACACGACAGAACACACATTCACGTTGGAGTACACAAGGCTGGTATTGGGTCCAAACACCGGTATTGCTCAAGTCTCAAGTCCGGTGTTGATCAAGTCACAAGTCCGGTATTGTTCAAGTTTCGAGTCCGGTGTTGATCAAGTCACAAGTCCGGTGTTGATCAAGTCACAAGTCCGGTATTGCTCAAGTTTCGAGTCCGGTGTTGATCAAGTCACAAGTCCGGTATTGCTCAAGTTTCAAGTCTGGTATTGATCAAAGTCACAAGGCTGGTATTCGAATAAAAATAGGCGCACGCAACTACTAGGCCGGTTTTGAAATAAACATCGTGGTCGACGATCAGGCAGTGCACGCGACAGTCCCACTTGATCCCAGCCCAGATTGGTCGAAGCAGACACAGCCGTCCCCAATCAAAGCTCTCTCTCCAGAAGCTTGCTCACATTGGGTCCCACGTTCGATCAACAGACGCAGCGGAGCCACGATTAACCAAAACAGGCACATCAAGCCCACGTTCGATCAAGCAAGTGCAGTAGCCCCACGAATGAAACAGCGTAACATCAGCAAGACCGACATCATGCTAGGGAACACTCTCTCACATGGGTTTCTCACACAGGGGGACGCCTCTTGAACGTGACATGCTACAAGGACAGGATGACCCGTCTCTCCTGGTAACATCTAACTTTAAAGTCGCTCCAAAGAAGGATCACGGTGGTGAAAAACGAAGATAATGACTTGGTTCCAACTGTAATCCAGACTTGCTGGAGAGAGTGCATTGATTAACAAAGCTCAACTCTACCACCCGAAAGGACCATTTCCCTTACCATTCATTGATCAAATGCTTCGAAAGGTTGGCTAGACATGCTTTACCGAAGCTTCCCTTGATGGTTTTTCAGGTTATAACCAGATTGTAATAGCCCCGAAGATCAAGAAAAGACGACGTTTACTCGCCCTTGGCACTTTTGCTCATGCCATTTGGCTTTGCAATGCACAGCCACTTTTCAACGTTGTATGGTAAGTATATTCGCATTATGTGGAAAGCATCATAGAAGTTTATGGAATGGTGATTCTTTTGACAAATGCTTAGATAACCTTGCACTTATTCTTAAACGATGCGTAGAAACTAATTTTGTGCTTAATTGGGAAAAATGTTTATGGTCAATCATATTGTGCTAGGTCATGTCAAAGCGGGCTAGAAGTTGACAAGGCTAAGATAGATTTGATCTTGGACCCATAATACTCCCACAAATGTGAGGGAGGTTCGCTTCTTTTCTTGGTCATGCAGTGTTTTATAGGAGATTCAAGGATCGGCAAAAGATGTGGCCTTTGATTGTGATAAGGAATGCAAGGAAGCTTTCGACACCTTGAAAGAGTTGTTGACTACCGCACCAATCATCAAACCACCGGACTGGAGCAAGCCATTTGAGTTGACGTGTTTGGGACAATGAGATGGCAAAGTTCCGGCTTTCTCTCACCCCAGATACTTGCTAACAAAGAAGGATGCTAAGCCAAGGCTCATAAGGTGGACTTTTCTTCAAGAGTTCAACTTGGTCCCAATGATCATTTCACTGGTTGTGTCCGAAGAAGCGATTCCCTTTGCATGATAGCTTCCTGATGAGCAACTCTCTTTGCGCTGGTACAACATGGTACGCCCGATATCGTTAACCGGGACAAGTACCTAGTTCCATGTCTACATTTTAAACACAAGCTCAAGAAGATTGCTAAGCAATATATATGGGATGAACCTTATTTGTGGGAAGCATTGTTCGCGGATTTTTGTCACCATATGCTTGTGGTGGCCATTTGAGCCAAGAGGACAGCCTCAAGGTTCTCGGAAAGTGGTTTTTATTGGCCTACATTAATAATGATGCATATCTATGTTGTAAGGCTTGTGATAGGTGTCAAAGGACAGGCAACGTGCTAGAAACCAAATGCCGCAAACACCAATTCTCGCTGTTGAGATTTTTGATGTTTGGGGTATCGATTTTATGGGGCCTTCGTGAATTAAATGGGAAATTTTTTATACTTCTTGCCGAGATTATGTTTCTAAGTGGGGTGGAAGCAAAGCCACCCCTACCAATGATTCTCCGGAACATATCTTTTCTATTGCGAGTGGTGATTAGTGATGGAGGTTCGCACTTCAAGAGAACGTCTTCTAAAGAAGTATAACATTTCTCGTAAAGTTGGGCACACCGTATCATCCACAAACGAGTGGGACAAGCTGAAATTTCCAACGGAGTAGAGAAGACCAAGGAAAGATTGGAGTTATAGACTCAACGACGCTTTGTGGGCGATAGGCTTACAAGACACCCACTCCAGAGTCCTTTTAGGCTTGTCTATGGTAAACCTTTGCCATCTTCCCCGTCGAACTTGAACACAAAGCTTATTGGGCTATCAAGGTATGTAATATGGAATTAGATGCATTTATAAAGAAAAGACCAAGGCTTTCATGATAAAATGATTTCCAAAGAGTTTTGAAGAAAGGTAAAGTACTTTTATTCCATTCTCGTCTTAAATTGTTTCCGAAACTTAGGTCCGTATGGGTTGGACCATTTGTTGTTACTAATGTGTTTGCGCATGGTGCAATGAGATAACTAGTCCCAAAACACTGCAAGGTTAACGTCCCAGATTTGATAATCGTGGATATGATCCATTCAGTGATCCACTCCCCTCCGGGAGGAGATTGGTCGAAAAGATGGGAGGCAACCCAGATCTTTCCCTTTATCTTTTTATTTTTTTAAGCATTTTATCTTTATTTTCTTGTTTTTGGAATTTCCCACCTTGAACCTTTCTTTGATGATCAATTTTACATTGAGGACAATGTAAGTTTAAGTGTGGGGGAGCATTTATATGTTTGATAATTTGTTTTATGCGTTTTAGTAGTTTTATGCCAAAAAAAAAAAAAATCTAAAAAGAAAAACCAAGAAAAACTTGTGCTTTTGAACTCCAAAATCTAGAAACTTTGTGCCTTTAGGATCACCATTAGTGGATGGAATCATTTTGATTGGCAGGAGTTGAGGAACCCATTAATTAACAAGAAACTAACATAGCTCGAATCACAAATAACATGATAGTCGTTACCATATCCCTAATATCACTATATCGCATTCTATTTTTTTTATTTTCCATATTTATCTATTGTTCTCTAAGTGTTTTGGTGGGTCACTAAACATCGACGTGTTATTATTGCTGATGAAATAGAGTGATTGAGTTGCTAAAAAAAAAAAAAAAAAAAAAAGAGACCACCAATTAGACCAAACGGAATAAGAATGACACTTGGGAATAGCAAGATGTGTGAAACGAGTCCCCGCCTCCGTCGCCTAAACAAGCGGGAATGCAGATCCAAGGCAATCATCACGTACTTTGACGATGCGCTGGATCCAAAAGAATCACAGAGTTAACACGACCAAAGAGCTCAATCCAATAGGATGCATAAGTTCATCTTAGTAAAGTCCGACACTTGTGAACATTCGCCAACATCTACATCTATATCCATCTTCTTAATCTTTTCATTGTGATTGTGGTTTGTTAGTTTCCAGTATTGTGGCTTGTTTATCTAATTAGGAGCTTTATTTACTTATATATGAACTGAATTTGTGCAAGGTACGTAGTCATTTTGGATTCGTTTCATTGATTTGTCACGAATAGACGGAGTTTGAAATATAAGGCCGAAACCTTCACGAGACTAAAATTCTAGAGGTTTAAAGGCTTGTTATTTATAAAAAAGTAACCGTAGCCTCCGACACGGAGTTGTTGTATTTTAAGTTTTGTTTTGTTTGCTTGAGGACTAGCAAAGATCAAGTGGGGGATTTGATAGAGCCTAAAATACATCTTTTGAATGTCAATTTTACGCTTTTCTTTACATATTTCTTTTTATTTTTGTATATTATGCTTTATTTTGCATTTTATAGGTATATTGAGTCATGTGATACAAAACAAGGAAATTATGAGCTAATCCACGCTTTGGCAATTAGTTGTCCTGCAAAGAAGAAAATCAACCTGGGCAACCAATTGTGTTCTAGAGAGGAATTATTGAAGCACCAAACTTTAAATGGTGGCAGCCGTTAATCATTACTTCCTACAACTACTAGCATCAGTCGAGATTTTATGCTCATTCATGCTCAATCAAAAATACGCAGATTCGAGAGATTGCCAAGGGTTATGAGGGAAACCGAATTCCTTGCTCGAATTTATCGTAGTTTGATTTGGTTTATGGCCAAAGAAGCAGTCAAGAAACCAACGTCGTATAATTTAGTGAATGAATGAGCGAGAATGTGGATTTCGACGTGGAAAGGAGAGAAAGCTTGGGCATTCTTTTTTGGTTATGAGAGAAGATCAAAGAGCTTAAAAACCGCTTGCAAACTGACAAGAACTTCGTCGCCATTGATATTTGATGATGAACGAAGAGGATCGAAATGTTTAGACAAATGATTTGAATGAATGGGTTTGTGTTGAATGCTTATGGAAGGAGGTGGAATGATTTTAAGAATCAACAACAAGTTCAATGTGTATCACCACTTCCGGCATACAATGTGTTTGCTTAAAAGCCTCGAACCATCGAGTTCTTTATCGCGTGAAAGAGGTAGCTACTTGCCGTGGTTCGATGGCTTATATCTGAAAGGTGAGGAAGAGCCCGGTATAATGGCTCATCGCTTGGTGAGTTTGAGCTACAGAGTGGATGGTGTGTTGTTCGTGTGTGATCAGTCAGAGTGTGGAGGTTGAAGTGATTTCGGGAAGTGGGTAGCGTGATGAGACTCAAGTTTCAATGGAGTTGCTTAATCATGACTAAGGTGCAAGGATTGATCACAAGGTATTCCAGCAACCAAGGCTAATCACAGCACTGAATTGGTGATTCGAATAAAAATAGCATGAGCGCACGGGTGGTGGAAATTATGGGATGAATGGCACATAAGGGACGTTGGCATCGGCCGGTGGGCAGGAGCCAAGCTAGTGAAGATGTTGGTGCTCAGACAAGAATTTTGACACTGGCCAAGGTCGACGTTCAGAAAAGAAGATCGGAGGCACGGATTTGAGATTGCGCAATCGAATGGTCCCAGCTAGAATGATCCCAGCCCCAGAAGAATATTTGGAATCGATATAAGAACGGGACATATGAGCTTGCTATGGGTCACGACAAGATAAGAAATTGGGTTAGTTGGTTTTTGTGAATGTATGAACTCAGAGAAGCAAAGTTGAGCTTAATGGAAGTGTAGTCGCTTTCATTTAATATTCTCATCTCCTTTACTTTATTTTCCATTATTATTTGTGATGAACCCAATATTATGATTAACTAAAACTCTCTTTGATTAAGGGCGATTTCAAGACCGAAATATGAATCTATATTTGATATGAAAACTTGTTCTCTTGCATTCATTAATGTTGTTGAACCTAATATTGTCGTTAATTAACAAATTGAATCATTAATTCTTAATCTATTTGCTAGTTTAGAGTAATTGTCTAGAGAAGATAAACACAAGTAGTAATATGGGTATTGATGATGGGACTTTGTTAAGTACCTATATGTAGAAATCAACACTAGTAGGTGATTCCTTTTGAGTTTCACTAGAGCAGACTTAGAGCATTTGTTTAAGTCAAACCTAGGGTCTATGAAACTGGCAAGTAGGTAGCGTATCCCTAGAGATAATAAACGGAATAAAGGAGCGTACTAATTATTCCGTGGTTGTTAGTAACATGATAATGGGGAATATAGTCAATTTGGTTTGTACAGAATGAACCTTTAATCAATCCATATTTGAATACGAAGATTTCTACAATAAAATCATCTTTGCTAAGAGTATTTGCAAGAACTTCATACCTCCCTTGGGACGATCCTACTTACATTATACTACTTGCTAGTTAAAGAGAAGTAGAGAAATTTATTTTTCATGAAAAAAGGGAACACTCTCCTGGTCCCCCAATCAAAGCCTCTTGCTCACATTGGGTCCCACGTTCGATCAACGTGACATGCAAGCCCACGCTCGATCAAGCAAGTGCAGAGTGAACGAATGAAACGGGATGGCTGTGCAAGACCGACATCATGCTCTCTTTAACGTGACATGCTACAAGGACGATGATCTAACTTTGTCTCATAAGCTTTGTCTTTAACTGTCACCATCTCATGCCTACCCCCACAATAGTGTAACCATTATGTGCTAGGCAGGGGACTTAATGTTGATGGTGGATTTTCATTTAAGGTTAAAATTGTAAAAAACCAGAAAATCATGCGCTGACATCTTGTAAAAGATAAAGACATTAATAAGTGTTGGATACTCCTTCACTTTACTAATTCACCTAGAATGGAGCATGTGGCAACAATCCCATTATGTGAATACATGAAATTCATCCAGGTTGGAGCATGTAGCAACAATCCCATATACCCTGTGAATTTATAGCATTATTAATTAATGCGTAAGCGACCTTGTATTTCGTACTCATTATCAGTGCGGCATGACGACTGAGTGTTGCTCTCAGCAGAGCAACACGAACCTCCAAGCATTATAATGAAAGCATGTACGAAATACCCGTACAGGTTGCAACTCTCGGTGTGTTATACTAGCCCGATTGAGAACTCTCGGTGTGTTATACTAGCCCGATTGAGCATCCAGACTGACCGTATCAGTCTGGATATGATCTCGTTCATCCAACTTCACCAACATGATTGGATGGCCCAGATCAATTCCATAACCCCCAAGCAGGTATGGAATATTCACTGCCGAACCAACACGGACCCCGCATGGTCGGCCTCCCTCCAGAATTGGCCTAGCTTGCCAAAACGTCCAAACCAGAGCAGTATGGGCGGAAAACCCTAAATTAGGGTTTGCGGCACATTACATGTGTCGCAAACAGTCTCAACCATCCATCTTCGCGGTATAGATGGAGGGTGTAGATGTAGATTCAAAGGGCCCAGAGCATGTCAACACAATCACCGTGGGCCCGCCTACATACCCGATCAATCGGTCGGGACCAACCATGGTTGGTTATCCCAATTCGTACGCCGAATAAAGCATGGTCGCACGGCCGTGAAACCCAAATTAGGGTTTTGAGCATCGGAGCGTCCATCTTCTCCAAGCACGAATGGAGGGTCCCAGTTAGATTAAGCAGTCCCGGTCATACCAAAGATGACCACCGTGGGCCCGTCTATCCCCTCACCTGATCGGACAAGGCATATCATGTCCGGCTATCCCAAAACGCGCGTCCAAACTTGCGTGGTCACACTTCCCAAATCGCAAATCGATATCGACCACTCAACTTCACCGGACGATTTGAGTGGCTTAGATCACGTTTTCATGGGACAGTCAGGTATAGGCGTGAATACCAGCCTACCACCTACACGCCGGACGGATTGGGCAAGACCGACCAAGCTTGGTCGTCTTGGAAGCGCGCGCCCGAAGTTGGCACGATGCGCGGCTTTTGCGGCACCGGATTTCTGTCGCAAAATCGATCTCAACCACTCCTCTTGCTTAGGTCAAATTGAGTGGCCTAGATCGCGCCTTTATGGGACAGAGAGGTACGGACGTTTACACCGGCATGCTGTCTACACGCATGCCCGGTCGGTCCTTTCCAAAACCCTTCCCATGCTTGGTTTCGACCAAGCTGAAGAGTGATGCCTGCGCACCTCTTCAAAACCCTGATTTCACTGTGGCCGCAGATGAGTGTCTCAAAGATCATCTCATCCGTCCAACTTCACCGGTTTGGTTATACAACCCTGGTCAGGAGTTAATTGGTTAGTGAGGCGTCATGGTAATCACCACCCGTCACTTTACCACACCATAATGCAAGACACATAAAATACACATGATACTTCACAAGTATCAACTTCCTGAATAACGCAGTTATTCAATTTAGCATTACATGCTACCTTTTGTGGGTCCCACGATCCACACATTCCAGACATCAATCATGTCACAAACTGGGGGATACATACTGGGGTATTGGTCTGGCAGTTTACAGCGTGCAGCGTGCAACGCGCCATCACAAGAACGTGTTAGGAAGTCATGGACGGTTAGAGATGACAGGAGAAGTGGGCAAGACTGGTCGTGTAACACCAACACACACCTCCACTACTCCATCACTCCCACTTCCAACGAGAGACGTGAATAAGGCTCAAATGACTTGTATAAATAGGTTCTCCTCCCTATTTCCAACACGGGAGAAAAAACAACACAAGTCCAGACGAGACAAAACCAAGTGTTAATACAAAACGTATTCAAACACCCCGAGCCTCGCTTGCATCAATCGTAAGCTTTGCTCACCTTTCGTTACAAGTCATAAGCAAGCCAACACCTTCACAATCTCAACACCTTCTTCGCTTCCCTCTCTAAGATCAACCCCATCTCCTTCACTTTGTGACCGAAACAAGTCTGGAATGACCATTTCTTGGTTTAGGCCGGACTTGCTGATTGATTTCCGAATCTACAAGCACTCACCGCGCAGTGCATTTGTTTAGGGTTTAGATTCATTCCTCATCCACACACCCCAAATTACCAAATCCGGCAGGAATAGTTTTCACCCATAAACAGTGTGTAAAGTGATCCATGAGTATGCCACACTTTGGATTTTAGGGCGGCCGACCTAGAATTCGAAGTGGGGATGTTACATTGCCAAAGGCTAAGAAGCAAGGTTTCTGTCCAGCATCTTATCGTTATGCAAGGTCAAAAACGGAGATGACTGAGCAGGCGCGTGATAGTTTATCCAAGGCATATAGACGAATAAAGAAGTATGCTGATTTGCATCGCAGAGATGTGGAATTTGAGGTGGGAGATATGGTGTTGTTAAAGCTAACGCCCCAAATTTGGAAGAAGATTTCTAGCAAGACATTGCATTGAGGCTTAATTCAAAGATATGATGGTACTTTTGAAGTGATAAAAAAGAGTTGGTAATGTGGCTTACAGACTTGAGTTGCCGGAAAGGTTGAAAGTGCATCCCACTTTTCATGTCAGCTTCTTAAAGAAGTACCATCCTGATTTGCTGGACACTTCGAGACAACAAGCGAAGCGTGCACCACCAGTAATCAGATCACAATTTGACAAGCAAGTTGAGGCTATACTTGATGATCGGGTTGAGGGGCAAAGCAAGAAGAATATGAGAACTTATTTTCTGATTGAGTGGCAAGGGTTGCCAGACTCCGAAGCTTCTTGGAAGAAGGATACTACAACAATTTTAAGAACAAATTCAGGCTTACCTGCAGCAAAAAGAATCGACGAGGGCGTCGAGTTCATCTGGTGGGGGAGGTCTATAACATGGATGTCAAGTGGCCAAGTGATAATGCACAACAGTTGCGCATTATCAGTGGCTTAACCAAAGTCAGATATGCGGAGTGCATGTCTGAGTTGCAGCTAGACAAAGGCATGTGCCAAACAGGGTTTGGACATGGCCAATGACGCGAAATTAGCGTCAAGAGATGCCAAATGAGTTTGGCAAGTAAACTGTATGCATGAGGCGTGTAGGCATGCAAGCAAGACTTACATTGGCACACTTGCATCATTGAGAGAATGATGCTCAACAATGATTGTGCGACTTTGGCTGGCAGATGCAATCATTGTGCAAACAAGGCTGGATGACATGAGCCGGGCACATGGCCTTGACGGTTTCGAGTTGGTTACATAGAAGTTGCTTTGCTTTATGTATTTCTGAAGGCTATGACCTGTTTGTTTAGCTTTAGAGTGTAGTGGCGTCAGTTGGCACAATTGGCTAACTGCCTGGCATAAAGTAAATCTGTAACTACCTGACAGTTACTTGTACATAGATTTTGTAAGGCTATATAAGCCTGATCTTGTGAAGGGATTGGGTAATCCAGAACAAGAAGAGTGTGTAACCCTAAGTGTGCAATAAATAAAAGGCTATGGCCTAGTTCTAAAGCTAAGTTCTGTTGGTGCATTTGTCCCTTATTTTGGCTTATGTTTATGCATTAAGCGGAGTGTGTGTATTTGGTTGAAGGCTTGGAAGATTTGTGAGCAGAACCTCTATTTAGTATGGGCTGAATAGAGAATTATTCAAGAAGTTGAAGTATTGGCTAAGTGCGAGTTGGCTGAGATTGTGTTGTAGAGCATAATTGCCATTGTCAAGTTGGTATTGCATTTGGGTGTTGCAAACCTGTGACACTAGCCAACGTTGTCCCCGGAGAAAATTACTAAAGGCACCCCAAAGAAAGTTATAAAGGCACCCAAGGTTTGGTTATTTACGACCCATTTGCTAAAGGGACCCCATACCCGTTAGGGGGACTCCCATCTCCTTTCTTTGGAGTATGAAATTTTACGGGAAAATTTGGTTCGAATATTCCGTTACAACGAACTTCCCTGGATCGGTTTCTGTTGAGGTTTTGTCGGATTTTCTTGTTGGATTACGTTCTTATTTGCCTATTACACTAAAATAGAGGTGGTAATAATTTTACTTTTGAGAAAAAAAGGGATGTTTATGAGGATTTAATAAACCAGGGAAATATATTTGAGAATGAGATATTCACGGGATTTCATGTGTGAAATAGAGGGTTGGCGTGTGGCTAAACGATTTTAACCTCTTCTGGAACAAGAACTTATTGTGTTTGGAGTATATCAACACCGGAAAACGCGTGAGAGAAGAAAAAAAGGAAAGTTATTCCCGTATTTTGCAGAGAAAGGAAAGAAAATACTTTGGCATTCATTCAAGTTATTTCTTGGTCTTGGGAGTATATTAAGGTATGAGCAGGGCTGTCCCGCACGGTCACGCGGGACAGCTTAATAAGCTAGCGGCTTATTATCCGCCCGATCATTTCCTCCACCGTCGGATTACATATATTTTCACTTTATTAGTTTAATACAGTTGGCCTAGTTATAAAGTTAGAAGCAGGTCCTAATGTTTTATTTCTATTTCTTGGTCAGTACTTAGTGGGCCCATTACAATCTTCTTTATCAATCTCGAGTCTCGGCCATTTTTATTCTTCGAGTTCTTGAACATTAATTTTATGGAAAACCTAACATTGTAAGAAATTTAATTGACAGGAATAATAAAAATGTTTAATTTAGAAAACAAAAGAGACTTGTGGAAACAAAATACTTAAACATATTTCTTCATAATACATTCTTGTTTGGGACCGGCTTTTTATAGGCTACATGAAAAAAACCCTAAAAAAAAAAACAAATCTTAAATAACCGTAAAGAAAATATAACTTCTGATTGTTGCAAAACAAAATATCAACTGAAATTTGAAATTCCTAAAGACTAGGATAACATAAAACTAAAATCCTAAAATATCTTAAATTCAAATCATCCTAATAAACCGATTGACCGGTTTGAATTAATTCCAACATCCTCCCATAATTCAAACATCTTCTTTGTCACCATCATCATATCATCATCACCGTACATGACCATCATCTTCACCATCATCATCAAATAATAATCATCATCATTAAAATAAGATCAACTCTTCTTCATCATCAATTGCTCCTACACAAAAATTTGCATGCTCCTCTTTTGGTTTGTCACGATAATATTTTTCAATATGCCCCAACTTTTTACAGTGGTAACATTGCAGTGGCTTTTTTTCTTTGAAATAACAAACATCAGTATTATGGTTTGTCCTTTTGCATATTGAACATGATTGAGAAGAAGGATTTTTACCCTTTTCTCTAGCCATAAGAGCTTTCTCTTCATATGATTCCATTTTCAGTAACCTGTTCAACCTTTGCTCATGTGCTGAAGAGACCCAATTAGCTCATTCAAAGAATAAACAGATAAATCTTTGGATTCTTCAATAGCAGCTACTACATGTTCAAATTTATAAGGAAGGGAACGTAATACCTATTCCACAATTTTTTTATCAGAGATTTCTTCACCATAGGACCTGATTGCATTCACGTTTTTCGTAACTTTGTCGAAAAATTTCTGCACATGTTCATTGTTTCCCATGGAAAGCGTTTCAAACTCACGACGAAGAGTTTGCAGTTTCACAGTGATCACCTTATTAGTACCTTCATACTTTCCTTGCAACACGATCCATGCTTCTTTTGCTGTTGTGCAGTTAGAAATATTTGGAAAAATTGAATCATCCAAACCTTCTTGTATGAATGACAAAGCTTTTGCATCTTTCTTCACTTTTTCTCTATATACTCATTCCTTTATGCTGTAGTGAGCCTTTCATTTGGATTTACTTCATCATAACCATTTTCTACTAATTCCCATAAATCATGAGAAATAAAAATAGTTCTCAACTTAATAGACCAGAATTTGAAGTTATCACCTTTGAAAATAGGAATGTGTGGCTGCGGAAGCGTACCATTAGTTGCTATCTCCACAGGATCGTCTGGCTTTGATACCAAATGTAAGAAATTTAATTGACAAGAATAATAAAAATATTTAATTTAGAAAACAAAAGATACTTGTGGAAACAAAATACTTAAACATATTTCTTGATATTACATTCTTGTTTGGGACCGGCCTTTAATAGGCTACATGAAGAAAACCCTAAAAAAACAAATCTTAAATAACCGTAAAGAAAATATAACTCCTAAATTTTTGGTTGCAAAAAAAAATATCAACTGAAATTTGAAATTCCTAAAGACTAGGATAACATAAAACCAATATTCAAAAATATTCAAAGCTATCAAAATCCTAAAATATCTTAAATTCAAATCATCCTAATAAACCGATTGAAATGTATTTCCATCAGGATCAAGAGAGGAGTGAGAGAGATCAAACATAAACTAACAGAAGAATTACATTGATTATAAACTTTCTACATACACTTCTGTAACCAATAGACTATGCCTTTTATAGGCTTACAAGAACACTCGCAACACAAACCCAACAACTACCGTAAACTTCTATTTGTTAGGATCCATGTCCCACATCTATGATATGCAAACTACTTCCAAAAAACTAGGACATCTTCTTCACACGTCCAACGACATGGGTCCTTCCATAAACTTGTTCAACAAATCCTAAATATTAGGATCAAGGTAAACCATGTTTGGATTACAAATCCAACACGCTCCCTTAATTCAAACACGTTTAATTCTTCGTAATCCAAAAAACATGACCATAACTATTGTCGACCATTTTCACTCAGATAATGGGTAAAGGTCAATCATGTTGGCCATATGGTGCTACTTATGAAGGTAATCTCAAAACTGGCTTTATGGATGGTAAATGTACTTGTACAGGACTAATAGTGATACATATATTGAGGTACGTACTTGGGTTATGAATTTGAAACATGGACAAGGTATTAAACATTAATCTAATGGTGATTGTTACGAAGGCGAATGGAGGAGAAGAACACAAGATGGTCATGGTAGGTTCAATGGAAAAATGGAAATCATTATATTGGGCAATGGGAAAATGGTATCATTAATGGAAATGGAACATTGATTAATTTGGTCAAATGGGAATAGAAATGACTGTTTTCTGGGAAGATGGATTTCCTAAAGATAGTGGGACTTTCAGATTGTCAATGGGAGTTTTTGTGTAGGTAGATAGAGTAAGATCCTAGGGAGCCAATTGGTACTTGTTATCCCTTTGATTTATCACCTACTGGTAACCTTGATTGGAATCCTCCCTCATATATCCATCGCGTTGCCATCCATGCATAAGACCTACTCTCACTTCGGCTTAGATTTTTTTTTTTTTTTGAACTAATTTTTTTTATTGATTAAACAGTGCAGAGTCTTACATAATCTTTTTCTATCCAAATGCTAATGTCAGGAGGATAATTCAAATGGAAAGAAAATTTTTGAGCATCAACCCTGGCCTTTCTTGCCAGAGCATGAGCCACACTGTTGCCTAACCTATTAAATGTCTTACAAAACCTATAGTTTTTACTTAAAAAATTATTCTTAACTGATATAATCAAGTGGTGATTGAACCAGTGCACAAGAGAATCATCTCTGCAGATTGAGTTTACCACATTCTCGCAATCCATCTCGAATATAAATTTATTGAAGCCAAAGTCTTCCATCCACTCCACTGCCTTGACTAGAGCTTTACATTCAAAATGTTCGGGTCCAACCTCAGCTTCCACCTCTTCCTCCAAGTTCCATCCTTTAACTCCTAGGGCTTTACCTGCAAAATCACGAGCAACTAGCCCAATGCTACCTTTCCTTGTATCAAACATATGGGAAGCATCAATATTAATTTTAATGAATCCTTCCTCTGGAGGAATCCATTTCTTTATAGACATATTACTATTCCTGTTTATTGTGACAGAACTAAAAGCAAAATTACATTGCTGCACCAGATTGTGAATTCTGATCACTGTACTATGAACACTTGGTTTAACATCTTTAAAAATTAAGTTACATATGTCTTTCCAAATGTACCAGATGGTACACATAAACCTGATTACATTTAGATCAAGAGCATAATCCCTTTGATAGTCTTCATTGCTACCTGTAGAAAACCAAGTTATTACCCAATCTTGAAAAGATGCAAAGTGATTGGAGACATTAGAAATATCAATATTCAAACCATTCCATATTTCCTTAGCATAAGAACAGTCAAGAACAAATGACCAGTAGTTTCAGTATTGTGATTGCACAAAACACGGTGAGGCTCTACATCAGTTTTATATCTAGATATTTTATCCATGACAGGGACAATATCTTTTAAACATTTCTAAGCAAAGAGCTGCACTCTGTGAGGAACTTTAGTCTTCCAGAGATTCTTCCAAACTTCTTTTGGAATAGGGTCACTACTAATTGTGTCATTAACCTGCCTAGCACAGAGAGTGTGATAGGCACTTTTGACAGAAAACTTACCTTTCGTATCTGGTTTCCAAATAAGATAATCTTCTCTAGTTGTAGGAACATTCATACTAAGGATGGTAGTAGTAGTTTCATGGTTAAAAAGAGAGTGTATTAGTTGCTCATTCCAAACTCCAGTGCTAGGGAGAAAAATATCACACACAAGAGTAAAATTAACAATGCTAAAAAGACCCATAATTGGGACAGGTGGACTATTAATTCCAATAATCCAATTATCTAGCTAGATGTTTATTTTAGTTCCACATTGAACTATCCACATAAAATGTTGTTGAACAATTTCAATACCAGAATAAATACCTCTCCATAACCAAGAACTATCATCTTTCAGTTTGTCTAAATGAAGTAGACTACTATTTTTGCCATATTTAGCTCTAACAATCTGCATGCAAAGAGAGTTATCCTCACTACAAGCTTTCCAAGCTATCTTAGTTAATAAAGCAGAATTGAAGTGCTCCAGATTTCTAAAGCCAAGACCACCTAATGCCTTAGGTATGCTAAGCTTGTTCACCCTATAGGACAAAAACCTTTATTAGTACTATGACCCCATCAAAAATGTTTTTGTACTGATTCCATCCGATCTATCATGGTTTTAGGAACTCTAAAACTACTCATTTGATAAGTTGGCATAACATTTAAGACATGTTTTACCATAGTGGTTCTAGCAGATTGATTCATGGTCTTCCCTTTCCAAGTTTTCAGTCTACATCCAAAAGATTGCATAACAGTTTCACTTCGGCTTATGTTCTCACGTGATAATAACGCAACTATAAATAAAAAACGGAAATGATATGTTGACCGAGAAAACATCCCGATTTTTTTATCCCGCGTGTAATACAAATGGGACCCACATATACCCCCATTACAGATCCAAATGTTTAGAAGCTTGGTCTTTACCGTTGATTTCCCTATCGGGATTCTTTGCCGGATATGAGGTCGGTGTGTCTAACACTTCCCAATAAAAAAACTCCGAATAACTATCCAGTAAAATACATAAATTTACGAGTCTAAACACAGTAAAAACAAAGATAGCCGGATAAATTTCTCAAGGATTGTACCTGGCCTGTTATTCAGGTCGGGTACACGATGTGACCACGTGGGCAGCGTGCGTGGTCCATTCATCAAGACAAAAGTCCACCTAAATGTTTTACTCTCCCCTGTTCTTGTTCCTTGAGAGAGTTTAAAGAACTGGAACGATGTCGTATCATCACCAATCATGGCCCCCAACTAACTTTTATCCTCGAAAACCTCCGAAAGAGAAACCAAAAGAGAAATGGAATCTAACGAATTTGAAGCTCCTCTAAGTAAGGCTGCTTTCTCTCTTTCTATCTTGCTCAGATTCTCTTTTCTTAAATCTGTTTTTTTTTTTTTTTTTTTTTTTTTTTTTTTGGTGCTTTAGATAAACCTTTTACTGTCGAATCTTATGATTTCCCTACACAGCTCTGATCCCCTTATGTGCATACCTTCTTAGTTGTTATATGTTTCTTCCTATTAATTAGTTTCAAAGGTCTTCCACAACGATGTCGACAACCGACCATCATCATCCACTTCGAATTCAAACGTTAGAAATGACCAGGAGGAGACGTCTGTTTCTGATCCATCGGAAGGGAATTCACCGATTGAGCAAGTCGCCCTTACGGTACCTATCGATGACGACCCGACGCTACCTGTCTTGACCTTCAGGATGTGGGTCTTGGGTACCTTAGCCTGCGTGCTTCTGTCGTTCCTTAATCAATTCTTTTGGTATAGGAAAGAACCATTGTCCATCACTTCAATTTCAGCTCAAATTGCAGTTGTCCCACTTGGTCACCTTATGGCTTCTATCATCACTGATCGGGTATTTTTCAAAGGTAACAAATGGGAATTCACTCTAAATCCGGGTCCGTTTAATGTCAAAGAACATGTCTTAATAACTATATTTGCTAATTCTGGAGCTGGAAATGTCTATGCTGTCCACATTATTACCGCTGTCAAGATCTTTTACAAGAAGAATTTGACATTCTTTGTTTCTTTGATCATTGTTATCACCACTCAGGTACATCCCTCCTCTACTAACAACTAAATATTTTTTGACCAATATAGCTAGAAAATAGTTAAGTTGAAATTTTTAAACTTAAATTGGAAAGGATTGTCTGGTGCGTTTGGTGGTGGTAGTAGGTATTGGGATTTGGATGGGCAGGAATATTCCGACGCTACTTGGTGGAGCCAGCGGCTATGTGGTGGCCACAGAATCTTGTTCAGGTCTCTCTTTTCAGGTACCTTCCATTACTCTGAAGTACCTTCCATTACTCTGAAATAATTCGTACTAGTGATCCTTTGTACGCTTCCAAAACTGTATATAATAAGATTGTGAGTTAATGCGGTATTACTGGTGGCCTCAAACAAATATGTCCCTGCTGGAATTTCAATTTTTATGAATTTTGGGCAGGTCGTTACACGAGAAAGAGAAGAGGGGCAGGTCTAATTCTGGAGAAGGAAAAGGACTCACTCGCAATCAGTTCTTCTTAATTGCACTTGTCTGCAGCTTTGCCTACTATGTTTTTCCAGGATACCTTTTTCCAATGCTGACTTCGCTTTCCTGGATCTGTTGGATATTTCCTAATTCTATCTTAGCTCAACAGATAGGTTCTGGACTTCATGGGCTTGGTGTTGGTGCTATTGGACTTGATTGGTCTTCTATATCTTCTTACTTGGGGAGCCCACTTGCTAGCCCATGGTTTGCAACAGCTAACATTGCAGTTGGTTTCGTACTTGTCATGTATGTCATAGCTCCAATCACTTACTGGCTCAATATCTACCAGGCTAAGACCTTCCCAATATTCTCTGATGGTCTCTTCACATCAACTGGCCAAAAGTACAACATCTCTGCAATTGTAGACTCCAATTTCCGCCTTGACGTTGATGCATATGAGCGCATAGGACCTCTCCGTATTAGCACCTTCTTTGCCATGGCTTATGGTATTTGCTTCGCGTGCCTTACTTCCACAATTGTGCACGTTCTCCTCTTTCATGGCAGGTAATGTACGAAGTTAATTTTCAATCTTACTTTTTTAACCAAGCACTCTATATATACATAATTACGGACGTATATGGTTACATTGATTTGTGGTTTTATCGTCAATATTGAATACAAATTATGATTGAATTGGTGTGACATATACGAATGGGTTGGTGCAGTGAAATATGGGGTTTGACCAAGGGGGCTATGCAAGAGAAGAATGTAGACATTCACACGAGGCTAATGAGGAGATACAAGCAAGTCCCTGAATGGTGGTTTGGGTGCATCCTCTTGGTGAACATCATTGCCACAATTGTTGCTTGCCAGTATTACAATGACCAACTCCAATTTCCTTGGTGGGCTGTCTTGCTAGCATGTGCCCTTGCCTTTTTCTTCACTCTTCCTATTGGAGTAATACGTGCCACTACGAATCAGGTATGCTTTCCTGATGATCGGTCTAGGTACTGTCATAAGTTTATTTGCCGGTAAAATGTCTATCTAATCTAATCTTATTTGTAATGAAAGTACAGTCACCAGCCTTGAATGTCATAACAGAGTATATCATTGGTTACGTTTACCCGGAGCGCCCTGTTGCTAATATGTGCTTCAAGGTGTATGGGTTCATCAGTATGAAACAGGGTCTTGCATTTTTGGAAGACTTCAAACTTGGACACTACATGAAAATCCCCCCAAGAACAATGTTCATGGCTCAGGTAAATAATCCATCAGTAATTTCCTTGAGTGTGTGTACTTTCATTATGCACTCTTTCTCACTCAAAGGTACGATGGTAATCAGGTCGTGGGAACTCTGGTATCTGCAGTGGTTCACTTAGGAACAGCATGGTGGGTCATGGAAACGATTCCTGATATTTGTGATAGAGCATTACTACCTGCAGGCAGCCCATGGACTTGCCCATCTGACCATGTGTTTTACGACGCATCGGTTATATGGGGATTGGTTGGGCCTCTGCGCATATTTGGAGATCTGGGTTCATATTCAGCTATCAACTGGTTCTTCTTAGCCGGTGCCATAGCTCCTCTACTAGTTTGGCTTGCACACAAGGCCTTCCCTAGCCAGCAATGGATCCGACTCATCACCATGCCGGTGCTTCTAGGCGGCATGGTAAACATGCCTCCAGCTACCTCAGTAAATTACACGAGCTGGATCATCGTTGCATTCCTGAGTGGATATGTCGCATATAGGTACCATCGTAACTGGTGGAAGCGCCATAATTACGTCCTTTCTGGAGCACTTGATGCTGGTCTAGCCTTCATGGCCGTGTTGCTTCACGCATTCCTTGGGTTGAACCGTATCAGCCTCCATTGGTGGGGTAGTAGCTCGGATGGTTGTTCTTTAGCTTCTTGCCCTACTGCTCCAGGCGTTTTCGTCGACCATTGCCCAATTCTTTAATTGATTCCGTTGTATTGTCATTGACAATCTCTTTCAATTGTTTGTAAAATGTTATCAAAATGTGTAATCAAATATCCGACTTTACCATAACTTCAAGCTAAAACAATGTGAAAATTGTGCAAAGCAATTATTTGCCAAGGCATTATGGTACAAATGAACAGAAAAATTTCTTAGCAAACTTAAGTTGATTTTGAGGTGATTTTGCAAAGAACATAAAAGCGTCCGAACAATAAAGAAGCCGTTTTTGAAAATAGTTTTCTACCGTTTTAAAAACATACCCCTTTTTCCTTGTTTTCATTTTCTAAAAATTGCTTGGTAAACTGTTTTTGAAAACAAGGAAAATCAACTAAATCGGATCAAATGTAAAGATTCGTCTAAGAGATAGCGATATTAGCCACGACTCACTTGCAGTCATTCCCCCGATCTATTACTTTGTTTTGAAAAGAAAAAAAAAATAAATAAATAAAAAAAAATAATAATTTGTTGTTTTCAAAAACAGAAAACAGATAGAAAACATTTTCTGAAAATGTCCATACCAAACGTATTTTCTCCTGTTTTCTGTTTTCTCTGTTTTTAAAAACTGTACCAAACAGGACCTAAAGAACCTGGCGAGATTGGGGTATACCCAGATTAATTGGGTATACCCAATAAGACAAAATAGGGTCATTTTGAAGTAAAAGAGGCCACCCCTTAACCATATATTTTCTAAATGGCTAATATACCCTTGTTTAATTAACACTAAAAATCTGATTAAGTTAATTAATTGAGTTTAGATTAAAACTTTTCAAATTATGAATTTGAGTAATGAAATTTTTGATTGAACTTTGGGAAGTTTTTTGATGAAAAAAATTTGTTTTGAAAAAATCTTTTGAAACGGAAATGAAAGCACACTACCCAAACACTTCTAAAGAGGGGATTGCAAAGTTGTTGTATGAAATAATACTCAAAATTAGATCAAAAATCAACACTTTCAGTTCTGAAAGTATGAAAAGTCGGCAAGGTCGACGAATGAAGATCATGCCGACTTTATTTTTTTAACACACAGGAGATGACAGTAAAAATTTATTAGTCGGCAAGGTCATCAAAAAAACCTCAAATTTATTGAAAATACCCTGCCGGCTGTTGAGAAAAATTTATTAGTCTGCAAGGTCTTCAAAAATTACCCTGCCGGCCGTTAAAAAAATTTAGTAGTCGGCAAGGTCTTCAAAAAATACCCTGCCGGCTGTTGAAAAAATTTGTTAGTCGGCAAGATCTTTAAAAAATACCCCGCATTTGTTGAAAAAAATTCTGATCACGCCATGGTCATTATGAAAAGTCGGCAAGATATGCATGTTACGACCTTGCCGACCAAAAACACAGAAATCACAATTTTCGATTTTTAACCTAATATAACAATCAAATCACACACCACAATGATGGGTTTGAGTTTTAAAAAAAAAACACAATGATGGGTTTGAGTTTAAACATCACTTATAGTCTTCTTTTCGCCGGTAGAGTCAACAATTTTTTTGGAAAATCAAAGTTGAAGATTTTATATGGCTTTGGTTGATGGAAGATGCAGAGGAAGAAGAAGAAGAGAAGATTAAGAGTTGTTTAGTTTTTTAATTTTAGGGTTAATGAAATTAAGAAATGGGTTTATTTTTAAGATTAATTAGTTCAAGGGTATTAAAGTAAAATCACCCTTTTATGAAAATGCCGACTAGGTCCCCTTAAAATTGGGTATACCCCAATTAATCTGGGTATACCCCAATCTCGCCAGGCTAAAGAAGCCGTTTTTGAGACTCCATTTGATTAGGTTTCACCTATTTGCCACCCACGTTTTTCCTATTTGCCACTCACATAAATTGACACCCCACTTATCATATTTAGATACCAACTCTTGACTTTTTGTTTACACCCAATAATAAAATCACTCCACCAAACAAAAGAAAATAAAACCCCAAATTACAGATTAATTTCCCACCGGCCGGCCACCTTCTTCTATTCCATCTCCCATCTATCACCACTTTCACTCGTATTTTCTTTAACTTTTCTTCTAATTTTGTAGCAAAAAAACACCTCTAAAGAATGTAGGTGATGTTTAAGCATAATCAAAACTTAAAAAAAGGTACAAATAACTGGTTACAATTTTTGAATGTGACGACTGCATATAGAAATTCATACTATTTATTTGAACATGAACATGAATTTCATGTGCAACTAAGAGCTAGTCGTTCAGTTTTGGTCGACTGGTTTTAAAATGATTGGCTCAATTCTGAACGACTATTAACATCTGTAATGGTTAACGACTATCGCATCTTTAAAGAAAACGAAAACAAGATGAATTGGTCGGCCATGGATAATATCTGGACGCCTATTAACATCTGTAATGGTTCTTCTATGGACGACTTTGATTTGTCACTTCATTGATTTTTGTAAGTGGCATTGGTATATTGGTGTCGTCTTAGATGGGTGCCACTGTTTTTTCTCTTAGAGTGTGGTGCACAAAGAAAATGCCACTTGTTAAACATAAGCTAAAAGCTTGATTCTGAACAAAAACAGTAGATTAGTTTTTGTTTCAACCTATTAGGGATGGTCATGGGGCGGGTATGGGGCGGGTATGCCAATCCCAGTCACTGCCCCGTTCGTAAAAAAATACCCATACCCTCCCCATTACCCACATGAATTGGGGCGGGGCGGGTATGGGGAATACCCGTATGGGGCGAGTTTTCCATGAGTTATCCGTAACACGGTGTTAATACATATATGTATTTATGATCAAAACTTAAACAAAATTAATAACATAAGAATAATGCATTCTAAAATTTAAAATTCAGAAATTCATCTTAAAGTGAACAAAAGAATCTGTAAATGACTTATTAGTTTTGCTACTTTTTCCTTTCTCATTCTATCTTCTTCCATGTTAACCATTGCATTATCTGTATCGTTTTCACTATTTTAACTTTTAGAGAATGTGTCTGATCACAACGAAGAAGCGAAAGTGATGAATATACAACAACGATCAAGAATATAATAAATGAAAGAAGTGGTAGAAGTATAAAAATAAATGAAAAAAAGCTCGACTAAGTGGTAGAAGTATAAAAATTCGATACGAATCTAAAGATAAAAGTCTAAACCCTTATAATATAGAAAGCTACGGGGCGGGTATGGGGCGGGGACCTTGAATCCCATCCCCACCCATCCCCGTAGCTAAGGTTTCGGGTATTACCCATACCCGAACCCATCCCCATTTATGCGGGTAAAATCCTACCCAAACGGGACGGGTACCCACGGGGATGGGTTTGGGTGGGGCAAATGGCCATCCCTACAACCTATCTACAAACTGGAATTGTTACAAGGCACCAGCCAATGTTTCAGCACAAAAGAATACATTTAGTAAGATACAAAAAAAAATCTTCGTTTTTTGTTTTTCACGGACTAAATAATATAGAAGATACTTTAAAAAGAACCCACAATTGGGAGATATCAAAATTAATTGGGGGATAGAGAAAAATGACAAAGCCTAGATCCAAATATCAATTCAGGGTCATCCCTTATCTAAGTGTTTTACGTAATACCTAATCTACCCCTCACTAATCATGTTTAGTGTTTAATATAATTAGGTAAGTTAATAGTTTAGTTTGATAATCATTAGAATAAATCATTATCATTGAATTTGTTGATGCAACAACATTAAATCAAGATATTTATGATCATGAAAGTTTATGGGAAGAACTAACCATGAAAGTAAACAAGCTGAATATACAAGTGCTCCAATTAGTCATATATATGTATTAATGTATTGAAATTTGATTTTTTTTTCATTGAATCCGTCATTGTTACGCCTGAAAAACTCAGTTCCGGCATGGTAAAAGTATTATCGAGCATGCCCGTAGTGGTGCTGGCATGGTCGATTCCCAAATGAACCATGCCGGTTTGAGGACAAAAACATACAAAAAAATTTATCGAAATAGCAAGTATCGGCATGGTATTCATCACGAATAACCATCTTAGGAACTCGCATATCGGCATGGTCTTCATCCTGAATAACCATGTCGGAACTCAGTATCGGCATGATCTTCAACCTAAATAACCATGCCGACACTTAGTACCGGCATGGTCTTCATCCTAAATAACCATGCCGACACTTAGTACCGGCATGGTCTTCATCCTAAATAACCATGCCGACACTCACTACCGGCATGGTCTTCATCACTACCGACATGGTCTTCATCCCTACCAAATGTAAAAAAAAAATTCAAAGTGAGGAGCCGACAGAGAAGGAGAAGGGAATTTGAAAGGGAGTGAGAAATGTTTCGAATTTAAAAGGGAGTAGGGTATTTTTATGTTTGATTTAGCTTTTATTGTTTTAAAGGGTAGTTTCGTATTTTCGCACCCAAAAACACCCCTTAAAAAACACTATTGGTTGGGGGAAGTAATTTATATCCCCCAATTAGTTTTAGTATCCCCAATTGCGCGTTCTTTAAAAACTCCAAGAAAAGTCTTGTTCCGTGGAATTCTATAACCTAGGGTTAATACTTTTCTAATTGTTTCATAATGATGAAAACAAACACAGACTAATGGAGAAGAAGACAAATAAGAGTCGGTTATAAGTCAAATTAAGTAAATAGGAAAAATAAGAATTGAAAAATAGAATTGGTTCGAAATTATAACGAGGGTGGCAAATAGGAAAAGTGTGGGTGACAAATAGGTAGAACCTTTGGATTAATACGGAGAAGAAACAAGAAAATGCCAAACAAACTATTGAAGGCCCCGGACACTTGATTAATTAGACGGTCAGGATTGTCTGTTGTTCATCTGTTTCAACATTAACATAGAAACAAGGTCGCTCAAAATTGTGAAGCAGCAGTGAGGCGAAACAATGGAGGACGAGAAAAATAATCCTCCATCTTCATTATCTTCTAAGCCGTCTCTAAGGTGGGGAATTCTTCGGAAAACATTTCTTTCTGGAAATAATTCTTCACATACAGGTTTGATTTGTTTCCACCTTTTTCTATTTCCATTTTTAGCTGGATATGGTTAGGGTTTCTGTTTACTAATGCAAACTGTGCCTTATTTGTTTTTGGATTTTGCTTTTAATTGTGTAAAGATAGTACAAAAACATCTGAAATGGGAGAAAAGCTTAAGCTTATATCTAGGAAGACAGGACAGGGTTTCAACTTTATCAAATCTCAACTCATTAACAAAAACAAGATAACATCAACACTGGAAGAACCACACTTGGGTGATAAATCCAACGACATTTATGTCTCGTATACATTACCATTGGATACAGCTCCGACGCTTATGATGAGGTGATTTTGAGTTATTATCCACTAATTTTTTTTTACTTATAAGACATACATTCATTAGTGAAGCTTCTTGGGAATAAGAATTTGGTGTAACAATAGAATTGGTTCGAAATTATAACGAGGGTGGCAAATAGGAAAATTGTGGGTGACAAATAGGTAGAACCTTTGGATTAATACGGAGAAGAAACAAGAAAATGCCAAACAAACTATTGAAGGCCCCGGACACTTGATTAATTAGACGGTCAGGATTGTCTGTTGTTCATCTGTTTCAACATTAACATAGAAACAAGGTCGCTCAAAATTGTGAAGCAGCAGTGAGGCGAAACAATGGAGGACGAGAAAAATAATCCTCCATCTTCATTATCTTCTAAGCCGTCTCTAAGGTGGGGAATTCTTCGGAAAACATTTCTTTCTGGAAATAATTCTTCACATACAGGTTTGATTTGTTTCCACCTTTTTCTATTTCCATTTTTAGCTGGATATGGTTAGGGTTTCTGTTTACTAATGCAAACTGTGCCTTATTTGTTTTTGGATTTTGCTTTTAATTGTGTAAAGATAGTACAAAAACATCTGAAATGGGAGAAAAGCTTAAGCTTATATCTAGGAAGACAGGACAGGGTTTCAACTTTATCAAATCTCAACTCATTAACAAAAACAAGATAACATCAACACTGGAAGAACCACACTTGGGTGATAAATCCAACGACATTTATGTCTCGTATACATTACCATTGGATACAGCTCCGACGCTTATGATGAGGTGATTTTGAGTTATTATCCACTAAATTTTTTTACTTATAAGACATACATTCATTAGTGAAGCTTCTTGGGAATAAGAATTTGGTGTAACAATGATGTGTAATTTTTTTACTTTTTTTTTTTTTTTTTGCAGCCAAAGAGTTGAGAACCATGTCAACCTCAATGATTTTGAGATATGTAACAAATATAACATTGACAATACCGGACTTGTTTGTAAGTTTCCTATGTTATCGATAACCTCCACATATTTATATTTTTCATTTTTGTTCCCACTGATTTGCTGAGATACCTCTCTGCATATCAAACTCTAACTTATTCCTTGATCAACATTGGAGCACAACTCATTAATGCTCACATTATTTTGTTTGTCTTATATAGGTAATTGGCCATCAGAGGATGTTCTTGCGTACTTTTGCTTGACTCATGCAGACATATTCAGGTTCTTTGGATGTTATCACGCCTTTTCTTTTCTTTAATGCTTCTTCTGTTTCTATTTTATCGGTTGTGTCTTCTGTGTCTCTTGTATATAAACTGTGCTGTTTTTCAACAGATCCAAAAGAGTAATCGAGCTTGGAGCTGGCTATGGATTGGCTGGGTTAGTCATTGCGGCCGCTACAGATGTATCAGAGGTTGTAATATCTGATGGGAATCCTCAAGTAGTCGATTGTATCCTCTCTATATCTGTTAGCGCTAATCTGTACTGTATTCTGGTGATCCCATCTAGTTGACTGGTAAGATAGGGAACAAAAAATGGGATCTCCTCCTATTTGATATGTTGGATCATGTATTCGGACCTTGTCTTTGCTTTCAGTTATTGCCTCGAAAATCTGCCTTGTGGGTGTTGCGTAGCCATATTTCAAATTCATGAGTTTGTGTATTGATTTGTTTCTACATACTCTTGCACGCAACTCCCTGTTCTCTGGGCTTCTGGTATCTCTGGTCTGGGTTCGCCCCACCCATTAGCCTCTCATGAGGACTTGCACTGCGATCGAATGATATATTCAAGTGATTACTGTTGTTTTTTCACTCCCACTGGCAATAATACATGAGCTCATCTCAATGTTGCAGTTTACTTGTTACAGAGTCGGTTATACCGGCAGCGATTAATACCCGTTGTTTGCGTCTATCTTGCATTCAGTTTCTTTTTGTTTTACCATTTGGTGTCAAGTTCTTAACGTGCAGATATTCAGCGCAATATAAGTGCCAACTCTGCAGCATTTGCTGATACAAAAGTGAAGTCTATGATATTGCACTGGAATCAGGAGCAAGTTCCAGAAGTCTTGCACACCTTTGATATCATCGTGGCCAGTGACTGGTACTTCCATTACTCTGGAGCCTCTTTGTGCTTATTTCATTATTCCGAACATTATGCCTGTGTTGAAGTTAGTTATTTTTATATCCAGGATGATGTAATGAACATACAAAACAAAACAAAAAGTTTCGAAAGATTTTATCGGGGGTGAAACTGGTTGCTTAGTGTTTATGGCAAGGTGAGGTGCAGCCTCAAATTAGGAACGAAGTGGCTTGTTTGCTAACTTAGTGGCCAAAACAGCCAGAGAATAGAGTATACTCATACAGAAGTTTTACATGTTTAGAACCCAATATATGTTTATGTTATATATCAAGAGACACTTGTTACCTTTTTTTAAAAAAAAAAAAAAAAAAGATACTACCTCGCGGTCCTTGCCGTAGAGGCTAGCCTTGAGTCGTAATCTCAAAAGGTTCTTCTATTTGAAATTTTCATTTTATTTCAATAATGCATTTACGAGGCAGTATTTTCTTTCATAATCTTGGATCTGGAATGTAATATGGTTCCTTGGGAGGATAGTATACCAGTCATTCGTTCCATCTAGTATTTGGACTTTGTGTCAGGTCTCTAATTGTTATGCTGAAAATCCTCTTTTATCTGATGGGTAACTTTTTACTGTTGTTTGTTGGTCTTACCTGTTGGCTGTTCCAAAGCTATTTGCTATTGGTTAAGTTTGTTGGTCACCAATTGTCATGTTGAAAATCACTTTTTGTCCGATGGGTAGCTATTTACTGTTGTTTGGTGGTCTTACTCATTGCAGACCTGTTTGCTATTAGTTAAGTTTGTTGGTCACCATTTGAAACATTGTTTTGATTTCATGTACCTCTGAAGTTCAGGATGTAATTTTTTTCTTCTAATTTTAGATATTGATATTTGAAGAATTTAATATCTTAAGTTTGTAATTTGCAATTTATTTGAAGTTGTCACGTTTTCCATCTCTTTTCTCCTCTATGACATAAAACTTGGTTCTGTACCTGAATTTTTTATTGTTATTCTCCTAAGACCGAGAGCATTTTCTATCGAACTTCTGACATAGCATTCATCCTTTGCAGCACCTTCTTCAAAGAGTTCCATGAAGGCCTAGCCAAAACAGTCAGGTCCTTGCTAAAATCATCAAAGGATTCTGAAGCAATATTTTTGAGCCCCAAAAGAGGGAATTCGTTGGACAAGTTTCTAGAGAAAGTCGATGAGATTGGGATGCATTACAGCATAACTGAAAACTACGATAAGGAAGTGTGGCAGCATCATCAAAAATTTCTTCATGTAGATGACTCCTGGCCCAACTACGAAAAAGATCACTCCTACCCATTGCTGGTAAGGATAACATTCTAGACTAAACTGGTCCACTTTTATATTTCTCAGAAACATTTTCCTTGCTAAAGTCAAAGTTGAGTCCAATATCCAGGTTGTTTTATCACCTGGAGTTCACCAATGCTTCAGGCCTGGGCCCTTTTCGTTTTCAGGGACACATTGCCATGGAATATACTTTAAGCACTGATTCACTATCTTTGCCTAGTGGCTGGTGGGTCCTTGAAAACTTGCCTCGACTTTGCTCATCACTACATGAATTGAATGGTTTCTTATTCATGTAAAGCCATTTCCTTAGCAATTTAAGGTTCATCAAATTAGAAAAAAGAAGTATTTTAGTAACCGTCTTTGACTGATCTTATTCATATTGGTTTTGCCTTTTATATCACTTAAAGAAACAAGTCTATTGAACCTTTTGACACAGCATGAGGTTCTTTAATCTTCTTCATTAATGGGATTTGGCCTAATGAATTCATTTCTTCATCTTTTGCTTGCAAATGCATCCTATGTTTTAGCTTTTTTTAACAAAATAATAGTGCATAACATAAAATAAGAGAAAAGATGATTGTAGCTGTCCATAATAATCAAAGTTTTAGGGCCATAGCGTTCCACTAACAAGTAGAAGATATGCTAGTGGGAATTTAGAAAAATAAAACAAAATTGATGCTCTATGGATCACCTAAAATAGAATTTATTGAGGAACAGATATGTTCGTTTTGCTTTTTTCTTTTTATGTTGAAAAGGTCTATCAGGAATATGCCACTATTGAAATCTTTTATTAATTTCCAATTAAATAAACTTTACCCTTCACACAAACTCTTGTTTTTTCCATCTTCAGAGTATTCTTTTTCTTCGATTTCACTACTTAACCGAATTCGTATTAGCTCAGAATCTCACTCACACTGTTGAGTATTAGCTTGTAATGTACTTTAGTTTTGCTCTTTTGCTTGTTGCTGGTATCCAGCAGGCAACCATCATACACAGGTTTTGGAGACTCGAAAGATGAGATTATCATGCTGAATTTCTCTAGTCGAAGTTAGGTTCATTCCAAATGATGACCTTCAAATATAAGGTTCTTTATGCTGCACTCTTTAAACAATTGAATCCCGTTTTAGAAAGAGAAGAGAATAATCATGAGGCTTAGAGTACACTCCACTGGTTTATAATTTACTAACATTGAGATACATGGCAGACCAAATGTTAGGCTTGCAAGTCTTGCAAAAGTCTTTGCTTCCTTCCCTTGCACTACTAACTACCAACCATATAATCTACGGATTCAAGGCAATTCAAATTGACAACCACCAAAATTTTTATTGGTAAGTAGGAATTAGGGTGTTTAGTGTACGGGTCAGTTTTATGTGCACCATCCTACTAGATGCAGAAAAGCCTCTCACTATCCACAAACCATTCAGTTCAGAAGCCTCTCTCACTATCCACAAACCGTTCAGTTCAGATTGAGTTGCATAATGTTTCTGAAAAGAAAAATAGCTCTGTACAAGATTTTTTTTTTTCTTTTCTTTTTCTTTTTGGTATAATTACATCCGGGGACACCCATTAAATAAATTAAAGGTGTAGGAATCTAAAAATGCAAAATGGTGGTTTACAATATGGTATTCTGATCCACTTTCTCAACAAATCAAAAACCCAACTCCCAATCCAAAGCGATGTTTAGTTTTGGGTTGGAAGTCGATGAGAAATCATTAACACTAACTAATGAATAATATCCTCCTCCTCCTCCCTTGGCTTCTGCTGAAGGAGTAAAGAAAGACTGCAACTAGAGCAAAGTGAGGATGAGAATGGTGGTAGAAGCAGCAACCGTGATTGCAGAAGCGAGGTTCCTTATGGAATCTCCGGCAGCTAAGCCTGCTAACCATGAACCATCTGCTAACATCTCTCCTTCTGATTGAGTCGAGGTTGGAGTTGATGATCCTGATCCAGATTCTCCTTCTGTTGTTTTCGGTGTTGAATCTCTTGAAGATTTCTGACTGTTAGTTAACATTTAAAAAAGTTTAAAAGATATAAAACGAAAAACAAAAATGAAATCCTAAAAACAATAAAAGAAAAGAAAGATTTTTCTTTTTAAAAAAAAAAAAAGAAACTAAAAGCAAGCTCCACAAGTAGCTAGTCATGATGAAAGTGACCCTCACTTGGGTTTTAGATGAGAATCGAACCAACTTTACGAAAAAGAAGAATAAAACATTGAGAAGAATAAGCTTTTGTTTTCCTGTCAAGAATAATATCGTCTGTCCAGGCTAAATATCCTTTTTGAAACAAAATATGAAGTTACTGTTCGTAAGCTGATTGTGATTGATCTCTTAAATTCAATTGCTTAAACCATTTACCTCTTTGAATATGATGGACAAAATGTGATGATATAATCAGCACCCATACACGTAAATGTACTGGTAGCATCGTCGTAGGCGTAGCTGTATGACCTTGGACATGCTGACTTGAACATTTCTGAGTACACTGATGGCCTGCATGTGTTAGGGTCACCATACTCACCACTGCAACAGTACTCCGGTGTCCCAAATGCCTCGCATGCACTCTTACATGCCTGCCCATTCCCCACCCTTAACTCAGTTGGGCACTGCTTGTTCAAATCCGTCACACATCCAGTCGCCACACAATTACCCGACCCACCAGATGCCTCAACAACCATTGGTAGATTGTAACCATCCACCAAGCTAACATCGTAGAAATCATCACTGCCACTAGTGCTAGCACCTGAACCGAGCGTGAACTCAGCTAGGGTAGCTGGTGGAGCAGCTCCGGCACCGTTGCATTCCAGCTGACCTGAACCACAATCCCCAGTTTCACAAACCCATCGATCAGATCCATTCAAGTCGCATAGTGTTCTGCCCCAGAATCGGCCTGACCAACCAGTTGGAGCTTGAATGGTACGATAGGTGCCCCTAGATAGCTCAAATCCAGTGCTTTCTAGAGGAGGGCTGCCTGAGCTAGCAAGGATTCCAGGCCAAACCGTGTAGTCGCATTTGTTCATAAATGTAAATGTTGCACCTGAAACACCTGTAGAGGAGAGCATCAGGGACGAGGCGACTAGGGTGAAGATGACCAGGGACCAAGACGAACTGAAGGAGGACAACGAGTTCATGATGATGATGCCGGTTGTAGTTTTTATTATTCGAGCTTTGAGATTGAGTGATTATTCTCCTCTGGTAGGCTATATCAATAACTTGTACCAAAACTTGGTTGTTGATCTTCCTAGGAAGCAAAGCTGGTTGTATTAGTGTTGGATTTATTTATTAGAAAGATGGAGAAATTTCAAGGGGCGAGGGGAGAGAGGGAATCAATTGAGATGCTCTGCCAACTCTATTTATATCAAGATAACAATACTTCCTCGTTACGTACAATGTATATGTATATGGTACTCTACTTTATATCTCTCCTCACTTGCTCCTTCTTTTGCTTTTTGTAAATCTAATCACTAGGAACAGTAGCAGTAGTGATCAGGTTGTTTAGTGTTTACTGAGGTAAATTATTTCATCGACTAAAATCCCCTCACTTAGAGCATATCCTATGGGTAGTCTCCATTTGGAGACTAACTCGCCCATATGAAGGACCTCTCGTTCATATGAACGAGCGAACCCACTATGGTAAAATGAAAAATAACACTACACGGGAGATTGTCTCCCGTGAGAAAAAAAACTGTTATCAAACGGAAACGATACCAAAGAAAAAAAAAAAACCAAACGGAAACCGTTTCCCGTTAGATGTTAAAACCCTTAAACATCCAGGAGACGCGATTTTTGGTTCCCTTCTCTATTTTTCACTTCTTCTCTACACTCTTCTTCTCTATCACTCTCTTCAATCTTCATCTATAATCCGGAAATCATCAAATTAAATGAAACCCATTATACATTATTGAAGGTAAATCTCTCTTGAGTCATTATCAATCGTTATTAGGTATGATTTGGTTATGTAATTTCGTTTTTATTTAAGGTTTGGCCTAAAAAAATTCAATTGTTTTGAAGGTGGAGTGAGTGAATTCAATTGGATTTAAGGTATGATTATGTTCAATTTCGTTCTTGTTTACGTTTATTATGATTGTTACTTGTTTTTGATTCATAATTGATTAATTTTTGTTAGGGTTCATATAGAAAACAATGGATTACACTAGGTTGTCTTCTAAAGATGAAACAAATCATGTATGCACAACTATTAACATGGAAAGTGACAAATCTTGGATTACATTTAGGGGTGGATGGAGCAATATGCCCAAATTGTTTGAAATTGTATGTCAACATTCAAAGTGTGAAGAGTTTATGAAAGAATGTGGATTGGATATGTTACTAGAGATAAATGTTAGAAAGATGATCAACAACTGTCACATGCAATTGTTGAACGATTTTGGAAATGTACAAATACATTTCATTTTCCTACATTTGAAATAGGGCTCACGCCCAATGACTTCTCTTGGTTGACGGGAATAGAAGTAGGAAAGGGAGTAAAGTTGAACTATTTAGATTGGAATGCTAATGATGAAAATAAGGAAGATTGTGTGGAGTATGTTGAAAACCTTTTGCCCAATTTAGTAGAATTTGTTTACAATAAAGCCCAATCAAAGAAAGCCAAGGATAAGAAGAAAGTACTTGCAACCGAGAAAGGGAAAGCCAAAGTAATCGAGAAAGGAAGTGATAGTGAAGAAGAAGATATTGATGAGATGTTGGAACCGAGTGATAGCGAAGAAGAAATTGGTGAAAACGGGGAAAAGATAGTTCATGGTCTTGATGTATACTCATATTTGAAGAATAAAAGTGGTGGTATAAAATGTGTAGATTTGTGTGATTGGTTGAAGACATTTAAAGGATTGAAGGAAGTCGAAATGCAACCATATTGGGAGGAAATTACACGAGTTTTCATTTTGTGGTTAATTGGTCAAGTGCTTATGCCAAATAGTGTATCTACCACTAAGGTGGGATGGTTATGTAACTTTGAGGATTTAAGCGAAATAAAGAAGTTTGATTGGGGAACTCCAATATTGGCTTGTCTTTACAAATCGTTGGGTGAGGTTAGTAGCCGCAAGTGCAAGACTTTCAACGGCATGTGGATGATCTTGGAGGTATGTATATATGACTCATGCTTATAAATTATTTGATGAAACCCATAAAATGTTTATATCGACTTAATGAATGTTATATATTAAATTTTTTTTTTATATCTTTTTTGTAGTATTGGTTTTACTACTACTTCCACACTTTGAATCCAAAAATTACTGGAAATCCACCGGTTTGGGATGATGTATGGCCAAAGATTAAGCTGTTTAACAAGGATAAAGTTGCGGCAAATCAAAGGGATATGGGAAGACATTCAATAACTAATGCTCGTAAACAATTGGAATTAAGGTCAATACAAGGAACGACATGGCAACCGTGGCTTGGAAGTGAGCATTCCAACAACAAAGTCCTACAACATTCGTTGAAGTTGTCAAAGAAACGATGTGTTTTCACGGATATTGAAGAAGATAAAGGCTATAGGTATTTGGGAGAGAGATGTACATATCAAGTAACCGGTGCATTAGTCATTCCGCCTTGCCCACCTCCACATAAAGAAATGGTAGATATGGATCGGGTAGCATGTGAGAAGTGCAAAGGTTTGAGGACTTGTAGAGCACCCGTCTTGGATGCAAGTGTTGAAGAGTATGAGAATTGGTGGAAACTAGTGTCGGTTGGTCCATACTTTGCAAAGGATAAGGCTACATTAGTTCGAGAACTTAATCGGGACGATATTTCCTCATCATGTCAAGCTCAATTTCATGTTCCACACCCTCCTCCTATGCAAACAAGTTCTTATGTGTATGAAAATGTGACACTTCGAAATGAGAATGAAAATGTGGAGCTTGAGTATCTTCGAAGTGAGAATGAAATCCTTAAAAAAGAGAATGAGTTGCTTCGAAGTGAGAATGCAGGCCTTCGAAGTGAGAATGAAATTCTACGAGGCTCCTTTAATTCACAAGATTGTTATGCGCCAACTGTTGGGGGGTCCTCTAATCAAGTTTATCCGGATATTCTTAATGTACTTAACACATCTCCATTGTTCGATGGCATCTTCGATAAAACAGCTCCAAAAGTTGATTTTCAAGCAGGTGGTGGAAGATTTGATATGGGTTACTACTTGGCCGATGGGATCTATCCTAAGTTATGCACTATTGTGCAAGCTTATAAAAATCCAACAAATGAAAGTCAAAGATGTTTTACCAAGATGCAAGAATCGTGTCGGAAAGATGTTGAGCGTGCATTTGGGGTTCTACAAGCAAAATGGCATATAGTGAGAGGTCCGGTTGAATATTGGGATGAAGAAGATTTAAAATTCATAATGTTGGCTTGTGTGATATTGCATAACATGATAATTCAAAATGAGAGGCGAGATGGGGCATGGAGAACCTTTGGAGATGAAGACTATAGGGTTTACCGTGATATTGTACCTCGGGAAGCCGTTAACTATCATGAGTTAACACATGAACCCTTGTATAATGATCTTCGACTAAGATTGACCAATCATGTTTGGGAGATGTTTGGTAACGAAGAAGCGGTGGAAGCACAACAAATGGATGGACCGTAAAGAACAAGGTAATACAAGTTAGTTTGGACAATGTGTTTATTTTGGTTGTTTGGACAATGTGTTTATTTTGGTTAACTTGGAAGACTAAATGACATAACATAGATACTTTTGTTGTTCGGAGAAATACTTGTTATCTTAAATTTGTTCCATCAACATTGCATTGCATATTGTTCATGATAACAATCTTTTAATTGAAAGGAAATTACAACTAGGAAAACAATCGTAATTGAAAGGAAATTACAACTAAAAATACTTGATACCATATTACCCATTACTCATCCTCGCTACTTGATTGCTCCATCAAGTTATTTTTCTGTAGTATCTTGTTTTGTTTACGTTCAAGCCAAACTTGGCCGATACTAGATAGCTTAGAAATATCCGCCATCATGATTCTTTCTACACGTGCCTTTTTCTTTTCTTTGATTCGATTAATATTCTCCTCTTTTAGTTGTTCTTCTTGCTCTTTCAAATAACTTAACATTCTCTCATTGGTTTCACTAAAGTTGGATTCAATGGAATCACTTGAAGTACCATATTGTGCTTGTTTAAGAGCTTTAAGAGCTTTCTTCCCAGGACCCCTTTTCTTTTTTGCTTAAGCGTCACCCGTATTACAATCGACTCCCGTCTCTTCCTCCTCGACACCGTCGGCCACATGGACACGCTCAACACCAATATCATCAACAACTTGGACCACGGGTGGTGTGGGTAGCGGGGGTATATCGACATATTTGGTGTAATCATAACCGGGTTCACTCTTGTATATCTCGTAGCACTCATCAAGGATGAAGGGTCTTCCATGTATCTCGTGGAACTCACACCGACCACGTATCATCTACAATGTAACTTATCATATTAGTATTCATTTACAAACATAATGAGCAATACGTATGAAACAAAAATACTTACCACATGCTCGGCTCCGTAACCACTAATTCATCCTCCACGATTTAGTTTTCCAAGAACGGCGACAAATAGCTTAATGTCTTTCTTTATAGTACATATTCGGTTTTCTAAACTAGTTTTGTCTCTATCATTTGGGTTACCTTTCATTTTCTCGATAAATAATGGAATAATTCGATTCCAATATTTGGTTTTTCCTTGATGAACACCAACACTACCATCACCCGTTATTGCTATATGTGCTTCGCAAAGAGCTACATCTTCATCCGTAGTAAACTTAATTTGTTGCTTCCTACGAGATTTTTGAGTTGAAGTAGTTGTTGTTGGTGGAGAAGACATGGATGGAGAGTGTTGAATTGAAAGCAAGAAACACAAAAATAGAGTAGAATGAGAGTTGGGGTTGGAGTGGAATGAAGAGAATAGAGTTGGAGTGGTTGGTTTTATATTTTGAAATGTAGCAGATTATGGAAAAACAATTCAAATATCAAACGGGAGATAATCTCCCGTTTGTTTCTTAAAAACAAGGTAAACGGGAAACAGTCCCCCGTAAGGATGAGAAATTAAAATGAACGGGACACAGTCCCCCGTTTGGACATAATTTTATTAACAAACGGGAGATAGTCTCCCTTTTGTTGTTTTTTTCTCTGACGGGAGATAGTCCCCCGTCTAGTGTGACACTCCCGACCACTCACTCGATTGAGCGAGTGCATGGTAGTCTTTGGCTGAAAAGGGACCAAAAGACTACCCATAAAAGACTCTATTTTACTCTAATTGGTAGTGCACTCCTTCAAATGAAAGAGTGACACTACCCATAGGATTTGCTCTTAGGTGCATGGATGAGTTGACATCTTAAATACGCATACAGTTGAGGCATGCATATCGCTAGTTCATACCCTTCAAATTTAGTACTCCCTGCGTACCTTTTATATAGGCGGAATATTGCATTTCTCTTGTACCATTAGATAGGCGGAGTGACAATTTCAAGATGACTTTTAACCATTTTACCCCTATTTATGTTGCTTGGTTATCCTCACAATTAAGTTTATGTCTCTAACATATGGAGTAAAAGAATATTTCATCTAGCAGTACATATACCAATTGCCAATCCAACTCCATGATGTTTATGAATACTTTTGTTCCGAAATTATTGATAACTAAGGCTCTAAGGAGTGAAGCAAAAACCCATAATATTTTCCCTACTATAGATAAACACTATTTATTTATTTTTTGCAAAATGTGAGAGTTATAAAAATGAAGAACCCTTGGCTATTGGAAGGTGAGATATACACATGTGAGTTGAAAAAATAAACTTATAATAGTAAATCAAAACATGTGTAAGATTCTTTCTCAATCATATTGATAACATAATATTGAAGAAATTCGTGGATAAAAGATTTCACACCAACTATGCTAAGTAGTGCATGAATGACGTTCTCACATCTAGTGTTACTCAAGTAATTTGGAGTTTTAAAGAGCATAGTCATATTGATATTTGTATCTACATAAATTCAACTAACCTTAGAAGAAAAAATTATTAGTTTCAAGGTAGAGCCGACACCTCGCCTTCAATGTATACAACACACATTGGGTTTAATCGGCCTTGAGATTAAACAAATACCCCAATATTAGTCAAATAATGTCTACAAATACAGGATCGAAACAATGTGATAACGTGAAAAATGAGAGACTAACATCAGTTCTACAAAGAAAATACCCTATATGTATCAAAGTTTGTTAACCAAACATGTATTCAAATTAAAAAGTCATCAACTTAACACAAAAATATAAAAGAACCCAAGTTAAATCAATACTTGCATAAACAAAACTTATAAGAGAATTTTATAATTATTAAATACCTTTAAAATCACTATTAGAGATTTAATTGCATGCCCCCAGAGTAGGAGGAAATCACCAGATTAATTTGTAGAAATTTCTTTGGATATGTAGCAATTCAGAGAAGTTTACCCCTGGTGGTGATGCGTTCCATCTAAGTGTTGTTCGATTGATTATTTTTTTAGAAGGTTTCGGTTTCATTGGACAAACCGAGAGGGAGCATTTCATTATATTCATTATCATTCAAAAATCCAAGACCAACTCGCCCTATGCTTACGGGATCTCAATACAACCTTAGATTTATCTATTGGACGGAGAAACCTTGATACTAAATATGTAGTTTTTAGTGTTATTTATTATATAACGTGACATCCAAATGTTTTTTCTTCTTCTTAATTTTCATGTATTTTAACCGAGTTTATATTAGCATTAAGACGATCAACCACATTTCTAATTTATAGTGTTATCCTTTTGTAAAAGACATAATTAACATAGTCAATTACTACTCATCAAAACCGGCTAGTACCACAAACCACCATATATTACTTCTTTCTCCACCACCACCATTTTCCATCCCTCGTAGAATATTGGGCGCACTTATAACTTTTAATCCCACACGTCATGTATAAAGTTTAGATTTAACAAACTTAGGTCGATCAATTAATTTATTCAACTATATGTTTTTTGTTAATGTTTGAAAATCATGCGTATGAACAGTTACCAAAGATAGCGGTGGCACCAAAAACAACCATTTTGTCTTATATGATTTGGTATCATCCCAAAAGTATTTTTTATCCGCTTTTTGATCGTGTCAAAAACAACCAACTATACTTTTCACAATACAATGTTACCCATCATGTAAATTTTTTTATTATTTTTGATTCAAAAAGAAAAAACTAATACCATTGCCATTAAAACCATCAAGCGCCACTATTTCTTCCACCAAAACTAATGTTCTAGCCTCCACCACTTTGTAACACATTCCACGCTTCCACCACTTACTTCTTCCTCTCTACCACCACCACCACTAATATCTATTGGAAATAATTTTTGTCAAAATTATTACTTATTGATGGAGATATGTATTAATATTAATTAAGGGATATTTATGATGTAAAATTAATAAATCATTTATCATGAGAAATTAATATTTCCTAAATTAATAAAACACTTATACTAATTAATATTTAAGTTGAACAAACCATAACCATAGATTTATCTTCTCTCATAATAAAGGGCAAGACAGGAAAAAACATGGATATTTATAAAATCAAAAAATAATTCTTATCTAAGAGATTTTACCCATCCGCCTATATATATATATATGTGGTACGGAGGGAATACTTGCTTAGAATATAGGACGTGGTTTACCATGAGCATATCAAATTCTCTGTGTTATTAACCATGGGCTCAAACTTCTTAATCAACTAGGCTATAACTAATTGGTTCGATTTGGATTTGAATTTATCTTTCAAAATTTATTCGGCTAAAGACCCCATCTCCGACATAATTGATTAAAAATTGGTTCCTAAAATATTAATCATTTTATATTTAGAAGACTCATCAGTCATCACCTACCGTTGTTTCAGTAAAAGGAGAAAAGAAAACTCCACCGGCACTGCACCAACCAATCCTAGTTAGAAGTCCCCATGGGCAGAGGATTGCATTTCACCAACAAACGTGATCACAATGGCGGGTCCGTGGAGCGTGGAGGGAATTTTATCCACAATGCGCACTCTCTTGGAACATCCTTGGCTACTCTGTCCGGTACAGTTGCTGACCGAATATAGTATAAAGTTTTTACGCACATGTGACTCATCATCAGATCAGCATGCAGTTCGTGATCTCCTCCCATGCACCACCATCCAGCTTGTTCCCATGAACGAACAAACAAACAGCACAGGGAATGAAGAAGGAAGACATGAGAAAGAGAAAAAGCGATAAAAAAAAAAATGCTCATCCACGTCAAATTGGTCCATGATGATATGGAAAATCAATACACATATCGTTTGTCAATGAACATTGGATTCCTATCTGTACTACTTTATTGAGATTTGATATACAAAATGGATGCTGCAACTAACCAACAACTCTAAGAGGGACAATTAATCGCCCCTTTATGACTAGTTCTTAATTTGATTGGTAATAAAAGTCTGATAATTGGGCCGACCGATCGAAGCGAGGGAGGTCCTTTATATGGCCATTTTTTTGTAAAATCTAAGTTATCAATTACCACAAAAAAATTGAAAATGGTTAGGCCGAAAAACCAAAAATGTCTCTCCCTTTTAGTCCAATTACTATAACTTCTTGTGTATCCTATCTTTTCAGGGGTATAATTGGAAAGCAAACTTTAATATAACATATCTAAAAATCCGTGTGTTGGAATTTTACAAATTTTATCTCGTTAGAAAAGTTATAAAAAACTCTACGTAACAAGTACAAACAACAATATCAAATTTGGAGTTTTTACGAAAAAATCGGAGATATATATCATTTTAGGCACAAATTTAGAAAATTAAATGTATATCCATTATACAAACTATCACAAAGGATACATAATACTTTATGTAGCAAAATATTGGTTTATGCATCAACTAATTTTCCATTGCAACTAATAAAACGATGTACTCCATCCGTTTCAAGAATAATGATACTATCATTTTAGGCACAATTCTCGAAAATTGAATACATAGCCATTATGCAAACCACCACAAAGGATGCATAACACATCATGCAACCATATTTTGGTTTATGGATCGACTAATTTTCCGTTTTTAGAAAAATAATACTTTCACATCCCGTTTAGGAAAAATGATACTATCACATCCCGTTTTGGGAAAAGTGATACTTTCGCTCCGTTTCGGGAAAAGTGATACTTTCGTTCTGTTCCGGGAAAAGTGATACTTTTTTCCGTTTGGAAAAATGATACTTTCGCTTCATTTCAGAAAAAGTATCACTTTTTCTGAAATGGGGCGAAAGTATCACTTTTTCAAAACGGGGAGAAAGTATCACTTTTTCTGAAACGGGGCGAAAGAATCACTTTTTCCGAAACGGGGAGAAAATATCACTTTTCTGAAACGAGGCGAAAATGTCACTTTTTCTGAAACGAGGTGAAAGTATTACCTTTTCTGAAACGGGACGAAAATAGTCGTGGACATTCTTCTTCGGTCGGCCCTCACACCGTGGTAACGGTCGTACTAGTTAAATTTAATCATACCTTTTAATAGCTTTACACTAAAACATTGCTCTGTTGGGATAAATATTTCTTCATTTTTTTTTCTCTCCCTGATCGTAGGAAGATTAACAGACATATACATGCAGATTGCAGAAGTATATGTGGAAATCTAACTGTTGTACCTGTAAATTGGTTGACATTTTAGTATAAAGTGACGACTACTAGACAAATTGAGAGAAGTTATCATGTATCGTCACTAGAAAGTAATAAAGTTCTTCTACACCACAAGATAAGCAAAAGATTGATTTGAGAATTAGGACTTCACTGACCACCGGTCTCAAGAATTCAAAGCACCGTTTGTCTCCAAAACATGTGGGTACGTACGTACACGTGTTGTGTAAAGCAGTAAAAGTCATACAAGATGAGAACTTTTTCTTTGCTCTTTGTACGTGGTCGTAACAAAGCATCATCCATTCGTGTCAATACAAACACTGATGCAGATGTCCCCATATAACATCTTTACTTGTCATCTCCGCACTAATCCTCTGTTCAACGGGAGAGACCTTAATTGATGAAATTAGAATGAACAGGGAAATCATTTGGAACTTAGAGAAAGTAGCTCATTAATTACTTATAAATACGAAGTGCAAGGTCAAAAAAGATCACCAAAAGCAAATAAGCGCCATCAATATTGGGATATTAAGTTAGCCTTGTCCGTATTGTTGGATCAATTGGCAATATCTTTGACTACCTGATCGTAAATCCCGTCTACAAATATTTGAAAAACCTAACTAGATGACCGAGCAACGATAGGAGTGTCACTACTAGAAGGAGAGTCTGTCAAAACTTCTTCCTGTGACAAGTCACTCTGGTCACTTACTTCTTCTTCAGTAGCAACGAGCATAAAGAGTTGCTGAGACTTGCACATGTGGCATGGTCTATAAACCTCATCATAGTTATAATATAGACCTTTGTCCCTGCGAGCTTTCATTAGTTGAGGAGTGGTTCAGATGTAGTGGGTAACAATAGGGGTGGCAGAAGAAACAGAAGGTTTATAGAAATTAGAAGAAGGAGAAAAGAATGGTTTTATTATCGAGAAGGATGTTTTACTTGCTTTATAGAAGTAACAACTAAGGCTCGTTGCATTCTGGCTAAGCAGAAGGCTCTATAAAATATCTTCTGATTTAAACATTTGTACAATAGTACGGATTTTATCTTTTAAGCCATTAATATAACTTGAGAGTATAAAAACTCTTAGGCAGAGTACGATTATTAGCTACCATATATGCTTTGAAGCAAGCGCTCACATCTATCATAGTACTCTACCGTAGTAGTGGTTTGAGACAACATGAGCGACCTTACTTTTACGAGAAAAGAATGATTTCTTTGGAAACGATTTGTTAATGTCCAAAATAGCATCGAGTAAACTAATCAAAAGAGAAACTTTATGATTAATTTAACTGGAAACACTCAACATAAGAAAACTTACGGAGTAAATATACTACTTTCACATAATAGTGGATCAGGGAAAGATCAATACTACGGAATTTTCTCACTAAGTTCATTTTATCTTTTATCAATATTTGCATAAAGACATAATAGAATTAACTTTTGAGCATTTATGAGATAATAATACAGTTCACGAACGTATACACATATATATCTCATAAGACATTTGTAATATATAAAACCAATAAGATTAAATACTGCAAGATCATCTTCCAAATAACTTAGAATTTAAATAAATAAATCTAAAAACATTGCAAGATGAAAAACGTTGGAAAAAGCTATATGTAATCACAATATTTGCTATACCAAACCCTAGTTATCCTTCTTAAACACAAGAATAAATTCTCATAAGAAGTTTCCTAGACATTAAGATTCTTGAAAAACTCTTTATCGTCCCCGAACTCCTTATCGCCAACAGACATTGGAACATAAGGTTCATGATGAAAGGAGTCAATTCCAACAAACCTTCTTGACTGTTGTCGAACCAGGGCCTTTTGAATTTCCAGAGATCTTAGCGCAATAGATTTTATTTGCTGAATCTCCATCCTTGTTTGTTTTAACTCTTCAAGAACAACAATTTTTTTTTGAAGATTTGAGTTGTTAGCTCTTGGTTTCTTCATATTCTTCCTTTTTCTCTTCAAAGTTGTAGAGGAATGGGATTTCTCTTTTTCCTTCATGATTGACGGCTTCAAAATCATATTGACATTTTTTCCATTAGAAGAGATAATGCTTGGAGTCTCCATAATTTTGAAATATGGGTGTTGTGAAAACAACACAAATAAAACAGCTCCACAAGCAACCTTTTGATGAAAAGAGTTTCAAGGAAGGAAAAAGACTGCAGGGATACAGAACCTATATACATAGTAAGTAGGGTTCACGTACAATCAACACAAATAACCCTAGGAGGGTAGACATGTCGATTTTAACCTTTTTATTCAAATAGGGTGAAATCTTTTTAATACCATTACTTGAATTTTAGAAAAATATGAATAAAACAGATGGAAATTCAAGTAATAATATTCAAGATACAAACTAGAATAGTTTCTGACCCTAGAGCCCGATTGTGCACAATCTTGTCTCTTTTCAATATACGGGCACATGAGACAAGACGCATTTTCAACACAGTTACACTATGCTGGGGTGAACAATAATCTGTTCACCACAAGGTTCCTGCGCGGAATTATCAACATCCCTCTTTATAGGTCGTTTAGACCTAGTTCTTTTTTGTAGTGATCTAATCTTTTCCTTAGAAATCAACTTCTTAGGGCAATTCCTATGGAAATGGAAAAATTCATTTATTTGTTGAGCCAGGTGGATAACCAAACTGGCTTTTCCACTATGGTAAATCACTGGGCGTTAGATAACTAAGCGCGCGAGCGTAATACAAACGCTAGCGCTCATGGAAAAATCGTTGGCGGTCGTTGCACAAACGCTGGCGTTTGACCCACGGTCGCCAACGGGTACTTTTCAACGGTCACCGGAACGACTAGTTTCTACCGGCTAGTTTTTTACCTCCATAAATACGACTCGAGTTTGATCTCACAAATTCACAACAATCTTTCATCCGATCAATCTTTTCTTTCAATTGCTTTCAATTTTCAACTATGAATTCTGATTTTGATTCTTCTGAGGAAGATATGGAGATGGATGAAATGTTGTATGAAGAAGATGGAGAAATGTGTATGGAGTTTTTACGTCAAATGGATGAAGATGCGGATCAAGATAGAAGAAGGCGAAATTTTATGTTGCAATTACAATCCGGGATCATACCAAAGTCTTTAGAGCCATATGAAGTTGCGACTAGAAGATGGACGTGACGAGATCGACATTTTTACCACGAAAAGATGATGCATGATTATTTTAATCATGATTGTGTCTATTCCGATGAGGATTTTGAGTGACGATTCGGCATGGGCCGCAACTTGACGCAAATGATTATTGCCGAGCTTTGTCAGGTACAACCTTTATTTAATTATCAGTATGATGCACGACATGTACGAGGCTTTAGTCCCGAACAAAAGGTCACTGTGTCCCTCCGTATACTATGTTACGGGGTACCAGCGGATTCCATTGATGATTACATCCGTATTGGGAAAACAACTACCTTTAGGTATCTCAAATTGTTTTGCGAAACAATAGTCGAGCATTTTGGTCCAACCTTTTTTAAGAAAGCCTACTCAGGAAGATGTTCAAAGTATAACTGCAGAAAACACCGCGAGGGGTTTTCTTGGAATGCTAGGTAGTCTAGACTGCATGCACTGGACGTGGCATGCGTGTCCGGTTGAATGGGCAGGCCAATATAAGGGTCATTATCCAAAACCAACTGTAATTTTAGAAGCTTCAGCTAGCTATGATTGTTGGTTTTGGCATGCCTTTTTTGGACTCCTGGGTTAAAATACCGATCTCAATGTTTTGTATAAGTCACCATTGTTTGAAGATCTTAAGAATGGGGTTGCTCCGCACTGTAATTTCACCATCAAAGATCATCACTACACTCAGGATTATTATCTAGCAGACAAAATCTATCCAGAATGGTCAACTATGGTTCAAGCTTATAAACAAATAGGTTTTGGACCGACGACTTCAAAGGATATGAAGTACTTTAACACCCAACAAATGAAATGCAGAAAGGATGTTGAACGCGCTTTTGGCATTCTGAAAAGGAAGTTTGCCATCATAGCTGGGCTGGCACGTTTTTTTGATATTCAAAAAATGAACAAAATTATGCTGACTTGTATCATTCTGCATAACATGATCATTGAAGAAACAAGGCGTGACCCAACCTGGACTAGTTTTTCAGATGAAGATTTAACCAAGAATCTTGCGGTAGAGCATGGGCGCCGGGCAAGAGAATATAGACTTGCCACTGAAAGACTCCAAAATCGGGGAATCTATGGACAACTAAGACAAGAGTTAACCAAGCACCTTTGGGCTTTAAAAGGAGAAAGAGACGATGCGCGGGGGCGAGGCAGAGGGAGAATGAGATAGATGTTACTTTCAATTTAGTGTTATTTTCAATCCCTGTACTATTGTTGTTTATTTTAAAATCCTGCGAGACTGGACCATGTGGTGATCTTGCAGGCACTTGATGACCTTCCAGCAAGTATGGATTAAACTTGTTAAGAACTCTCAAAATGGTGAAACACTTTTCATGTTGGAAGCTGCTACCTTTGTGGGATCTTTGCCACTCTTCTCGACATCTTCGTTCCACATCCGGTTCGCCTTCACCACTTTTTTTGTTGTTCCACATTTGAGTGATCAAAGCTACATATTCACTAACATTTGCTTTGAAATTGCGTGAAAACGATGAGACAACCCATCGCCATCACGTCTATTGGGGTTACCTGTTTCTTCACAAAAATTTTGAAAAATCTTATCATAAAAAGTTTTTTTTTCTTGATAAATACCATTGATTTCATCTAATGTATATAATACATAATTTCTGCAAAGTGACTCGCCTTCATCCATCGTATACTTAACACCACGAATTCTTGTGTTTCTTGGTTGTGATTGTTGTATATTTTGTTGTGTTTCTTGTTGTGATTTTTGTTGTGATTGTTGTTGTGATTGTTGTGGTGTTTGTTGCTGTGATCGTTGTTGTGCTCGTTGTTGTGATCGTTGTTGTGAGGATGCCATATTTGTTAGAAATGAAATATGGAGAGATGAGATTTTTTCTAGTAGATTGAGTTGATATGAATAGTTTTGTTTGAAACAAAATAGGAAAAAATGTGTAATTTTGAGGTAGTGATGAAGAAGGTGTGAGTTTTAAGTCTGGAGATGAACTGAGTTTATAGGGAAACAAAAAAGAGTATCAGCCGTTGGATTAAAGGAGCCGTTTGATGCGTGCCGTAACCACAACAAATTAATCAAGATATTTCCCACTAATTAACTGGTAATATAGCACTAGTAAGAGATCGTTCCCACATAGAGCTGTGTAATTGATATGTTATTTAGATAGCAAAACAAAGTAAAAAGGGGGGTTGGTTTATGAATTAAATAAAAAGATAATAAAAAGAGAATAAGATGAAAGGTATGATCAAGGAATCCTTCGCCGTTACCAAACGTTGACTCAATAGTATACTTATCTATCTTCGTTAGAACCATTCATCACCAACCGTAGGAAAACAACTAGAGCAGTGCTATCCCCAAAGTTCCTCTTGTAACCGGATACCGAAGAGCTCGCATATCAAGTTCTATCCAACTGAACCACCAAGTAGTAGCGCACTCAAGGTGTAACCCAACAGAAGCTTTAAGTTATGTGAACTTAGGTTGATACTAGCAGTTAGACTCTTAGCGCAAGGTCCACTTACTAGTGTTAGGTCCACTTACTAGTGTTGTCTTCACACACGATTGCTCCACAGAATCCCTCTGCGAGGTCTCACGTTCTCTACTTGTGCAAGGATTATTCAACAATTACACGGATATCCTAACCCTTTACTAGCAATAGAATGATCAATATAATAATCCAATTGTACACTTGAACAATCTAGAAATCAATCATAAACCCTAGAAATAGTGAAAACAAACGATTATGTGATTAAAACTTCGAATAGATTTATATAACTAATAAAGCTTCACGCTAGAACATTGAATTCATCCTTAATCAAAGAAGGTTTAGCTTCTCATGTTTACAGTTTCCTGGTTTCCCCCTAAAGGGGTAAACCCTAGAATTTTTAATGAAGAACAAAAGTATAGTATGAGATTTTGAGATATATGATTTTTAGGTTAAGAAGTCTCTTAAATAGTCTCCAAGTTGTAGTTGCGCCCGTGCCAAATCCCGTGCGAAGTAGGTTGCCAAACTCTAGCCAAATTTCCATAAATCCCACGTCCAAAACCTGTCCGTGCAGAGAGAATCTCAAAATAGCTAACGGGCTCAAGTCAAATGCCAAAGTCCAGCCCATTTCATTGAATTTGTCTTGTCAATTCTGTAGAACTGACAACGTGTTTCCCCCTTCTTTTCTTCCGCGGCTAGGTAAACTTGACCGTAAATTCTCCTAGATCTTTTCTTCTTTTTCTCTCGTACTATCACGGGTTTGACTTTCTAGCCGTAAGTTTCCCTGTAACTCCAACCTCTTTTCCTGAGTTTTGTATATTCATTCTTTGGCAGTTCCATACGAATATATAGCTTCCCTATTCCATTCTTTTTCCATACGACTATACAACTTCCCTATCTTCTCGATCTTTCTTCCAGTTTTCTTAAAACTCAGTTCATTCCAAGCTCTTTGTTCATCAGTCTTCATCGAGATTACTGGCAACATCCATTTATCTCCTCCATCAACATCACGAGCTTCAACACTGCCATGTTGTTGATCGCAAACAATAGCTCCACTGCATCTCAACACCAGCAGTGATCATGGCAGTAACACAACCAGTGCTTGCACCTTCATCACGATCACCAGCTCTAGTTCCATCACCACAGCGTAACGCATGAGCTCCTTCTCTTATCACTGGCAATGGCATCAACTAAACTCGAGTCTTCGAATCCCTTTTCCAAATCCATCGGTCCATCAACGAACCATCACCAGCATAACCGATGAGACAACATCCACAGAACTTCATTCATCGAAACAGCATCACTGCCGTTAGTAAATCGAGAATCCAGTTAAACCCCTACTCCATCATGATCATCACGAACTTCTCCATCCTCGTTAATCATTCTTCTATAACAATCCCATTTCGATCCGAGCATTACCATCCTCTGTTCTTGCTCTTGCTCCATCTTCCATCATCAGTGGCATCGACCACAGTTTCCATCGTACTCCTCATCAGCTGCAATCACCGACTATGTTTTAAAAGGCGCACTAAGCGTAGGGCTGGTGCCTGGCAAAAAAAGGCGCCCAGGTGCCAAATTATACTTAAATCTGGCTTTATCTAAAAAAGCGCTCGCCTGGGGCGCCTTAGGCACTGGGCTTGGCGCCTCGCCTTGCCTAGCGCCTTTTACAACATAGATCACCGAAGCCAACCAACTCCTTCTCTGAGATTCTTATAGCGAACCCCAGTCTTCTATCACTGCCAACAGACGCAATCAATGTTGATAATGGCAGCACCTCTCTGAACTCGAGCTTCCTCCTTTCGATCATAGCAGCAAAACCATTCAGTCACCACCATTCATCTTCTACTGCCGATAATGACAACAACATCTCTTCAATCCACAGACTCGTTATCACTGCCACTGTTCTCTCGGCTGCTCAGCCCCATCTGACCTCCCTTTGATCACCAACCACTGCTCCCTTCCCTTAGCAACTCAGTTGGTTCCCTTAGCAGAACTGAAGGCATAATAAATACGAGAATTTTAGCTGCCCCCTAGTATTTCCAGCAACTGCCTTTAACACATCCAGTTTAATTATCAGTTTTGGAGAGCCGACAATGTTAACTTCTTGTTTCGCCCATAACTTCTCCATACGATATCGGATTGACCCCATTCTTTCGCCACTGGCTTCATCTTTTCGTCTTCTTCGATATGACATCAAGGACTCCTAGATATGAACAAGCTCTACTTGGTCTTTAGCCCTTCTCCACTTGTAGCTAACTTCTTTTATTGCACAATTACGTGCAAATTCACTTCTTTTGGACGATTCACCTAGCAAAACATAAATAAGAGAAAACATGAATAATATACAATAATTCGCAAGAATATATAACAATTACTAGCATGGATTAGACACTAAATATATGCAAAATATGTACTTAACACCGCTGGCGCTTTTAAGATGAACGCTAGTGTTTCAGCTTTCGTCTCGCGCTGGAAAGAAAAGCGCCAGCGTTTGAGGCAAGCTCGTCCGACCTATCATCAAACGCTCGCTACATCCTCCAACTCAATGAACAAACCAACAAATTTGTTGGTTTGAACATCCATTTTTCATGTTTGTTGAGTCCATAGTGGGAGAAAATGAATAAACTTGATAGTTTTTTCATTCCATAGGAACTGCTCTTAGGAGAGGAGTTAAATTTTCATACCTCGGATGAATTTGATTTCAGAACAAGTTTGAGCTTGTTTGCTAGTCGACTGGCTCTCCATTGCAGTTTGTTGGAAAACCTTACTTTATGTTTGTACTTGAAACACTTAGAGAGTTCATGACCCTTAAAAGTACAGTAAGGACATGTCAATGTGGAGGATGGTTCATGCACCATGGCCGAACATGCCGCTAGACAAAGCGATGTACCTTAAACATAAGAGGTGGAGTTTTCATTAAACAGAGAAAAATCCATTTCATCCTCCAATGCAGTCGATGATGTATCTCTAGGAAAAATGTCAAGGTTGATATGAGTATGGATACAATTATCAAAATTGATATTTTCACCAAGGAGTGCTAACTTGATTTTTTATCTTCTGTAGAATCATAGTGATCAGATGTTTTATCAAGAGTTGCAGCAAGACCTTTGTTGTCAGTGTATTTTCTACGATTTGGACACTCATTAGAAAAATGACCAAAACCTTTACACTTGAAGCATTGTGGCATATCCTCATCATCAGTGTCCTTGTTTTTAGGAAGAACACGATCACGAGGCTTAACTGATGATCTAGGTTTGTCTCTAGTGAAGCGTTTACTTCTCTACAAAAGAAGATCTCTAAACTGTCTTGTGATCAGAGAAACTGAGTTGTCAAGATCTTCATCTGATGATTCGGTTTCAATAAGATCATTCACAGAGTTGCCAACACTTTTACTTTTATCAAGTAGATTAGTGTTCTTTTGTCCTTTGAACGCAATATCCTTTCCAGATTTGGATAGATGTTCATGATCAAAGATCTTTAACTTTCCAACAAGAGTATTCCTAGAAAGTGTTTCAAGGTTATTTTTCTCAACGATGGCATGTTTCTTAGAATCGTATTGTTATGATTCAACAAATTGATAAGAGAGACAAGCTTGTGATTGCACTCAATGAATGAAAACCCTAACAAAAACTCACTGTCTTACCCCTGTAAGAACATCCATTGTCTTACCCCTGCAAGAACAACCTCTTTTTTTATTTCATTTCTTCCTTCAATGAATTACAACTTAAGCCTATATAGTGGCTTTACAAAAACCCTAAACAGTGTGGATGAGATGCTCTTATCCTGGCCGTCCACACAGATAACTTATTTTCTAATTAAACGGCTAATTAAGATATTAGTTAAACTAATTAAACCAATCATTATCTACTTAATGACGTAACCCTAACCATGCAGATTAATACACCCATTCTAGTGCTTGGGGCTAGCTGGGTACATAACAATGCCTCCCCCTCATAAGATCCTTGTCCTCAAGGATAGAATTTAGGAAAGTGACTCTTGATGACGGCCGTATCTTCCCATGAAGCATCCTCCGGATTAGAGTTAGCCCATTGTATCAGAAGTTGAGGGACTAAGACATTGTTATGCATGGTAATCATCTCGCCTAATAAGGAAACTGGCTCCACCTTGTACTGTCCTTGATGATCCACTAGAGGCAGGAGAGGAGCTGGAATGACTACTGCGCCAATCTTCTTCTTGAGCTGTGACACATGGAAAACAGGATGAATCTTTGAATCTGCAGGAAGTTGCAGACGATATGCCACATACCATATCTTCTCAAGCACCTTGAATGGCCCATAGTATTTAGCTGACAGCTTAGACTCCTTCTCAATGACACACTGGTTTGTCTATAGGGTTGAAGTTTCAAGTAAACCTCATCTCCCAACTCAAATGATCGATCTTCCCTCTTCTTGTCAGCAAAGAATTTCATCCTGTCTTGGGATTTGTGTAGAGTCTCTTTGAGCAAGCTACGCATTTGATCCCTTTCCTTAATATAAACTTCAACATCAGCCACAGATGTAGTGACATAAAGTGGGAAAGCCAGATGTGGAGGCTGATATCCATAAAGAACCTTGAATGGAGACATATTCAGGCTAGAGTGGTAATTAGAATTATACCACCATTCAGCCAGTGGCAGCCATTTAATCCAAGCTTTAGGTTTATGGCTAGACATGCATCTCAGATAATTCTCCAAGCAAGCATTAACCCTCTCAGTTTTCCCATCAGTTTGTGGATGGTAGGCTATGCTGGGGTTCAAACTGGAGCCAATAGACTGGAAGAGATCCTGCCAAAAGTTGCTTGTAAAAATCTTGTCCCTATCTGAAATAATGGAAGCTGGTAATCCATATAATTTGAACACATTATTAAGAAAGTGCTGAGCAACTGTTGAAGCAGTAAAGGGGTGACTAAGAGCCATGAAATGATCATACTTGGTAAGCCTATCCACCATAACCATGATAACATCCTTCCCTCCAGATTTTGGTAGACCCTCCACAAAATCCATGGTTATGTGTTGCTAAGCATGCTCAGGAATTGGGAGTGGTTGAAGTAGCCCAGCTGGATATGTATGATCCCCCTTATTTCTCTGACAAATATCACAAGTGGCCACAAACTCAGTGATATCATTTTTCATACCTGGCCAGTGAAAGTAGGATTTAGCTCTCATGTAGCATCCTTGGATGCCAGAATGCCCTCCAATAGCTGAAGAGTGTAAAGAATCAAGAATGGAATGCCTAATCCCATGACCCATTCCCACATAAATCCTGTTTTTAAACATGAGAATACCATTAATGTAAGTATAATTGTCAAAAGCCTAAGTAGAGATCAACAGTTTGGAGATGATTGAATTTGCAGCTTCACCATCTTCATAACTCTTAATGATATTCATTGCCCAAACAGGTTGAGAGGTGCTAATGGAACTACAAGAGGAGACATGTAGCTTGGATAAAGCATCAACAACTTTATTCTCCATTCCCATTTTATATTTGATCTCATAATCATACCCTAGCAACTTCATAAGCCACTTTTGTTGCAACATGGTAGACATTCTATGCTCCATGAAATACTTGATGCTCTGCTGATCAGTGTGAATGATGAAATGAGCACCCATTAGATAATTCCTCAATTTGGTGACTGTCATCACTATGGCTAGTAGCTCCTTTTTATATGTTGAAAGCCCCAAGGATTTAGGACCCAATGATTTGCTATGGAAAGCTATTGGTCTCCCTTCTTGCATTAATACAACTCCCACTGCTCTTGCACAAGCATCAGTCTCTAAGATGAAAGTATTTGAGAAATCAGGTAAAGCTAGAACTGGTGTGTTGCACATGATTTGCTAGATCTCCTTGAAGACAACTTCAGCCTCATTAGACCAATGGAAGGCATTCTTCTTCAAGAGGTCAGTTAGTGGCTTGCAGATTGTCCCATAACCTTTGACAAACTTCCTATAATATCCTTCCAGGCCCAAGAAACCCCTCAAATCCTTAAGACAAGTAGGAGTAGGCCATGATATCATGCTTGAGAATTTTGAAGGATCAGCAGCAACCCCTTCAGAAGTAATAATATGGCCCAAGTATTCTAGTTCTTCTTGTGCAAAACAACATTTGGATTGCTTGGCATATAACTTGTGCTTCCTCAAGAGATTGAGAACTAGTTCCAAGTGCTTAATGTGTTCAGCATGGGAGTGGTTATAAATAAGAATATCATCAAAGAACACTAACACAAACTTCCTCAAGTAAGGTTTGAATACCTCATTCATAAGAGCCTGAAATGTTGCTGGGGCATTAGTAAGCCCAAATGGCATTACTTTAAACTCATAGTGCCCTTCATGAGTCCTAAAAGCAGTCTTGTAGATGTCAGCAATATCCATTAGAATTTGATGGTAGCTAGACCTGAGATCCAATTTGGTGAATACCACTGAACCATTTAGCTCATCTAGGAGTTCATCTATCACCGGTATTGGGAACTTTTATTTGATGGTAATATCATTTAGCTGTCTGTAGTCAACACAGAATCTCCAAGTATTGTCCTTCTTCTTCACCAAGAGAATGGGGGATGCAAATGGGCTGTGACTATTTTGAATGATCCCAGATTGTAGCATCTCTTTAACTAAGGATTCAATGACTGATTTTTGGACATAGGGACATCTGTAAGGCCTTTGATTGGTAGGTATTGAATTTGGCTTAAGAGGGATTTTATGGTCTAATGATCTTTTTGGTGGTAAGGATTTTGGTTCTTCAAAAACATCATCATACTCTTGAAGTAGTAACTGAACTGTTTTGGTATTTCTTGCTTGGGTGTGGAAGTTGAAATAGAGAAGAATTGACCCATAATACCATAAGATCCTTTCTTGAAAAGCTTTGAGACAATACTGGCACTTATCATCTTTAAAGAAGGATTATCCTTAGCTCCAGACAGGGTGATCTTCTTACCTTGGTGGAAGAAACTAATACTGAGTTTTTTGAAATTGAAGATCACATCTCCCAAAATTCCAAGTCAGTCAGCTACTAGAACCATGTGACAACTTCCTAAGGGAAGTAACCTCAAGTCACAGCTGAATTTACTACCTTGCATTGACCATTGTAGCTGTTTACATACCCCAGAACTGATGGTCCTTTCACCATTTGCCACTGTGACCAACAATTGAGCAACATGCTCCACTGTACATCCCAGCTATTGAGCTAACTCTTTATCAATGAAACTTTGGGTACTCCCTTTATCAATGAGAATGGATATGAACCTTTTCTTAATATACCATGGAATTCTAATGGTGTCACTACTAGAGCACCCTATGAGAGCATGAAGGGATATATCCATATTTGACTCAATTGGAGATTCTTCATTGTCCTCTGCCTCAACTTGTGTTTCTTCCTCTTCTTCTTCTTCTCTCTCCATTTCAACTAAAGCTAGCATAAATAGCTGTTGTTGTTTACATTTGTGGCCAAAAGTAAACTTCTCATCACAATTGAAACACAGACCCCTTTCTCTCATGTCCTTGAGTTGCTCATAAGATAACTTTCTGATGGGAGGGTGATTTGGTATTGAATTGTTCTTTCTGGGTTGAAAGGGTGGTTTTTTGGTGATCTTTGACTGAGCTGGTATGAATGTGTTCCTTGAAGTAGTTGTGGAGGAGGAAGGTAAATAAGATGTAGTGGGTATGGATCAGTAAGTGGTCTTGAATTTCTTTTGTTGACCATCAACAATGAGTTCCTGGAGTTTAGCAAGCTGATATGCTTCTGACAAGGTGGTAGGTTTGAACATTTGTACAATACTCTTTAACTCTTCCTTTTGCTCACTAATGAAGCTCATGATAAAGTAAGGTTCAGTCATATAAGGGTTTTTAATTAACATGATGGCTTTAAGTGATTCAAACCTCCAAAATACTCTTATACGGTTGATATTTGCACAAGTTTATTAAACATGCCTACATAATTGTCATTTGATATATCCTCAAACCTAGTACAAACAACAAGACTGAAATGGGACCAAGAGATATGATCTTTACCTATTTGATAATCAAATAACCATGAGTCTTCTTTACCCTCCATGTATAAAGATGATGTACCCACATAGTCTTTTTCTTCAATAGAGTTGTTGATAGAGAAGAATCTCTCACACTTACGTAACCAACCCCTTGGGTTGTCACCATCAAATCTTGGGAAATCCAGTTTGGGAGGACGATGAGAGAGGTAGTTGGCTCAGTAGCTGACTCACATGGTGGAGTACTTTCTTCGATTATTATTGAGATGTGACGATTCACCAGACCCTTGATGATTAATAACTCAAATAGTACTCCTTCATGTCTGTTCCTCAGTACTCTTCTGAACCTGCATCTGCTCTAGTAACTTTGCTAGTAACAGATCAATCTTATCCTGAGTGTCCTTCCTTCAAGCTGCCTCCAGTTCATACATAGACTTTAAGTCTGCCGTCATCTGTGTAAGGAAACTCTTCATCTCTCTTGTGTTGGTATCAAACTGCTTCTATAGTTCTTTGATCGTTGGACCTGTCATGATAGATGTAACCTGCTCTGATACCAATTGTTATGATTCAACAAATTGATAATACAAGCTTAGTATTGCACTCAATGAATGAAAACCCTAACAAAAACTCATTGTCTTACCTCTGTAAGAACAGCCGTTGTCTTACCCTTGCAAGAACAACCTCGTTTTCTATTTCATTTCTGCCTTCACTGAATTACAACTTAATCCTATATAGTGGCTTTACAAAAACCCTAAACAGTGTGGATGAGATGCTCTCATCCTGGCCGTCCATACAAATAACTTATTTGCTAATTAAAAGACTAATTAAGACATTAATTAAACTAATTAAACCAATCATTATCTACTTAATGACGTAATCCTAACCATGTAGATTAATACACCCATTCTAGTGCTTGGGTCTAGCTGGGTACACGACACGTATCTAACTGGTAGAGATCTGAGAATTTTCATCACAATGTCCTTTTCAGGAATAGTCTTACCCAATGAAAATGATGCATAGATAATTTCAGACACTTTGTGATTAAACTCATCAAATGAATCTTCATCAGTCATACGAAGGTTTTCCCAATCAGAATTTAGGTTTTGAAGCCTAACTTCTTTCTCAGAGGTATTCCCTTCAAATAAGGTTGCTAAGATATCCCAAACATCTTTAGACCCAGTGCATGTAGTCACATGGTGTTGAAGATCTGGGGTAATGGCATGGATAATAGCATTTAACCCGTATGGATTTTTCTTCGCAGCACTAATCTTGGTTTCACTATATATACATATATCCTTTGCAACAGTTACACCGTCTACTGTAACCATTGGAGGATCATAGCCATTTACAACACGAACCCATGAGTGAAAATCACGCGCTTGTAGAAATGCACGCATAACAATTTTCCACCATAAGTAATTCGAGCCATCGAAGACTGGCGGTACGTTTATAGAGATATCACTTTTGTACGTATAGTCAGATTCCTACAAACACAGACTTATGAGGTCTTATTTGCCTGCTCTGATACCAATTGAAAACACGGGGGCGTAACAACCACACCCAATATTTTGTTTGGGAATCTGTATGGACTAAGCTCCAATATAATTCCGAGAGCACAAACTTATAAGTGAGACTCAATCAAGAAAAATACCAAAGATATTTATCTCTTCTCAATACAATCAGTAAATCAACTAGATAGAAATCCGTGAGAATGATTGTTAAGAGAATAACTCAGATGGTACCAAAGACCAATGTCCGAGTGTCAATCAAGTCTTATCCAACAAACACGGTTGGATTTATCAACTATGATTGAACTACGCACAACCTATGATATTTCAATTATATAAACAAATATAATGCGGAAAACAAATAACAAAGACACCAGAAATTTTGTTAACGAGGAAACCGCAAATGCAGAAAAACCCCGAGACCTAGTCCAGATTTAAACACCACATTGTATTAAGACGCTATAGACTCTATCCTACTACAAGTTAACTTCGGTCTGGAATGTAGTTGAGCCCTAACCAAGTCTCACACCGATTAAGGTACAGCCGCGTTCCTTACGCCTCTTGAATCCCAACAGGATTCTGCGCACTTGATTCCCTTAGCTGATCTCAACCACAACTAAGAGTTGCTACGACCCAAAGTCGAAGAATTATATATAAATAAATTTGTCTCCCACAGATAAGTCTATTCTGGTTGTTGTTTCCGTATTTAGATAAATCAAGGTGAACAGGAAACTCAACTAATAATCCGGTTTTATACTCCCAAAGAGCAGCCTAGAAATATTAATCACCTCACACTAACCTAACTGATTAACAGAAAAGTTATTGCGGAATCACAAGAGTCTGAGACGAAGAACTGTTGTGATTACTTTTTATATTTTACCTATCGAAGATAAATCTCGAGAAAATCTTAGAGAAGATTAAACTCAACAAGATAGAAAAACTAAGATCAGAATACGCAACTACAGAGAAAATAGTTGGATCTGGCTTCACGAATCCCAAATGAAGTCTTCAAGTCGTTAACCTAATAATGGTTTTGAAAAACCTAGTCTAATGGAGAATCGACTCTAGTTTGCAACTAGGACACACGAGAGTGTCGGGATTAGGTTTCCCAGATGCTAGAGTTCTCCTTTATATATTCTTTCAAATCATGGTTGCTTACAATCAAAGCTAAGATAGCTTAGTAACAAAGCAATTGATATTCATTGTTAGATGAATTCCTGATTTAAGATTCAAGATAAGTTCTCTTAGAAATAAGCAATCAATCTCCACCGTTAGATGGTATTAGCTTGAAACAAACAAATGAAATATACTTATATTTTTATATAGATGAACCGTACCTAAACGTGTATAACCGTTGGCTCAATAACAGTTAACCGAAGTTAGCCACATGAACACTTATAGTTTATCCACATTCATCTAACAATTCTAGATCAAATATGATGATCAATCAATCATGATAGATAATCAAATGAATCTAAACGTGTTTCAAGAGAGTTGTTCAAATGTTCATCATCTCATAGAAATATATATGAACTATTTGAAACATATTCAGTTTGGTTTGTAATTGTACATAGTATTTATACAAGAACCAATTCATGAACATAATGCCACGGTTTGTAAAACAAGTTCACATACCTTATTTCATTAAAGTTCCAGGGACTTTAGTTCGCAAATTGAGTTCGCAAACGAACCTGAGTTCATGAGTATGAATTGTCATACTTACCGATTTTAGAACTGACCACTGTGTTCGCAAATAGAGTACGCGAACCATAGTTCCGGACTTAGCCTAATCTAGCCGTTTGCAAATACTGTTCGCAAATAACAGTTCCGAACCTTTGACAGTTAAATCCATTCGCAAACACAATTCGCAAAAAAGAGTTCCGGACCTGAACTAGTATTCATAGTTCGCATACAATGTACGCATACTATGCTATATCCAGACCTTGGTAGTAGTTTTAAGTCTCTCATTTAATCATTGAAACATCCGTAGAAGACAACAATGGTAATCTTACACATACCACTAGCTTCAAGTAATTTTCAAGTGATTAGTCGATCAATAAGAAACTTCCTAAGTTAACATCAAATGATTATCTCACACAAACCATGTAAGATGTTCAAGGTAATTTTCACATGATCATCTTGACTTAATATTTAGTTTCCAACCAATAAATTGTCTACAACTAAACTCGTCAAGTAGATGATGAGGTTTAGCTAAAGCTAAAAAGCTTCCAACACGTATTTCGAGAAATATATAAACGAGATAAACTCGGCTCAAAATTTCAAATGTGTATAATGTAAAAGTCTATATAGCTATACGACTTAGTCTCTTTAGAAAATAGAATAGAATAGACTTCTAAGTGATAGATAAGTTTTAGTCTCCACATACCTTTTGTTGATGAACTCCCTCCAAGCTCTTCAGTAGATCTTTTTCTTCAATTGGTGAATACCGTGAAGTCTCGAGCTCAACTACACACTTCTATCCTAATCTGAGACATATCTATAAGTAGACTAGAAATCAAATATATAGTTTGACAAGCAAGCTTGAGATAACAACGCTTGTGAGTTCGACCGAGCAGTGCTCTAAAAATCTCCCCCTTTGTCAATTTTAGTGACAAAACTATCAATACATATGGATTACAAAATAAATAAACTTTGTAGCTTCTGATCCATCATATCTTGATAGTTCGAGTATCCTGATCTTGTTTTGATTGTTGAGTTGCTAACTCAAACAAGATAGATAGAAATCAAAAAGTATCTTTGTCTCAGACTTTGTGATTCCACAAGTTTCGACTTGTGAGGTGAATAACAATCTAGGCTGCTCTTCGAGAATCATAAGACCGGATTTTGAGGTTAGCTAGATTTTGTCTATTGCTGTCGATTTCCTACCTTACCTTGATCTCTGATCAGAACGGAAATCACATATAGGCTTATCTGTGGGAGGCAGATTGGTTTAAAGTGTTCAATTGAGTTGAAGCAATTCTTAGGCTGTGAAGGACGTCAGCTAAGGGAATCAATTGCGCGGAGTCCTGTTGGGATTCAGGAGGCGTAAGGAGCGCGACTGTAACTGAATTGATGTGACTTTTTAATTCGGTCTCAACTACATTCTAGTTCGAAGTTCTGATAGTAGGCTAGTGTCTGTCGCGGCTTAATACAGTTTGGTGTTCAAGTCTGGACTAGATCCCAGGGTTTTTGTGCATTTGCGGTTTGCTGGTTAACAAAATTTCTGGTGTCTGTCTTATTTATTTTCCACATTATTGTGACTACTAATTTTCCCATAGTCTACGTAATGTACAACTCAGAGAACCGGATACTATGTAGTATTGATACCTCTATTGAACTGATAATGCTAAGTTATAAAAGATACTCAAGATCACAATAATAACGAAGAACACAAATGTAATGTAAACGTTACTCAGTTATCATGAGACACAAGAGATTATGTGGTTCGACTTTTGTCTACATCCATGGGATAATGAGTGATTGTTTGTATTAAGTTGTGGTGGTTACAAAGATCTTAAATGCTTCCCAAAGTAATAGAGAGAACTCAAGTTGAAGTAAATACTTAATTTCTAAACATTAAAGAGGTATAAGCTTAAGACTAGATCTTCTTCTCCTAGGTATTGAATGCCCCTTGTTTGTTGGTGAAGCTTGGTATTTATAGCCCCTTCTGCTCCAGATATATCTTTGTTGTCTTTGGGTACATCGTCCCTGATATACCTTCCATACAAATGGTACCTTCGTTCACTGCACGCTTTCTCCAGCCGGACTCTGCCACCTCAGCTGACCCACGTTCCTTCGGGAACTTCCCAGCCTCAGTACAAATTGTACCTTCGTTCACCGCTAGCCTTCGCCAGTCAGACTCTGCAACCTCATCTCCCTCCACATTCTTTGGTTAAGCGTGTAGATAAGAGATTTGCGCATTTAATGCTGATTGGATATGTCATCTACCATGTCCCTTCGCCAGCTGCCTCTCTCTAGACTAGGTTCTACTTTTCCATCTTGGCCGTCGAGGTATCCTTCCTTGGGATGAGATAAAGTAGATCTGCGAAGGTGTCTTCTGCTACTCAGATTCCTCTGTATAGCGAGGGCTATACAGTTATCTTGCATGCGACCACTAAAATGTTAACACGTGCTCCGCAGAATATTGATATTCACAGTTTGCCCCTTTTCTTTCATATTCTACCGTTTGGTAGGATTGGAAGAAAAAACTTCCGTAACGCCGCCATTTTTCCACGTACCGGTTGGGTGGTCCCCACGTGTCCTTTCATGCAATAACTTCCCCTTGGATTTCGGGACATCCACAATTTTGGATTCTCTGGCCGCCTATATAAGAGGAGAATAAAAGAAGGAATTTTATTAACTTTATTTTCTTCTTACGAACTATCGCTCTCCATCCCTTTCTCAGGGATCTTCCATGCCTCCTTTGCTTCTAACTGTTGGTTTGCTTTTCGATTTCCAAAGTTCTCGCTTTCTCTTCATCAACCAGGTTAGTATATACTCGCCTTTGATTTTGATGTAACTATTCGTATCTCCCATGTTTGGTTATGTTACTCTCTTTTTGGCTGTTTGAAGTTGCTGTTGTATTTGCATGTGAGAGTTCCAACTCTTTTTCGTCTTTTCATGTTGTATGAGAACTTGATTTTGTTTCCATTTCGTGTTTTCACCATGAACGTATCGTGATTTCTTCTTGTCTGCAAATTTTTGAATGTGGTGATCAATCATACTCCATTTCATTTTTTTAGAAGGATGCAATCATTTCCTTTGGTTGGTTTTTGTTAAACCCATGCCCAAAGTACTATTATTTTTGCCCCAACCATGTTTTTGAGCCGACTGTAATTTCGGTCCGCCATTGTTAATGGAATGTTCTTCCTGTTGGTGTTAGGGATTATGAGACTTCCGAAGAAGCCTGCGCGGAAGAATCCGAGGCCTAGATCGTCCACTGAGCCACCTCCGTGGATGGATCATCCTGATGCTACGCCCTCTCCACCCCCTGAGGATACTGAGATACCTGAGGGAACTGAGGTAGCCATGGAAGCTGAGGTAGAATAAGTTGTTGTTGAGGATCTTCCTCCCCCTCCACCTCATTTTGAACTCCAAAGTTTGCAGCTGTGTGACAAAGATAGCTATGCTTACTTGTCTTTGACTGAGATCTCCAAGTTTTTCCATTTGCATAACTTTGACATCTCTTTCGTCGATGGCCCTGATGTTCTCATTGAATCCTTGATTGAAGCTTCCCTTATGATGAGAACAATCTCTTGATCAGTGTTGGCCGGTTGGCCGCAGGTATGCTTCTGCCTTTGTTTAGTAGAAAGGATCCTTTCTACTATGATGTTTTGTCTACCAGGGATGACCCGGTGAACAAAACTCAGGTCCGATGGATCATGCAATACATTGGTAACTTCTGGCGCGCCCTTCGTGAGTGCTGGTATCGTAGCAAGGGTAAGATTACTTTGAAGTCTTATGAACCTTTTGATGCTGGGAGGTCTAAGCAAGAGGATTATACCCCTTCCAACTTCAATGCTACCTATGCTGATGCCATTCAGAAAAGTAACCTTCTTCCTTGGTGTGTTGGCCCCCGCCGTATTCATGGTATTGCTAAGCACATTAGGGAAGGCAATAGCCTTCGTCTGTTAGAAGACATCGACAAGACTGGGTTGACTGTTATCCTCTACTCTGCTAAGATTTTCTTTCCGAAGCCTGATCGCATCCGTCTTGACCATGATGATCGCTGGGCGCGTACTCCTCTTCGTGTAGTGGGTCCCTGGGCCTATCGTTTTACTACTGCGGATCCTAACGTCCCTTGTACAACCTTCTATCTTCCTGCTAAGTATGATGGTTATCAGCCTTGGGTTTTCAACCCTGCCACTTCTCATGAGGTAACCTTCGTTTGTTACAGAAGTTTTTATTTTTCATCTTTGCTCTGCGGCCTTTGCTAAATAGTTTGATAATTCCTTTGTAGCATGCCCCTACTTCTTCTGCTGGGGCTGCTCCGGGTTCTGCTGCTGGGATTGCTCCGGGCTCTGCTGGTAACTCCGTAGCCACCGGGACTAGGAAAAGTAAGGCTTCGGTTGGAGCAGCTAAGCCAACACCTGCGGCGGTAAGGATTATAACCCTACCTTAGTGTTCATATATCCCTTAGTATTTTTCCCCTGATCCTTAGCTTGCGCTTGTGTTCTTTTGTAGTCTTCCAAGAAGAAAGGCAAGTTGAAAGCCGTGATTGATGTTGAAGAATCCGATGAGGATCCTAAGGCTGCTAAGGAAGCGCGGGATGATGAGGATATGGAGGATGTCGAGGATATTGCCCTTGGTCCCCACTTAGATGACATTGAGGAAGATTTTTCCAAAGATAGCCCTAGTCCCCTTCGTGTTAATTCTGTGGAAGGTGATAACCTTCAAGTCGACGGTGGTTCTTTATTGGTGAGCCAAGTTAGTGCTCAAGTTGTAACACCTTCTTTGCTTCCGCAGATACCCTCGTTTTCTGCTCCTGGTGATTTGCAACCTTTTGCTTCGGCTGTTACTAGTGCTATGGTGATATATTCCAAGAGTCTTCCATCTTTTCGTGCTACTTCACTTCATTCGAGTGGTTCGTTTGCTAAGGGTGTTACTCCAGTGGCGAGGGTAAGTAGCTCAGGTTCCCAGCCGAAGAAGAAGGTTGTGATTTCACTTGCCAGCTTCTTCTTCAATGCTACGCCTACCTCTTTGGGAAGTGCTCAGTCTGTCTCTACTTCCCCCATTAGCAAGGTTGTTGGACCTCCAACTTCGTCACCAGATTGGACTGTACTGGGTAATCTTCCTTCTGCTGGTGAAATGGACTTAGGTGGTACTTCTAGCCAGGTGTTCTCCTCCGTTCCTAGCTTATCCACCATGTCGTCTCTTCGTCGTGGTGAGGATTCAGTACTTGTGCCCCATGTTCGTTTTCAAGCGACTAGTGGGGTTCTTACGGATCTTGGGAAGGGTAAGTTAACTGAAAACTTGATCCTTGGGAGTTCTTACGATGCCATCCTCGAAGCTATACTGCGGGATTCAAAGAGTCCTTTTTCTGCTGAGGTTGATCGTCGCCAGCTGGATGATTTTTTGGAGGTTGCTTCGAAGTTGGATGTTTTAACTGCTCAGTATCGAGTTGCCAAGGATTTATTCTTTGACCCGGACTGTTTTCGCTCTGGTCAGAGCTTTGGTGAAATCCACAGGGGCAACATTCAAGATATGGAGCCCTTCATGGATACCTACACTGATTTCCTCCCCCGTCTTTCCTTGTTCTCAGTAAGTAGTTCTTACCTTATTATTTTACGCATTGTTTTGAACCTTCGTGTGTTCTTATGCTCCGTTGTTTGCAGTTTTGCAAACAAATCGATGTTGGTTGTACCTTGTTCAAGTTTTATAGGGCTAAGTATACTCACTTGAGTGCCCTGTTGGAGCGTACTCGCCAAGATTATGCCCTTGATACTGCACAACAACCTTCTTCCAGTGATGTTGATTCTGCCGCCAAGGTACCTTTGTTAGAGAACGAACTGAGGAAAACTCAGAGGTCCCTAGAAGCTTGCTTGTTGGCTCTTGAGAGAGCTAATAATGGTGCAAGGGTTGCTGAAGCGGGACGCAAGGCTACTGATTTTTCTTTAGCTGCTGAATCTTCCAAAGTCATAGGTTCATTCCTTATTTCCTTTAGCTTTGTTTTCTTTTTTGTCTAGTAACATAGTCCTGAGAGAACCTACGCCTTCCAGCTGGTATCTCTAGTGAGCTTAGACATCTTCGGGAGCAGATAGCCAAGTTGTCCTCCGATGTTTGGTATTACAAGAAGAAGTATGATATGTTGATGAACGTCACTGTTCATAACGAGGCCCAAATTTCTCTTGAATCTGCTCATAACTCAGATCTTATGAAGAAGATGGCTTTGCTCCATAAAGAATGTGACGAAACCCTTAAGTGGAAAGAGGATCTCATTTTAAAGCAAAAGGAGGATATTGCCTTAGTTGAGAAACGTCTTTCAGCTCAAGAAATTATCTGCAAAAAGTATTATGCAGATATCGAAGATGCTTGTGCTTCCTTAGATAAGGTTACTGCAGAACGTAACATGTTGTCTTCTGAGGTCTATTCTCTTAAGAACAAACTTAGCGAGGTTGGGCTTCCATTCCATGCATCTATGGTCCGGGTTTTATGTGATATTAGGAGAGAAACCGGATTGATGTTGCTTAGTTTAGAAGAATCCCTTAGCCATGCGTTAGAAAGAGGTAGCTTAGGGTTCTCTTATTCGAGATCAAGTTCAACATTCTTCTATGGCTCTTTCTTAAGAGATTGGAAGAGTTAGTCGCAAGGAAACTTAGGCTTGTCATATTTGTGCGATGATCCTGCGAGGCAATAATACTAACGCGAGGTAAGGCGAGATCAATGGGTCTTTACATGAAAGTGTATCCGATTTCGTCGCACGGCAATGTCATGGGGCTTTATGTTCGCAAGGATATTTAGGCCTATCATATTGTCGCAACTAAAACATCTGCGAGGCAAAAATACTTGGAAAATGATAAGGCAAGATCAAGGGGTCCTTACATACAAGTGTAACGACGTCCTGCGATTTTGTCGCGATAAAAGATGGCGGGGAGGACCTCAATTAGGGAGGTCCGACTTGGAAGACCACACAAAAATGATAAGGCAAGGTCAATAGGCCATTACATGAAAATGTAAAACAAACATGTGCAAAAAATAAAGTGAAGATCACCAAAAGCATAAGGCGACATTGTTGCAACGATACATTTTAATAACGATGATGACAAATAAGATCTTTCATCCAGAAGATAAATAACGAGAGGCAAGTATGGGAATGGGGAAAGTGAAATATTGTTATTCATATTCTCGATGAAAGAGTGATATATCAATAATGTTAGCCAACTATATGACAAGGAAGGATTCAAGTAAGGATCGAATTACAAGAGAAAAGAAAACAAAAAGAGTTATTTCTTTGGTGATTCTTCTTCTTCATCCGATCCTTGATCCCGATTATTCTCATCGCTAGAATTTTCTTCTTCGAGCCCTCACTATCGAAACTCAGTGATTCTCGGAACCTTTTCAAGGAGCGAGGGGATATGAATGCGGAGGGATATTGTGATCCTTACAAACATACTCCATGCCTCCATTGCTAAAAACGGCATCATTCTAAAATTCTCCACTGTCGTTAGAAATTGTTTCTTCAACCTGGAATATCTATTCTCGCGAAGGAGAGATTCTTTCTTTTGTTCTTTTCGGTTTCGAGTTCTTGATTCTCGATGGAAAATTCCGTGAGTTGTTCTTTCTCGATTCAAGCTCTTTAATTCTAACTTGGAAGCCTCTTCTCGGATTAAAATAAGTAACAACAAGTTAATAATTTACAAGCAATGCTACGAAGTAAGAAGTAGTAAGGTGTAATAAATAACCTTCTCTATCGATATCATATCTTTAATCAAGGAAGTATGCTCGGCGTGAAGACTAACATCAACACCTAGGCGGCATTATCTAAAACTTTCGCAGAATTCATCATCACTATTTATAACAAGGGAGGAAGAATTTGATCTTCTCGCTCTTACAGCGAGAAGCAATTCATCTAGTTCAATTTGTAGTTATGCACATTGCACCATTGTGCTTACGATCTTTATCATCTATAAGGGATCATGTTCAATTTCTAAAGACGATATTTGTCTTGAAGTTCATTTAATGAAAGGGAGTTAATTTTGTTTGATGAACTACTTAAAGAGTTGTTGAGGTGAGCGAGAAGAAGGTTATTATCCATAGGCTCAGAAATGTATGGAGAAGAATAGCCTCATCGGAGAGATTATATACATCTCGAAAGTAATAAGTTAGGAAGTAATAGGCGGCAGTTAAAATAAAAATACTAAAAAGGAGGTAAAATTTTATACCATAAAGTTCTTTGATTGGCATTTTGAAGGGTGGACACCTTATCCTTTTGGGAGTCAAGTTCGGTGTTTAACTTTTGAATTCTCTCGTCTTTATCGCGAGATGACGCGCCTTCGAGTCTCTAATTCTGAAAGTGCAAATTCTTCTTTTCAAGGTTGTTGCGTCTTCTCACCAAGGCAACTACAAAGGAAGATCTTCCAACCTATAAAAGAAGATAGAAAAATTATTAAAACATATATATACCTAAACAATTTTAAAGTTAAAGGGGAAGTATGACCGTACACATACCGAGAGACCCAAGTGCATTCAAAAGGTGGAGACACAACTCACAGAGACTCGACATTACACACCAGAGCCCCCATGAGAAGCTAGAGGAGCATCTCTCCATTCCTTGAAACGGTGCGAGAGATGCGATAACCGATCCATGGAAGAAGCGGGTCGATGGAATCTTCTTGGCGAGAGAGGATTCGAGTCATGGTCAATGTTTACCAAGGACCATTTTATCCTCATCGAGAATGCTTCGACATTATCCTTTTTCTTTGATTGATGAATAATTTTGAGGATCTCTGGGAATTTTGGATTTGAAGTAGAATATAAAGAACCGAACGAGATACCCTTGTGGAGGATCTCGATGACTATAATCGATCATCACGAGGTGGATATTGCCGAGCAACTTACGTTGAACTTCCAAAAGAAGTTTTGTATGTACGACTAATGGGAAGCCATTATCGGTATAGTTTAGAAGAATCCCTTAGCCATGCCGGAGGTAGCTTAGGTTCTCTTATTCCTCGCAACATTCTTTTGTGCCCTTACCGCCTTCGCTACAAAGATTTTTTACTTATCCATTTTATATTCGCAGTCTCGATGAGTAACGACACATAAAAGGAGCAGCTCGCGAGAATAAAGGTGCGAATGCTAAGATTAGCCAAATATTAGGAGAGAAACTTGAGGGCCAAGTATCTTCGTTGGAGATAGCTCGCCGGATTGATGTTGAATCTCGATGTTGGCAAAGTTTAAAGATGAGGCACTCCAGCAGGTTAATGATCAACTTAGCGCTCAGATGATGGAGCTTCGTCGGAAATCAGCTTCTGATCTGGAGGTTCAGTCCTCTAAGATGAAGGTGCAATTCGAGCGTTCGACTATTGACTATATCAATAATGCTTTTGCTGAAGCTGAACTTCAAGCTGACAGAGTTGTCTTTCCTCGTCTTCTGTTGTCTCCAACCTTGTTTAAGTAAACTCTTTGTTGTTTTATGTCCTCAGTTGAGGTACCTTTTTTAGCTATGATGTCTCCATTCTTTGAAACAATGCTTTGTGATGGTTTGAACCTTTGTTATCTGCAACTTTCAAGACATGTTAGGCATATTTTGGTAAAATTATAATTCCACTTATGTTATTGCATGAATATTTTGTTTAGACGTAATATGTCTAATTGGTCGCACAATCAAGTTATCACAAGGTGCTAAGGTATGCTTAACCTTTGGTGGAACATTCAACGTCCTACCCGGATATCCTTTGGCCAGAAGGTATCATGGTGGCGAAGGTCCCTACGTGGGCAATAATTTTCCTGTAACCCTACGCGTTCGGCGCGAGAGACCGCTTTACTTGACAGGGTATCTCTATAGGGGATATCTTATTTTTTTCTTATGCCTCATGAAAGGATCCATCGCCCTGAGGATCCGAGATTGACATATGCGCAGTTATGCCTTGCCTTGCCTCATCGTCACACCTGACGGAGGGTGTCTATTCTAAACCAATTGTATTAATCAAAACTAATTCTTTAGCAAAAAAAAAATTTTCATTGATTAGTAAGGTTTATAATACCTTTGATCAGGGATAGAACACGGTAGGCTATTGCCCATTCCTTTCTTCTCATGAGTAATCACCATTCTCTTACGGGTAGTATTTTTTTTAGGTACATTGCATTCCAAGGGTGTTGTAGTACTTCACCTATGAGGGTTCTTAGGTAGTAAGACCCTTTTTCGGCGATGTCGTATATGATGTAGGGACCTTCCCATGTCGGAGCTAGTTTTCCCCACTCATTCTTTCTTTGATATGGCGGTATCTGACGTAGTACTTATTCTTCGGCCACAAAGTTCCGAGGGATGACTCGCTTGTTGTATTCCCGAGCTAGTCTTCGTTGATAGTTTACCATCTTTTGCAAGGCTACATCCCTTCTTTCTTCAAGGTCATCCAGTTTCTCCAACATCAAGTGTGTTGTTAGATTCTTCTCCCAGGCCTCCGTTTTTGTTGTTGGGAGTATTACCTCCGTTGGGATAACTGTTTCGGCTCCGTTGGTCAACAAGAAAGGAGTTTTCCCCGCAGCTGACCTTCTTGTAGTTCGATAGGCCCATAGGACATTGTGCAGTTGTTCGCACCACCTCTTCTTGTATATTCCTAGCTTCTTCTTTAGGTTCATCGTTATGGTTTTGTTGGTTGCCTCCGTTTGTCCATTGATCTTAGGATATATATGAGTGGACTTGTTCTTCTGAATGTTGAAAGTGTCAAATAACATGTCGATGTTCTTTCCTTGTAACTGTTCGCCATTGTCTGAGACTATGGCGGCCGGTATTGCGAACCTGCATATGATTTGCTCAAACAATAATTTAAAGACATATGTGTCCCTAATTCTTTCCAAAGGCTTTGCTTCCACCCACTTGGTGAAGTAATCCGTAGCCACAATAAGGTATTTTCTTTTTGAGGTTCCCTCTATCAAGGGTCCGACAATATCAACTCCCCATTTGACAAATGGCCAAGGGCTGATAACCGAGTTAAGCTCCGTTTCTGGTGCTTAGATTTTCTTGGCAAAGCGTTGGCACATTTCACATCGCTTAGCTACGTTCTTTGAATCTTCGTCCATGCTTAGCCAGTAGTATCCTTACATTTTGGCTTTAACCTCCAAGGATCTTCTTCCACTATGGTTGCCGGCATCTCCGCTGTATATATCATGGAGTATTTTCCTTCCTTCGGTTTGTGAGAGGCACCGCATTAGAGGTACGAGAAATGACCTCCTATACAGTATTCCGTCACGAAGGCTGTACATTGATACTTTTAATTCGAGTTTCCGAGATTCCTTAACATCGGCTGGTAAGGTACCTTTGTCAAGGTACTGGTGGATTGGAATTCTCTAGTCATCTTCCGCTTCGTTTTCGTTGCCTTCGTCTGACATGGATTGGTCTTCATCAGACTCTTTCGCTTCATCATTTGATTCTTTCATTTCTTCGTTTGCTTCTCCTTTATCTGCTTCTCTCATGGACCGAGTTTGAACAGCCAAAGCATCCTCAGCGCTTGAGATAGGTCCTTCTATCGAAGGTTCGTATATCCTTCCAATTTGCACGGCGGTGGTATTTCTGTCCTTTAGCATAGAGGATATGAATGCTAAGCCATCTGCGTGTCTGTTGTCTTTTCAACATACATGCCTGAATGTTACGTTGCTAATTTTGGACGCATGTTCCTGAGCAAGATTTAAGTACGAAGATAGCACTGGATCCAAATTTTGGTATTTTAGTTCGATTTGTCTAATGACCAACTGTGAGTCACTAGTCAACTGAACATCTGATAAGCCTAGCTCCCGTGCTAAGCGTAAACCATGTATGATCGCCTCATATTCTATGATGTTGTTGGTGTATTATTCAAATTCTAACCTGAATGGGTAGATGAGTCGGTCTCCGGTAGGGGTTGTTATTACATGTTGGCTCCCGCTGCCAACCCGATATCCAGCCATGTTGGTTACCCGCTGCCAACCTGATGTCCAGCCATGTTGGTTGTCCACTGCCAACCCAATCTCCATCCATGTTAGCTGAACATTATCAACACATTGGCCAAGGGCCAATGTTTCTTTTCCTACACAATAGAAGCTTTGTATGAAGCTTCATCTCAGTTCATGGCGCATCTTTTAGCATGCGCCATGCTAAAAACATGGGGTATTACACTTGGTAACTAAGCAACGAATAGAAGTAGACCCCGAAAGGGTCAGAGCGATAATGGAGATGCCATCTCTAAAAACACTAAAAGGAGTACAAAAACTAAATGGAATCTTAGCCTCCATGGGAAGATTCATAGCAAGATCATCGGACAAATGCAAAGCATTTTTCGATACACTAAGGAAAGGAAGCAGGTTCATGTGGACTACGGAATGCGAGCAAGCTTTCCAAAAAATCAAGGAGTACTTGGCCTTAGTACCTATCTTGCAAAAACCGGAGCCAGGAGAAATACCCACTCTATACTTAGCAGCAACAAGCTACGCTGTGAGCGCAATATTGGTACGAGACCAAGGGCAAGGAGAAAAGCCCATCTACTACATCAGCAAGACATTCAGTTCAACGGAGCAACTCATATATGCCTTAGTAGTGGCAACACAAAAACTAAGGATATATATATATATATGCACATACCATTCGAGTCTTCACAAAGGCTCAGATAGGCCAAATCCTCGATAGCACGAAAAAAATTGGAAGAGTGGCAAAATGGAATGCCATGATCAGACAGTTCCAAATAATCTTTGAAACAAGGAAGAGTGAGAAATCACAAATCTTGGCAGACCTACCTCTCAGCGACGAAGCGGAAATAGACGACATACTAGGAATGAAGGAAGATAAGCAAGAACCGGAGGATCTGCTAGAACCTCAGAATTCACGAAGATGGGAAATATTCGTAGATGGTTCCTCCAATGGAGAAGGCGCAGGATAGTGGACATCAGGTTGGAAACGGAAGTGAACAGCCATCTTGGACGGTTATTCAAAAATATATGGCAACAACCATGAATAGAAAAAGTGGGAGTTGATGAATGATTTTTGCTCCCCCAATCAAAGTTGTATAAATGTTAAGTTAACATATATAGGGAGGGGTACTTGGTTTAAGGTGCATCTACGGACCATGCACCAAGTAAGATAGCCTTGGCAATATACAACCATTACGTCCCTTCACGGGACCTAGCTCAAGAAATGTTCAGCCGTCATGGCCGGACATTAGAACTGGCCCGTGAGCCAGAATTGAATGTACAACCATCAGGGCCGTACATCGCAGTTGGTCAGGGTGGTAAGGTGTAGCCATCACGGCATGGTGCATATGCGGACCATGCACCAAGTAAGCTTCATAGCTTAGCCAGAAGAATATAAATGATGCCTAAGGCTCATTTAGAGTTGCGTAGCCTCGCGAAGAGGGCATTTGATGCTTAGGGATCGTTATGCCATATTATGGACCAAAACATGCATCACTTGGATGTATTTTGACGGAACGGCCTATATGGACTAGGCCATTACCATTATTGCTAGGCCACGGTCTTGCTAACGAGTTGGAATAAGTTGCTTGTCCATTAGTGATGAACTACGGTATGTGCTTGATCCCTTTAGAGTAGGGAAGGTTACGTAGGCAGCCGCAATGAGTTGCAGCATTGCCGGTCCAGCATTTCTTCGCTCATATCATCTATTTGGGAGATGATTGCGGCATATTGGCCTCTCATATCATCTAAGCTCGGTGATGCGATGCAAGAGATGATTGTGGCCAAACTTGATGAGGCAAGTTGCATTCCATTCACTGGATGCTCATACTTCCTATCAAGGCGTTCAACATAGGCTAAAAACCCGAGTGTCGTAATTTAGCTCAAGAGGAGTCCATTTTGATGGGAAATGTCCCAAAGATCAAGACATGTTGATAAATCCACATGGTCACCAGAATTTAGCTAAATTCCATCGTTTAGGGCCTCAAAAGGCCGTTTTTTGCCGTATTAAGAAAGTTTTTATTTTCTTAATAAACCCTTTGCGGAACAAGGGTAAGTTGGAACGATGTGGAAGTTAAGTTAGCCGCATCATAATCCACGAGCATGCTTACGAGGGAAAATGATCGTGCATTTGCCTAGCTTTCAGGCCCGAATCGTAGCATCATCATGGCACATCGGGGAAGTTATGGCCTGCGCGCCAAGGCACGCCAAGCGTAATTTTCCGGTCCATCACACCAAGTATCCTAGGAATTTTCCTGAGGTTACCCCGAATGTGCATTTCTCCGGATTTACTTTCATGTGAAAGTTTCTCATGGCTTCGAATATCTCCCCTAGGTCTGATAGATGGTTTTTCGACTCTTTTAGTATCTTGCATATCCATGGACTTATAGTATCTTGCATATCCATGGTTTGAAGATTTTGTCTACCAATCGCTGGTATGTTGCCCCCGCATTTTTTAGTCCAAAAGGCATCCTCGTATAACAATACAAGCCTCGTGGGGTAAAGAACGCAGTATGCTCATGGTATTCTTCTGCAATGGCGATTTGGTTGTAGCCGGAGTAACCATCCATGAAGGATAGCCTCTGGTGACCTTCGGTTGCATTGACCAGTTGGTCAATATTTGGTAGCGGGTAGCTGTCCTTGGGGCATGCTTTGTTGAGATTGCTAAAGTCGATACAAATATGCACGCCTCCGTTCTTCTTAGGCACAATCACCATGTTACATATCCAGGTAGGATACTTGACTTCTCGTATGAATCCTGCTGCTAGGAGTTTTTGCAACTCCTTCTTCACTGCTTCCTGGTAGATATCTGCCACCTTGCGGATACGTTGCTTGAATGGTGCCATTTCTGGTTTGAGCCGAAGGTGGTGGGAGACCAAATTCGGGTCAATTCCTGACATGTCTTCCATTGACCATGCAAAGACATATGCGTAGTCCCGTAATGGCCTTTGTAGTTGCATCTCCTCGTCCTCTTCTAGTAAAGTTCCGATGTTGATCATCTTTGGCTCCGTCTCCGTTCCGATGTTAATTTTCTTTGTTTGTTCCACCGGTGAAAAGGTTGGTTTCTGAGGTTGCAGAGGAATGCATTTCTGTAATTGTCATTTAGCATAAGTGTTCGCTACCGGGGTGGCGGAGGTGCTTTCTTCTTGAACTAAGGGGGCTTCGGGAACTTTGAAGCCTCCATCTTTTACTTCGTTGGCATTCACCTTTCATATTTTCCTTTCATGTTGCTATGCAACAACTCTTTCTTCATTGAGTATGAACTCTGCTAGATTGCATAGCCTTGCATCTTGTTGATCACCTTTAATTTCCATCTCACCCATGGGTGTAGGAAATCGAAGGTACTGATAATAGTTCAAAGTTGTTCCTCTTAATCGATGGACCAACAATCGTCACATAATGATGTTGTAGGGTGAAGGCGCTTCCACAACACAGAACCTTGTATTGGTTACTAAGGGTCCTGCGCGTACCTGTAAGATAATTTCTCTTCTTGGTCTAGAGACTGCTCCATTGAAACCGTATATTGTGCAAGTGGATGAATCCATTTGCTCAGCTGTTAAACCCATACATAAGTAGGGTTCGTAGAATAATACATTTAACGAGCTGCCCCCATCAATGAGGTCCTTCGTAACATTCCATCCATGTATTGGAAGAGTGATTACAAGTGGGTCGTTGTGCATATCGACTTCCTGGTTGACGTCTCTTGTTGGGAACGTTAATGGCGTAGCCATCCATTCTTCACAAGTGCTAGTAGGTGGTCCACTTAGCTTGAACACCTCATGGGCTTCTAGCTTTCTTCTGTTCCGAGCCAACTCAAGGATATCTTTAAGTAGCTCCTCCTGGCCTCCACTGGAGAATGTGATCATGTTGATGTATTTGTCGTCCTGAGGTAGTTCTACCCTTTTCTTGGGGACTACCTCAGTATCCGCTGGTTGTATTTGCACATACTCCATGAATTTGCCTTCGTCTATGAATCTTTGAATCGTGTTCCGTAGGTGATAGCATGTGTCAGTTGTATGCCCGTAGTACTAGTGGTACTTCATAGTACTCCTTAACATCCTTTGTTTTATCCGGCTGCTTTCCCCTAGTGTTAGGGTAGGGAAAACCCGGCTTCGCTCCTTCCTTGCTTAAAATGTGGGAGAATGTTGTGTTTAGCTTTGTGTAGACTTTATCTACAAACTCTTCTCTTCCTTTTCCTCTGCCTTTGCCATCTCCGTATTTTGATCTTTCGTCTCGGGAGATGGTTCTGCCCCCAGCTTCGTTTTGCCTCTTAGGTATCTCCGGAATTGGTTCCAAAGAGTTCGTTCATTGCGGAGCTATTGTTTCCTTTGTTTGTGCTCTGGGGTTATCTTTTGGATTTGTTCAAGTATGATGTAGCGATCCTGGACAACCCGAAGCTCTCCTTCGGAATCGAGGGCTCGGTTGTGAAGCTCCATGAAGATAGATGAGGTTATATCAAGTCCGTACTTATAGCAATTAATGTTAATTCCTGGATTGACTTTCCCAATTACTTGGCATGTCTTTTGCCATCTGTCTGTGTATTGCATCAATGTTTCCCGGGGTCCGATAGCTAAACAAAATAGCCTATCTAACCCTGCCTTGGTTGATTTTTTATACATGTATGTCTCCAAGAACACCGTAGACAATTGCTCTAAAGAGTCAATTGAGTTTACTGGTAAATTATCATACCACGCTAATGCTGATCCCGCCAAGCTTGCAGGGAAGTACCTACAAAGTACTATCTCATCTCTTTCCCAATGGGCAAGGACACGAGTGTAGTACCGTAGGTGGGCTGCGGGATCTGAGGTACCATTGTATGCCTGAAACGTAGGTACTGGGCATTTCGAATGGATGGGTTCCCTTAAGATGCGAAAACACAACGGAGATGTTGTCGCTTCTTGGAGTACCTCCTCTAGCCTTGCTCCTGCGTGGCCAATTTTCAATCCTTATATTTCTTTTCTCATTTTCTCCATTTGCTCCATGACCATGTCCACATTGTGAGCATCTCTGGAAAATGCCTCATCATAATAAGACTGAGATGGCTTGTAAGTTGGATCCACCTCATCTGGATCGTGTCGTGTTTTCCTAGATCCCCCCAGTGGGTTAGCCTTTGGTGGGTTCAGATTCCCCCTTTTTCTTCCTGAGATAGCTCTGTGCTCACGCCTCTTCAACGGAGGGTGAGTTTGGGAATCTTCGATATGTATATCCAACATATCCTTCATGTTATGGTTCTCTTGATCCATCACGTGTATAGCATCCTTGTGCTCCTTGTTACGGAGTAGCAAAGATGCTACTTGTGCTACCATTTGTTCTTCATTGTGGATTCCACCACCCTGAGGAGTGCTATCAACCGGATCCTTAGAGTCATCCACTCCTTCTTCTATGACCGGAGTATTAGGATCTAGCTGGATAGGAGTTAGGTTTCCCAACCCTCTCCCCGTATGAGCTAAGGTTCTGGTTAACCCTTCGTTAGCCGAAGGTGGCTGCGTAACACGGGGACGCTCCGGTAACGACATGCCGTAAAATGGCTGTGCTCCCGATGTTTTCCCCATCCCTTCAGCAGGGGTAGGTGGTTTGTTGGTAGCCGTTCTTCTTGCTATTTTGCTTTGTCCATCCTCAACTTCATTTCTTTGATTCACTTAAGTTTTTGAGATATTCCCCTCATAACCGCTGGTCGTGAGCTTGTTGGTACATCACTTGGTTTCTGCATGCCTTCGGTCTCTTGTTCTCATGACGTCACAGAAAAGAGGCAAAATCTTGCTACTTGGGTGCCTTCGTTAAAAGTAGCAATTAATGCTCTGACACAGAAGACGACTAAGCAGCTTTTTCAGAAAAAGTAATAGAATGACGTCTGAAAAGATGGGTATTTAATTTCTTATGACACCCTTGGAAAAAACAACCTTAAATGTTGAAAACAATTAAAAAATGTGTCAGATCTCCCAAGAAAAAAGGGGTCATTAAATGCTTTGTAAGATCTTTTCTCCTTAAAATTCTCATTGAGATTCCTTAGTGCTCAGAGGTACTCAGATCCAAAAGATACTCCGTCGGAAAAAGTTGTTTTAGTACAAAACAAAAGTTTAACTTTTTGTGAATGCATTTTTGCAGAAAACTTTGTAGATCTGTAAGGTTGTAAGTCTTTAGAGGCTATGAACTCCAAGAACTTACGTAAATAACAGACGAATGAGTCACTAGGAAGTGAGATCCGCCGTTGTTAAACTCAGATCTCTTCATTAAAGAAGATGTGTAAGTTAAAAAACTCAAGATGGTGAGCAAATCCATGTTTCTAGCGCCAAACTGTGACTACTAATTTTCCCATAGTCTACGTAATGTATACAACTCAGAGAATCGGATACTATGTAGTATTGATACCTCTGTTGAACTGATAATGCTAAGTTATAAAAGATACTCAGGATCACAATAATAACGAAGAACACAAATATAATGTAAACGCTACTAAGTTATCATGAGACACAAGAGATTACGTGGTTCGACTTTTGTCTACGTCCACGGGATAATGAGTGATTGTTTGTATTAAGTTGTGGTGGTTACAAAGATCTTAAATGCTTCTCAAAGTAATAGAGAGAACTCAAGTTGAAGTAAATACTTAAGTTCTAAACATTAAAGAGGTATAAGCTTAAGACTAGATCTTCTTCTCCTAGGTATTGAATGCCCCTTGTTTGTTGGTGAAGCTTGGTATTTATAGCCCCTTCTGCTCTAGATATATCTTTGTTGTCTTTGGGTCCATCGTCCCCTGATATACCTTCCGCACAAATGGTACCTTCGTTCACCGCACGCTTTCTCCAGTCGGACTCTGCCACCTCAGCTGACCCACGTTCCTTCGAGAACTTCCCAGCCTTAGTACAGATTGTACCTTCGTTCACCGCTAGCCTTCGCCAGTCAGACTGTACCACCTCATTTCCCTCCACGTGCTTTGGTTAAGCGTGTAGATAATAGATTTGCGCATTTAATGCTGATTGGATATGTCATCTACCTCTGTCCCTTCGCCAGCTGCCTCTCCTTAGACTAGGTTCTACTTTTCCATCTTGGCCGTCTAGATATCCATCCTTGGGATGAGATAAAGTAGATCTGCGAAGGTGTCTTCTGCTACTCAGATTCCTCTGTATAGAGATGGCTACACAGTTATCTTTCATGCGACCACTAAAACGTTGACACGTGCTCCGCAAAATATTGATATTCACAATTGTATTGTTTATCTTTATAACTGCAATATCACGGGTTGTACGTGTACAATCAAAGTAGATATATCCATCATTAATTGTTTGTTGGATACGACTTGATTGATTCTTGGATATTGATCTTTGGAATCGTCCAAGTAATCTCACACATAATTAGGTTCACGTACTTGGTTTTGTAAACATTCTAATTGTGAGAGAAAGAGATACAAGCTATTCATATAATTCTTTGATTGAGATTCATTAAGTTGAACTCTCGGAATTGTATTCGAGTTTAGTTCATATAGATTTCCTAAGAAAAATTTGGTGGTGTATTTTGGTACCCCACGTATTCAGTAATTAATTAGAAAATAATTACCTTAATACGTCTTTAAAAACCGAGTTAAAAACCAAGGCTCAAAAGTCTCCAAGGCCCCGCCCCCGGACTAATGTTATATAAGTACTATTGTATATAGTATGTATTGTAGCGCCCCCTAAGCTAGTAGTTGACTAATCCAAGAGATTAACTAAATACAGAGGCACTAAGAATCTAAATCATATACTTAAGTATTCAATAAAAATAAATCTTCTACAAAATTTAACCCAAAAACTTGCCCCGCTCAGAAATATATATACAAGAACTTCTCTCAGATGATACACATACAATAGTCATTTATTTTGCAAATATAAATAACATAATAAACATAGCAGAAGATATTTAATTAACGGAGTCAACTCCCCGAAGCTTTCGCTGCGCAACTCTGCACATCTTGATCTGTCTCTGAAACTGAAAGTGGGAATGGGTGAGCACATCATCCCTGAAAGGGGTGCCAAGTAGGAATAACATCTAACTTTCATGTAATCATTGGAAATGATTTTAAAACAATTCATGTTTTCCCTAACACTAAACACAACCAATTCACAGAGTTAAACAATCATGTATATGGAACTAAATCCTTCTAAACAATGAATAATATGGTGACTCATCCCGCACCTAGATAATAATATGGTGAAATCGTCCCGCACCTAGATAATAATATGGTGACTCGTCCCGCACCAGTAAATGAAGGAGAAGTACCCTATATACCACAAATGGAAATTCTCATTTCCAAACAATCAAATGGAAATTCTTATTTCCCAAACAATTCATGAAGGCAAACAAGGTATTACAATTCCTTTCCAAATAATGAAAAGATTAAAAGAATCAACGGTACTTTCGGAGTTTAAAATAAAACAATGTATGGAATACACAAGCAGAGTATGCATGATTTTGTTAAACATAAACTTTTGTAAAAGAAAACAACAATAATCACAAAAGAGCTAAATGTAAATTCCCAACTCTTTTGATGACAAGCTACGCCTACCTCGAGATCCACGATCCAGTGGTTCATCCTTGAATCGATCGTTGTTAATATAGACTAACTGTTAATCACACAAGAAGTCTAAGAAACTAGCCAAAAAGGCTCACACAAGAATCATACAAGTCTATCTAATGGTTCTAAGCCCAAGTCCACTAAACCAAACCCATTAAACCAAGGTTCAGTCCATCTGATTCAACTAACGGTCAAGCTTAACGGTCAAAAGAGTCAACTAACAATAAACGTTAGTCAAAGGTCAAGTCAACAGTCAAGGTCAGGTCAAGATTCACTGAGTCAATTCTGGTCAGGTCTGGCTAATGAGTTAACTCAGTCAGATAGCTTAGTCAGCCAAAGGTTTTCACACAACTGAAATCTTAACTATTCTCAAATTCAATTACAAAACAATAATGAATTTTTTTTACAAACAACTTTGATTACCTGCTATATGCAGTTCCAAGATTTTCACAGTCAATACTATCTACAATTCTATAATCAACCATGCATCTAACTTCTCTTCATTCAATTTCACTACATTCTAATACAAACCTCAGTAACCAAAGCCATATCAACTCTTACAACATCAACACATTCAGCAGAACCAATCAAAAGTTCTTGTATTCCACATACACCATTCATAACAACATCTCCACAACCATTGCCATCTCATCTAACTGGCCATGACATCTCCACCTGAAATTTCAGCTCCACTGCCATCTCAACTCCTAACTGATTCATATGCATCTGCCACCAAACTTAAGTCAACTCAATCACTCATTCCATCTATAACTCATACACTTAGACCCAAATCCAAACTCTGCAAATAAACAACCTTCACTGCTAACTCAGTTGCATTCAACAAGAATATTCATATATTCATTCCTATAACTCATACCACAAACACTTCTAAATTGTGGTTGTAACTCTAAAACTTCACACTTACAACCTTCTTCAACATCGGCACAACTAAACTCATCCCAGCTGCATAACAGAACCGCTGACATAAACACTATATCCAAACTCTACTGCAATACAATCTCCAGCCTCATCTATAACACCCATATAAAATTATACTTCACTCTGGTATGTAATTCGATCTCCAAACAAATAAATCCATCAACAATAAACTGAATTAAATCAGTTTCTCAAGAACTCATGATTGAATTCAGAAACTATAATTCCATCTCCATTTTCATAACAACACCAGTTCAACTCACACACCCCTTGACTCAACTACTAACCTAAAAAAGATCTAACAGATTCTGGATTCAATCCATAACACATCTTATTCAACAAAAATTACCAATCTTCAAAAATGAAATAATTTACTTAGAAGTTAAACGATTATTACCTCAGATTAAATCCCAAACTGAATTAGATGAATCACCATCTGCTTAATCTTTAACCCCGACCTTAACTCACTCAATTGATCAATACCCATCTCAAATCGACTTTCTTAAACATCAATTTCATCTTCCACGGCTACTCTGAATTCCTTGCAACCCTAATCCTTCGATCCCTCTCTGAATCCATTTTCAAACTTCAATTAAACACCAACTTGTGATTCATCGTCTAGCAATAGCCTTATATCTTAACTCCTAAATCTTCAGAACAATAATCAAATCCACAAATCATAATTTTAAACCCTAACTTCTATTTGTAACAAAGAACTCGGTCTTCTTATTTGTTCTTAATACAAAACCCATAGCAATTACTTATTCTCATACTCAATATCCCATAAACCTCAATCGATTTCATCTTTCAGGAACCCTAACTTTAATTATCTTCAATTCACCATTTCTATCTTCATCCAACAATAAACCAACTTCCACACCATCATCAGTAATCATCCCCCAATGTTTCCCCTAAGTTTATTTTTGATTTTGACCTGAGAATCCTTTCACAAAACTGCCAGAGGCGATAAACAGAAGAATAATGAAAGGAAGAAGAAGGAAGAAAGAAAGAAAGAAGAAGAGTGAATCTTCTCGAGGTGAAGATAAGGCCGACCCAGCTTGTTGACACACCTACTCGCTTCGACACGTGCATCCACAAGGGTAATACCCAAAACTACTATTTTACCCTCCGAACAAAATGATAAATCTTCTTCACCCAGTGTCCAAATGGCGCGTGCGAGTAGTCCATTATGCATAAATTTTCGAGACCTATTCAGTGATACTAATTTCGTAGCTATATCGTTGTTAGATTAATATCTATTAATTAACGTTCGTGTTAAACTAATCGAGTCCTTAGCGCCTAAATCATCTCTTGACTAGTCTAATAGTGTTGACGAGCTTAAGGGTCTTTACATTCTCCTCACCTTATACATTTTCGTCCTCGAAAATCAAACCATCCTTCTGGTCTTCAAAAACTCCCCACCTTATAGAGATAATCTTATCTCTTATCTAAGCGCAAACAACAAGAAACAAAGCACAAACCTATATAGCTTTCTACTACTAAAATTTTTGGCTCTAGGTTCAACTATACTGATTTAAGTTCTATTCAAGAGGGAAGTCTAAGTTTCTTACATGAAGCTCTATAACGGAAACTATGACTTTTAGATTTAAATTCTCTACACTAATTTCTATTTCAAAAAGATTTTGGTTCTAAAGAGGAGATACTCTATACTAAAGTTTCTAAGTAAAATTTGGGACCTATCAGTCCACTAATAAAAGCAAGTCTCCCTTCTATGCCTAGTGATACAAGAATGTAGTTACCCTGTCTAGGTTCGCGACGCCTGACAATGCCTACCTACGTGACAAGTATCACAGGAACACATAGAAAAACCAACCTCACTATTCCCCAGTGCTGGATTAACTAAATATTAATTCATTAAGATTAATAAACCTCTAAATTCTATTATAACCGATTTTAAACTTAAAAATTTTACTTCATAAATTATATTCATATTCCACAGCATTTTAAGCAATTTAGTTATCTAAATTATTTATTTTGTTTTATTTTTATTTATCATTACTATTATTTATTTATTTTAATGAAATCGAATTTTAATTCCAAATGAAACACTATTATTATAACTAAATAATTTTTAAATTCATGTACTATTTAAGAATAACTGAATGTTATAACTATTATCCACATGTTATTATATAATGTTGTATCTATTTGTTTATTTCATTATGCGACTTGATATTAGTAAACAACCACTAACAAATTTTTATAGTCTAGTATTAATATTTTATTAATACTATTACATTTATTTCTTATTCCTTAGATCGATAAAAGTTAATCATAATTAATCCTAATGCCAGGTTTAATTTTATTATTAATACTAGATTCAGTTTGATCTAACTTCATTTCCTAAAATTTTATTTTATTGTTAAATAATCCTTAAGTTGTACTATTAATAAAATTACATTTTGCTATTACTATCCAATAATTATTATCCAAATGATATTTACAATAACCCTAAATTTTATAATAATTAGCATTATATAATATTATTATTTGCTTATCTTATCAAAAATTATTGTCTTAATTAAATTATCATTTTCATCATTCTACACCAAGCCTTAATATTTTAAATATAATTCTACATTCCCGTGAAGATTGATATAATAGATTTTATTTATTCAGATTGAATCCGTATATTATACTGACGTTGGTAATTTAATATAATCGAAATTTGAGTCTGCGTAAAAATTATAATATATCCTAATAGTCTTTAGATTTTGGTATTAATAATAAGTATCTTATTCACAGGCAAATTTATTCTCATTTAAGTTTAATCTTGTTCTAAGCATTCAAGTATTATAAAAATCACTTCATGTGTATAATTTAGTGATTTAGCAGATCATTTATTGGACTATAGATAGTCTAGGTATCAAATTTTTAACAAGTTTAGTCTTTATTCGTGTTTTATATGATCTCACGTTCTTTTATTTCTACTTAATAAGGAACACGCAATTGGGGGATATGGGAATTAATTGGGGGATATAGCTACAGGACAAAAACGGTGTCCCAATAGCAATTCTGGGTGACCCCCTATGTAATTATTTTTTTAATTCCTAATCTAGCCCCCACTAATCAGGATTATTGATTAATTATAATTAGTAAAATGTTAAGTATTTGGGGGATAAAGTGTGTATTTATTTTTATTTGAATTTGTGTGGGTTAGTTGGAGTAGAAGGACGGGAAATGGTTTTTGAGTGGAATTTTTTTTTTGAAAATGGAAGATGATTGTGATGAGAGAATTGTTGCTAAGAGGTTGAAAATTTGATTTTTTTTTCTTTGAATCCACCATTGTTGCAGCTGAAAAAGCTTGGTGCCGGCATGGTATTCAACCAAAAAACCATGCCGGTATTTGCTGGAAATTTTCATAAATTGTTTGCCACTATCCGGGGGTGTTCGGGGGGGCGTAGCCCCAACGAGACTTTATCTCGTTACAAAAATTTTCAGGTTTTGATCTTCAAAACCTATTTTTTTCTGGTTTTAATCAGTCTACTTCCGGCACAGTTATCTGATTTTCGAGCATGCCGGAACTACTTCCGGCATGGTTTTTGCTTAAATTTCTATGTCGGAACATGATGAAAAGTATCCAGAAAATTGATTTTTTTGTGCACTTAACTACCGGCATTGATAGATTTATATCGAGCATGCCGGCATTTAGTTCCGACATTGAATTTCATCACTTCCGGCATGGTCTTCATCATTTCCGACATGTTCTTCATCACTTCCGGCGTGGTCTTCATCCTAAATAACCATGCCGGAACTCACTTCCGGCGTGGTCTTCATCCTAAATAACCATGCCGGAACTCACTTCCGGTGTGGTCTTCATCCTAAAATTCTATGCCGGAACATGATGAAAAGTATCCAGAAAATTGATTTTTTTTTTCACTTAACTACCGGCATTGATAGATTTATATCGAGCATGCCGACATTTAGTTCCGGCATTGAATTACATCAATTCCGACATGGTCTTCATCACTCCGGCGTGACCTTCATCATTTCCGACATGTTCTTCATCACTTCCGGCATGGTCTTCATCACTTCCGGCGTGGTCTTCATCATTTTAGGCATGTTCTTTATCATTTCCGACATGTTCTTCATCACTTCCGGCAGAGAAGGAGAAGAGAATTTGAAAGGAAATGGGGAAAATTTAGAATTTGAAAGAGAATGGGGAACATTTGGGTTTCAAAGTTTTAACCCTAAAAAGATTAATAAGAAGTGGAGATGGAAATGGGGAATATGATTTTGTTTTTTGATTTTAAGTTTTTTGATTTTTATTTTGAGGGAAGGGTGTTTTAGTATTTTCGCCCCCAAAAGTCACCCTTTAGCACACACCATGGGTTGGGGGAAGTAATTCATATCCCCCAATTAGTTTCTATATCCCCCAATTGCGTGTTCTTAATAAGTCTTATTTATCTATCTGGTTTAAACGCAAAACGCATAATTCTAATTTGTTATTAGTTAACTTTGCAAAACTTAATTGTAGATAAGCACTAATAATTTTCCATTGCTATTTAATCATAATCATTATTTTATCACTACATATTTGTAAATGAGATTTTAATTTAAGTTATGCTCGATATAACACTAATTTAATTTCTAACATTTTAAGTTTGTCATACTAGTTTTCCATTTCAAAAGATGATTGAATTTATTTATGAAGAAGGATCATATTAATTTACAAATTTATTTTCTTTTAATTCTAATATTACACTAGGCATCCAATACTATTATGACTACTTCATGTATATTTGTTTCATTTTAAAGATTTACTTGATCATATATTAGTTTAAAAATAATTTCGGTACAAAATTACTAACAAGTTGAGTCTTTGTATTTTATACATTGTATTTTCACTTCCTAACGCCTAACAAGTATTATATTAATTATCTAGTTTAGACGCAAAGCGTATATCTCTAATTTTTAATTAATTTAATTTATAAAAACTTAATCGTAAATAAGAGTTGTTAATTTTTTCCATAACTATTTAATCATAATTGTTTTTATTATTATCGTTATATATTCTCATTGAAAGTTTAGTTAAATTAAGTTCAATATGATACTAATTGATGAATGCTAACATTACTTTATTAAAATTATTATATTATTACTATTACTATCATCTATAATTACTATAATAATATTTTTATTATTAACATTAATGGTCAAACTATTATTCTAACTATTCTTACAAATATTATTGAGTCCCAAAAATATTATTAACATTTATGTGATTATAAACTGTTGATTTTACGTATAAGTCAAGGTGTTTAATATTTATATATGTGACTTTCAAGATTTATCAATAATACTAATCTCACTATTTTTAGTATTGAATTGTGTACGTGTTCATAATTTTAAACTATTTATTCTCTAATCTTTATTATTAGATAAGATTATTGGTGTACCCTACAATTTTTACTTCATTACAAATACAACAATGAAACAAACAAATCAATTCATCAAACCATTCTTTTAATTATTAATAGCTTTTAGTGATTAAGATTTATCTCACAACCCAACCCAGTTCTAAACTATTCTAGTTCACTAACTGGCACTGGCTATTCCTATCTTTTCCCATGTAAGATCTAATAGTGAGCTCTGATACCAACATTGTAGCGCCCCCTAAGCTAGCAGCTGACTAATCCAAGAGATTAACTAAATACAGAGGCACTAAGAATCTAAATCATATACTTAAGTATCCAATAAAAATAAATCTGCTACAAATTTAACCCAAAAACTTGTCCCGCTCAGAAATATATATACAAGAACTTCTCTCAGATGATACACATACAATAGTCATTTATTTTGCAAATATAAATAACATAATAAACATAGCAGAAGATATTTAATTAACGGAGTCAACTCCCCGAAGCTTTCGCTGCGCAACTCTGCACATCTTGATCTGTCTCTGAAACTGAAAGTGGGAATGGGTGAGCACATCATCCCTGAAAGGGGTGCTCAGTAGGAATAACATCTAACTTTCATGTAATCATTGGAAATGATTTGAAAACAATTCATGTTTTCCCTAACACTAAACACAACCAATTCACAGAGTTAAACAATCATGTATATGGAACTAACTCCTTCTAAACAATGAATAATATGGTGACTCATCCCGCACCTAGATAATAATATGGTGAACTCGTCCCGCACCTAGATAATAATATGGTGACTTGTCCCGCACCAGTAAATGAAGAAGAAGTACCCTATATACCACAGATGGAAATTCTCATTTCCAAACAATCAAATGGAAATTCTTATTTCCCAAACAATTCATGAAGGCAAACAAGGTATTACAATTCCTTTCCAAATAATGGAAAGATTAAAAGAATCAACGGTACTTTCGGAGTTTAAAATAAAACAATGTATGGAATACACAAGCAGACTATGCATGATTTTGTTAAACATAAACTTTTGTAAAAGAAAACAACAATAATCACAAAAGAGCTAAATGTAAATTCCCACCTCTTTTGATGATAAGCTACGCCTACCTCGAGATCCACGATCCACTGGTTCATCCTTGAATCGATCGTTGTTAATATAGACTAACTGTTAATCACACAAGAAGTCTAAGAAACTAGCCAAAAAGGCTCACACAAGAATCATACAAGTCTATCTAATGGTTCTAAGCCCAAGTCCACTAAACCAGCCCATTAAACCAAGGTTCAGTCCATTTGATACAACTAACGGTCAAGCTTAACGGTCAAAAGAGTTAACTAACAATAAACGTCAGTCAAATGTCAAGTCAACAGTCAAGGTCAGGTCAAGATTCACTGAGTCAATTCTGGTCAGGTATGGCTAATGAGTTAACTCAGTCAGATAGCTAAGTCAGACAAGAAAAGATCTGAGTCAGACTGAATAAGTTAAGTCAGACAGCCAAAGGTTTTCACACAACTGAAATCGTAACTATTCTCAAATTCAATTACAAAACAATAATGAATTTTATTTACAAACAACTTTGATTACCTGCTATATGCAGTTCCAAGCTTTTCACAGCCAATACTATCTACAATTCTATAATCAACCATGCATCTAACTTCTCTTCATTCAATTTCACTACATTCTAATACAAACCTCAGTAACCAAAGCCATATCAACTCTTACAGCATCAACACATTCAGCAGAACCAATCAAAAGTTCTTGTATTCCACATACACCATTCATAACAACATCTCCACAACCATTGCCATCTCATCTAACTGGCCATGACATCTCCACCTGAAATTTCAGCTCCACTGCCATCTCAACTCCTAACTGATTCATATGCATCTGCCACCAGACTTAACTCAACTCAATCACTCTTTCCATCTATAACTCATACACTTATACCCAAATCCAAACTCTGCCAATAAACAACCTTCACTGCTAACTCAGTTCCATTCAACAAGAATATTCATACATTCATTCCTATAACTCATACCACAAACACTTCTAAATTGTGATTGTAACTCTAAAACTTCACACTTACAACCTTCTTCAACATCAGCACAACTAAACTCATCCCAGCTGCATAACAGAACCGCTGACATCAACACTATATCCAAACTCTACTGCAATACAATCTCCAGCCTCATCTATAACACCCATATAAAATTATACTTCACTCTGGTCTGTAATTCGATCTCCACACAAATAAATCCATCAACAATAAACTGAATTAAATCAGTTTCTCAAGAACTCAGGATTGAATTCAGAAACTATAATTTCATCTCCATTTTCATAACAACACCAGTTCCAACTCACAGACCCCTTCAGCTCAACTACTAACCTAAAAAAGATCTAACAGATTCTGGATTCAATCCATAACACATCTTATTCAACAAAAATTACCAATCTTCAAAAATGAAATAATTTACTTAGAAGTTAAACGATTATTACCTCAGATTAAATCCCAAACTGAATTAGATGAATCACCATCTGCTTAATCTTTAACCCCGACCTTAACTCACTCAATTGATCAATACCCATCTCAAATCGACTTTCTTAAACATCAATTTCATCTTCCACGGCTACTCTGAATTCCTTGCAACCCTAATCCTTCGTTACCTCTCTGAATCCATTTTCAAACTTCAATTAAACACCAACTTGTGATTCATCGTCTAGCAATAGCCTTATATCTTAACTCCTAAATCTTCAGAACAATAATCAAATCCACAAATCATAATTTCAGAAACCCTAACTTCCATTTGTAACAACAACTCAGTCTTCTTATTTGTTCTTAATACAAAACCCATAGCAATTACTTATTCTCATACTCAGTATCCCATAAACCTCAATCGATTTCATCTTTTAGGAACCCTAACTTTAATTATCTTCAATTCATCATTTCTATCTTCATCCAACGATAAACCAACTTCCACACCATCATCAGTAATCATCCCCCAATGTTTCCCCTAAGTTTATTTTCGATTTCGACCTGAGAATCCTTTTACAAAATTGCCAGAGGAGATAAACAAAAGAAGAATGAAAGGAAGAAGAAGGAAGAAAGAAAGAAAGAAAGAAGAAGAGTGAATCTTCTCGAGGTGAAGAAAAGGCCGACCCAGCTTGTTGACACACCCACTCGCTTCGACACGTGCATCCACAAGGGTAATACCCAAAACTACTATTTTACCCTCCGAACAAAATGATAAATCTTCTTCACCCAGTGTCCAAATGGCGCGTGCGAGTAGTCCATTATGCATAACTTTTCGAGACCTATTCAGTGATACTAATTTCGTTGCTATATCGTTGTTATATTAATATCTATTAATTAACGTTCGTGTTAAACTAATCGAGTCCTTAACGCCTAAATCATCTCTTGACTAGTCTAATAACGTTGACGAGCTTAAGGGTCTTTACATGTATCCTAGTGAAATTGTATGGGGTGGGACTTTCATCCATGCCTATAGTGTGCGAGCCCAAAATAATGCCATCACGCTATCTCTTTAACTTTGGCATAATAATACAAACCTATGTATTTAAACATATACCGCGAACACCTTTGTATTGGGATAGACTCAACATAGTCGGTCAAGAGTTAAGGTATTTTTTTTTTGATGAATCACATCTTTTTTATTTATTGAGGGACTAAAAAGCCTAGCAAAAGTTTACATGACTGACATTTTTATAAAACATAACTAAACTGAAACAAAAAAACAGAGGCAAACACAACTAGCAGAATCTATAATATACTACATATGGCATTTCAATGCGCCTAAGAAAAGAAGGTCTGCGCATGTTTATTGTTCTTATTCCAGCACCAAGTTCAGCTAATTTTTCAGCTACAGTATAGCAAAGAAGTTAACTTCTCTGTAACAGTGATAAAATTGATTTTCCTCCAATACCTGTAACACATTAAGCCATCTTGTCCTTACAAACCTAGGCACCACTCCATTTCTAAAGCCATTTATCACAGACTTGGAATCTGATTTCACTATCACCTTCTTGCTTAGATGCACAACCCGTTCCAAAGTACACAATATTGCATGCACTTCAGCTATAAAATTTGTAGCAATACCAATACCACCAGATAATGTTCCAACCACCCGACAATTACTGTCTTCAGCAACAATCCCAAACCCTGCGCTACCTGGATTTCCAAATGAGGCTCCATCACAACAGAAGAGAGTATAGCCATTTTTTGAGGATTACAGAAACATTCTTTTATACAATTGTACCTTATACTTCTATTGCGTAGCTTAAAAAATGAGATTACCGGACTTCATAGTGTTGTCCCCATCTGTTTCTTTCATTCTGTGACCACCTTCATGCACAATCTGATATATTCTGCTCTTAAAGTTATTGTAGTTAGGTTTTACTTCACCAAATAATTTTCCATTTCTCTGAAACCACAACTCTTTCATAGTTGCACATGCTGCTGTCATCCATATATGATAGCTCCTTCACCAGAGGACTTTTATTCTTAGTTGCAGTCAAGAGTTAAGATAACTCTTAATTATTTTTCTATATCCCAAAGCTTAGGAACTTAATAGCTAAGTTGTGAAACCCTATTCTTATAGGCTAAGTAATGTAACCTATATAAGTAGCTAAATAGAGAGCCTAAAAATCACACCAAAAATTCTTTTTTTGGGTTGCGTATATTTTCTCCCTGACAATAATATATATAAAATCTCTTATTTCTTCTCAAGAAGTCGCCCTCGTTAAATTCTTATTTTGGCTTGTATTCTTTACCATATTAAGCTCATGGTAGTTTTATTCAATTTTATTGGGTTTAAAAATAATTAATTTTTTTACTATATAATATTAATGTTCATACTAATTACCACTATCATTATGATTGTTAAGAAATTATTTTACTTAACAATTAAGTAATTATTTAATATTTGTTTTTATTTTTACTGTTGACAAATTAAGTAATTATTCAAGCAAAAAATGAAACTAAAATTAAGTAATTGTTTAATATTTTTTTTTATTTCTACTGTTGACAAATTAAATAAATAGTATAAAAAATAGTTCGAAATAATAAAAAATAATAATATTTAAAGAATGCAATATTAGAAATAGAAATTTAAGGGTAACTTTTGTCATTTATAAAATAAAGTAGGGATAAAAAAGATAAATCAAGTATTAAATTTATGTGGGACCACACATCTATGCTTTTGTAGCTTTTAAAAGCTCCTCCTCCCAAACTTTTAAAAATTGAGGATTTGGGAAGTCTTTTTCGATAAAAAACACTTTAGTTTTTTTTTACCAAACACCAACTTCAAAATTTATTGACATATATAGGTTTTAAAAGTGCTTTTGAAAAAAAATAAACATTACCAAACTCAGCCTAAGAGTACTATTATATAGTTGTACACACTGTTTTTGTGTTTTAGTGCAACAGAGACAGCTTTAGGTCTAGTGTTTATCGGAAGGGCCTTCCTAAAATCCTAACGCCCAAAATTAGTCTGTAACCTTAAAGTGTTCCTGCTCTGGTATCTCCTTATTTATTGAATGAAATTTTTTTGTTTACCCAAAAACAAACATAAAAGAAATAAAAATAAAAATAAAATAAAAAATAGATTGCACATGTCGCGCATCCTGAAGACCAGCCGTGTGGAGCAGACCGGCCATGGCATGTACACATATGCTACCTACTACTCCATCCCGCTGTGATAATTTGTGCGGAGCACATGCAGATCTAAATATTACTTATTTGGTATCTAGTGACGGTGTTTGTCGGTGCTTAACTAGGCCCAGATTGATTATATTAAATTGATGATGAGTTTAAATAATACATAATCAATTCTTAGCAACCAATTCATCTTATAAATTCCAAACTAATTATACTTCAATTAAAAAATGATCCAAAAAGATTTTTATTTGAGAATTTTCCTCAATTTTTTTATTTTGTCATCTCTAGATATCTGATTCTCTATTTAAAAAAAAGGTATAATATTCCAACCCATAAAAAATAAAGTTTAAAAGTAAAAAGATAAATTAGTGGCTACTGTTGTGTTGGACACAGTAACACTCGGAACTTGGAAGTTGGAAGACCCTCATAACCAATCTCATTTGTTAGCTTGTAAAGGTGTTTTCTTTCTCCATGACTTCTTACATACTCCCCGTACTGTTGAGTTGAGTAGTAGTGATGCTGATCAGTGCTGGCTGCGATTTGAAAAGTTCTTCTCTTCATAACTTAATATACTCCCAGACAAGTAAATGTATAAATGTTGATGGGTCCTCACTCACTATTAAAGACAGTATGCATGTGATATTGGCTTGGCCATATATGTACACCATGAAGGAATCCCTGGTGGCTTGATTGATGTAATATACCTTGCAAATTGAACTATGAATTATTTTTTTTTGTTTTCTTTTCTTTCTTAGATGTTTTAGGCTTCTAAATTTGAATCCCATCAGCTCGTGCTCGGCTACTCATGATGTGATCAAGCCATAACGGCTAGTCTTTTTGTCATAAGCTAGGTAGGACTAAATGGCTGGTACAAAATGAGATGGCAACAGCCATGATTATTATAAGTAGTAGGATCCTACCATCCCCATGTTGAAGCCTCGTGGATGACGCGATGCTTGTGTCGTATTCGTCTTGGTTATTACCATCATTTCCAATAAAATACATAGCTGCCTCTGGATAATTCGATGATTTCTGACTGCACATACAAATATTGCCGAATTCATTAACAAAAAAGAAAAAGAAGGACTTAATCAGTCACCCGATTTTAATCAAGAAAAATGGTTGAATATATGGCCATTGTATGTCGGAATTTGAGTTATCTTAAAAATGAGTGAGAATTTTTACGAAACTATTAGTTGTCAGAGCCGACCATTGTACAATATAACGGTCTTCTAGTTTCTTGGAACTACCAAACGTACTCCACTTTTTTTAATGATTCGAAAAAGTGGAGGTTAATCTAGGGTTATTTTCGGGATAAAATTTGTATGAGAGAGTAAGAGTGAGTACCTGTTAGCCGAAGGTTGACAGAAAGTGATAAGGTAATCAGATTCGGAAGAAGCACAAGTAAAGGTGCTCGTTCCGTCATCGTAGGCGTAGCTGTAGGCACGTGGACAAGCGTGTTTAAACATCTCCGAATACGAAGACGGATGGCATGTGTCTGGATTAGCGTATGCACCCCTGCAACAGTATTGATCTTCATCAAATGCTTCACAGGCACTTTTACAAGCTACATTTGGAGTTGATGAATCTGATGACAGCACCTTCAGTTCAGTTGGACACATTCCGTTGAGATCAACAAGGCATCCAGTGGTATTGCAATTACCAGTACCAGCAGACCCACCTTTAGGAATCACTAACATCTGAATGTTGTAACCATCGACTAAACTCACATCATAGAAATCTAAACCACCCGAACCGTTGAGTGTGAACTCTGCTAGTGTAGCAGGTGGCGCGGCACCTCCTCCTGCGCATTCAATCTGTCCTGAACCACAGTCACCTGTTACACAAGTGAATCGACCTGTTGTAGAATCTTGACTACAAAGGGTTCGACCCCAAAAACGACCTGACCATGATGCCGGGGCCGGAATTGACTTAGACTCTCCTTTTTGGAGAACAAAGCCTGTAGTTTCCAGTGGTGGAGACCCTGCACTTGCTAACAATCCAGGCCATACCGTGTAACTACAATAGTTAGTAAATGTAAATGTAGTCGAATATACACCTGCAATCAATAAGAATTTTGAGTAAAAATTGAAAGGGCAAAGAACAGGGAAGAAGAGTCATATATATGCAGACAGCAAACCTATTACTTACATTGAATGCTGATGATGGCGAAGATTGTAAGTGAAAGAAAAACTGGTCGTGCTCCCATTGCCGAGGAAAACTAGTAAAATGACGAGATCTGTTTTAAATAATTATAGTGATGATGTTTTTGAAGCTTTAAAACAGAATGTGAGGAAGGGATTTGGAATTTATAGACTCACTCTGTCGCTTATTTTTTTCTTCAAATTCAGTAATTTATTACCCTTTGTGTGCTGTTAGGATGGTGGTGGGCCCAACTCTGCTATCTTATGTACATCTCCCCCTTTTAATGCAAGCCTGTTATAGCGGCGGCATGGTTTATTTAGAGGGGTGGCAGTGTGATAGTAATGTCCCTCTAGTTGGTTAGGGATGTCCTATAAGGGGTGTAAATTGACTAGATTACCCTCCTTATTTTTTAACTTAAATCAATCTGGCGAGATTGGGGTATACTCAAACTAATTGGGGTATACCCAATTTTAAAGGGACACTTTTTGTGGGTTTTAGGGGGAGTCCTAATGAGTAAGTTACAAAACTACCCTTACCCATTAATAATCTTAATTACCCTAAATCAGTTTTTATTCTCTTCATTTCATCTTCTTCATCTTCATCTTCCATCAACCAAAGCCATATAAAAATCTTCAACTTTGATTTTCCAAAAAAATTGTTGACTCTACCAGCGAAAAGAAGACTATAAATGATGTTTAAACTCAAACCCATCATTGTGTTGTGTGATTGATTGTTATGTTAGGTGGAAATCGAAAATTATGATTTCTGTGTTTTTGGTCGTCAAGGTCGTAACATGCATATCTTGCCGACTTTTCATAACATCCATGGCGCCGACTGTAAAATTTTTCAACGTGGGCAGGTATTTTTGAAGACCTTGTCAGGCTTATACCGCCGACGTGGTTTTTCAATAGCCGGGGTATTTTTCTCAACCCAGCATGGTTTTTTTTGTAGACCTTGCCGACTAATATTTTTCAATAGCCCTCTCCAGTGTGTCAAAAAAAATAAAGTCGGCATGTTCTTCATTTAAATACCTTGTCGACTTATACCGCCGGCGGGGTTTTCAACCGTCGGCCGGGTATTTTTCACCAGCCAGCGGGGTTTTTTTTGTAGACCTTGCCGACTAATATTTTTCAATAGCCATCTCCTGTGTGTCAAAAAAAATAAAATCGGCATGTTCTTCATTTAAATACCTTGCCGGCTAAATTTGGTCGGCATTTTATTCAAACAAAGACCATGCCGGCCATATATAGCCGGCACCTTATTCAAACCTCTACCTTGCCGACCTTTGACATTTTTGAAAACCAAATTTTTCGATCTTAATCGAACTCACAAGACGGATTAAAGGTGTAATCTACTGAATTTTCATTTTCAAAATTTTTATCTAAACTCAATTAATTAGCCTAATCAATTTTTTAGTGTTAATTATAAAAGAGCATTTTTGCCATTAGAAAATACAAGGTTAAGGGGTGGCTTGTTTTACTTCAAAATGACTAGATTTTGTCTTATTGGGTATACCCCAATTAGTTTGGGTATACCCCAATCTCGCCAGGTAAATCAAAGCTAAATTGAAAATTTGTTTTCTTTCTGCTTCTCTTCTCCTCCTCCCATCAACCGTAACCTCCATTAAAACTCAAAATTTCATCGTCTTTGATTAATCGACGATTCGAAAATTAATCAAGTGTAGTGTAATGACTTATATGAGGTATGTTTTGGAAACCCAGTTACTATTTGGTTTATTTTGTTCGATTTAAGTTTAATTTCTATCAAAAATTAGGGTTTTAGATGAAAATTGAAATTGAAATTTCAGGGTTTATGTGAGTTACGGTTGATTTTAACTCAATTACGAACCGTAACTGGAGATTTTGATGTTGTTACGGTTGGTAATAGTTAAATTACCAATCGTATGTTATTATATCTGAGAATTTTCTTCAGTTACGGTTGGTAACCATTTTAGTTTACGAACCCTAACTCAGTTACGGTTGGTATCGAGCATTTGGTTACCAACCGTAACTGAGTTACGGTTCGTATCGAGCATTTAGTTACCAACCGTAACTGGTTTTACGATTGGGTTTTCTTCAAATTTAACCAGTTACGGTTGGTAGTTCATCTTTTACGAACCGTAACTTCGATTTACGGTTCGTTATGAGAAAAATTCCAACCGTAATTAGCTCTGAAAATGTAAAAAAATTGAATTTTTTACGTATTTTAGATAACTTTGAGCAACAAAAAGCTAGTTGGGACTAATTTAGAAGTATACCCCGGTCATTTTCAGGTCCTGGTTCTTCATTTTGTTGGTTAATTTCTTCAATTGATTGAGATTGACCTTCTCCTCTAATTTTTTTTTTTAACTCTAAAAATCTGATTTTGGTTTTGACTTTGAGTTAATATAAGTGAAATTAATCATTAACACTAAACTAGGTTATCAATTATGAGGGTTAATTTGTCATTTTCAGTTTTTTTTTTTTGGATAAGGGACACTTGAATTATCATGTAATGACCTTTTTGTCCTATTATAATGCCGCCCCTCTAATAAACCATGCCTCCCCTATAACAGGCTTGTTTTAATGAGAACAAGCTTTCCTTGAAAACACTAACCATTTTTGGTGTACCGCCGTACTTTTCGTACACCAAACGTATGTTTCAACCAAAACGTGTTTTTGGTCAGCTGTTGGCTTATCTTCATTTTTAACCACAGCCGTTCATTGTTTTCTTTTCCTTCTCTAATTTTCTCTGCCTTCGTTCCCTTCTCCGCTCTTTTTCTCTTCCAAAGTTCTAAACAAAGCAATTGAAGTGAAAAACAACCTACGTTTTAAACAATTTGCAGACAACCAATGATGGAGAGAAAGGATTGAGTTGGTTTCTTTTCACTTCCTCGATTAGGCATGCAAGATTTCTCATCCCCTTCTATTGTTAACAACGGAAATTTATAAAATCCATCCCTGCAACTAAATAAATCACGGAGATGAAGAATTGAGTTGGTTGTTTTTCACTTCCTCGATTAGGTATGCAAAATTCCTCAAATTGTTTGATTTTTGTAATCTGAAATTCTAGGGTTTTTGTACATTTTGGGGATTTTATTTCACATGAGTTTATCAATGATTTTGAAGGGTTTGTGTTTAATCTTACTATCTATTTGCGTACCTCTATATATGTATCGGAAATTTTCATACTGAATTCTATTTTTTTCATTGTTTGGGGAAATCAAAATAAGGTTTTTTAGATCACTCATTATATTCATTATTAGGTTTCCTAATTGTTATGTATGATGGGGTTGCACTAGATCCCCCGTTAAAGCTTATTGCACTAAATTTAGTAAGCTTATTGATATGTAAGTGTGAAGCTTTAGTGCAATAAGCTTTTTAGTTGGCTTCACCCAGATGGTAACAGGGGATTCATATGTATGTGACATTTCAGTTGCAACTTCCATGGATATGAGAGATTTTTTTTCATTTTTTTCATTTTCATCCAAATGGTATAAATATTTTCCCAAACAGATGACTCAATATGCAAATTGATAGATACTGGGGTATAAGTGTTTTAGTTCAGGAAAATTGGGATTAACTTCATCTATTGAAAAAGTGATATCTGTGGCTAAGAGTCTATGTCAGCATCATTTGATACTAATGAGGATCTATTTTTCTCATAGATATAGCCGTTTTGGTTCATAGGTGAGATTCAATTGACAGTAGTAAGCAACGAATAGGTGATTTCCCATAGGGTGTTCTTTAAAGCTGACTTAGGGTGTTCACATGAGATTAGGCTATAATCAATTGAAGTGATGTTATATGGGGCCTTAGAAACTAAAATTTAATACCAATGGGCATTTAGCAGGCATCATTGAGTCTTTTTTCTGCGAACTCTAGCTGATGTTTGTATGGCACCCACTTCTCTTTTTTCTTCCAGAAACTTTTTCACATTCTTGAGATATAAAGTGCAAGCTTTATAAACTTATGTTCTTCTTTCACTTTCTGTAATGTTAGTAATTTGTCATTATTCCTTTATGTTCTTCTTTCACTTTCTGTAATGTTACTAATTTGTCATTATTCCTTTCTTACAACATTTGCATCTGGTTTTCTTTGAACACAATGATTGATTGAAAATAATATGTACGTGCAAGAATTGGACAGGAAAATGTCGTTGGTGGATGAAATGATACCAAGATGAGAAGTTTGTTTTAAGAAATATTTCCATTCTTCCCAGTTATACAAATACCATGAGAGCACATAATTAACAGTGTATTGTATTCATTACAGGTGTATATAGGGCTAGATAGGCAAGTTATGCAATGCCCAACAGAAAGATTGAGGGTCTGGAATTTGAAGATGCAAAATATCTACGAAAAGATTGTTGTTTGCCGACGTGCAATGCACGTGCACTCTACTTGTGCCTTGTAATAGCATCGGTGTATCTGTCTCTCTCTCCGTCCAGTGGCGGAACTAAAGGGGGGCTAACCCTGGCTGTAGCCCCCCCTTTTTTCTTATAAAATCCTAACAAGTTAGTAATTCACCCCTTAGCCAACGAAAATAAATAAGTTAGTCCACCAGGTTCACTAAATTAGTCCACCAGGTTCAAGGGATTTAGTCCACCACAGCTAAAATATCTACCTTCCAAAATCGATCGGGGCTTCATTTGTCCACCAAAGCCCAGATAACTTGATATCAGTACACTTTTTAAGCATATTGCGACCATGAAAAGAATATAATCAGTGAGTATATTATTTCCTTTGCACTCTAAGCTCTTTCGTTGAAAATCAATCCATCCTTTTTGATGTTGTTTTTTGTTTTCTTTGTATTTTTTTTTCATTCTTGTTGTTATTGTTCATTTGATACCGAGACGAGGCCATAGTTGCACGTTAATTACTGCAATCCCTTCCAAAAAAAAATAGCGGCCTTCGGCCGCCTTGATAACTATTAATTGTTCTCCGTCTCACAGGTAGACAAACACACAGCAACTTGCAAGTTCCTTGTTAGCTTCAAAAGGCGAACTACAAAGTAATTAGGTGATGGGGATTCCATTATGCATGGAACGAGCCAAGAGATATATGGTGGACCTTAAGCCCTTTTCAAAAGGGTACACGGAATAACCGACCTTCTAAAATTAAGGGAGAGTGCAAAAGTGCATGCATGGAAGGTTTTTTCTTTTTTTTTTTTTTTTTTTGTGTGTGTGTGTGTGAGAGCGCGCTTAAAAGATTGATTTTATAAACTAAAAAGAAAAAGTGAATACATGGGAAGAACGCCTAAACGAGTCTAAAGGTATTGTCGGACACAATACCCAGCCAAAGAAGCGAAAAACTAGGGAGTGGTAAAATCCAATTCCAAGGCCAAGAAAGCAACAAAGAACGAAACATGCAACAAAAAAAACTATTGCCAATACACCAAGAAAGGCAAAACCACCTATTTGAGTTTCCTAGCAACGGAGCGTTGGCCTTTACCCAGGTTCTCGCTGTTTGGAATTTCACAATTCCATTTGAGCCTTGATCTCTGTTTTTCAATTTTCTTGGTAGCTTTGTCTTCACAAGTCAAATAATGAGCATATTTATCTGATTCCACGTCACATAAATCTTCACTATCCTCCTTGCATTCTTCAATTGTAACTTTATCTTCATCTTGAATAGACTCACTCAACACTCTAAAAGTGTTATTCACTTTGACCGGAGTGTCACCACTCTTAGGCTTTGTATTGCCTTCCTTGTGAGTTGCACCAAAGTTAGCATGAGGTTTCCTACTTGAAGTTGTCTCCCAATTTCCATGTCCCTTTACAATAAATGGGTTATGTTTCACTTCACCGGTCTCTTGAATACTTGCAGTCTTGTTTAAACTCTTTGCAATATCAACTTGACTCTTTACCGTGCGGCCATCCTTATTTGCATCAGTTGCAACAATCTTAGCAGGAGATTTTCTGTTGGACCCTATCTCCCATTTCCCTTAACGATAAAGGGATTATGTTTTTCTTCACCACCCTTCTGAATTATCTTCTTTGGACTTCTTGTCGAAGTAGCTTCAACTCCCTTAATACTTTTCGAAGCAGCTGGTGCAGATAACTCAACTTCTGAGAGTAGAACCTTTGCTGCAGTAAATTTCATAAAATCATCCTTCTTAGTTGAGCATAATTGTCCAACAAATCTTCCCATTAGTAAGGGTAAACATTAGACAAAACAAAGGATTTATGTATATATCCATTCTCTTTAGCCTGAAGCCCAACTGATTTAGAAGTTGACCCACTGCATGCATGAAAGATTAGACAATTATATCAATATCTCAAATCAATCATCCGTGGGAATGCCAATATAGGATATGACATTTTTGGATACTAATTGCTATAAATTAACAGGAGCTAGTATCTTCCTTGAAAAATTATTTACATAAAAGCATATGCAGTGGCGGAGAGCCAGGAAATAATATTAAGGGAATTAAAATAAATATTCCTTCCCTACAACAAATAGGTGATTTAGTTCAAGTTTGCACAATTTTTAAGGGAATGGGAAGAAAATAGTATTTTTTTACAATTATACTCTAATAAATAATGACTTATAAAATTTAGAATTGATTTTTCTCTCAAACTATACCACGGATATTCTTTATATCTTTATACCATTGAAAAGCATTTTAGAACACCTATGTAACGAATATAAATATGACAGTCAAATTATACATATTCCTTATACTAACAATAATCAAATAAAAGGGTAATTTTAGAAATATCTCATTGTTTAATGATAGAGGTCAACTATTAGTGGGAAAAAATTAAAAATAAATAGGTCATTTATTAGTAGGACGGAGGGAGTATGAAAACTTTGGTAGACTAACTGCTAAATATTTGATGGGCTAAACACACACACCAAAAAAAAAAAAAAAAAAAAAAAAAAATCAAGGGTTTTACACTGTGGAGTAGATTTTGGGTTGGGGGTTAGTCGCTCCGCCCCTGAGCATAGATCATGGATTATGGTTAATTTTTGTGTGACTTTTGATTTAGTGTAATTTGTCGTTTCTTGTGTGTGCGCCAAAATATAGTTAGGAACTAACAACCACGCCCAAGAGGAAACAAACTTATTATTGAGCGAAAACACAAGTAAAGAGACAATAGATATAGGAGAAAGACATGCATAAATAGCTCTCGGCCAACTTGAAGGTTAAGTGTCTTATTTATTGGTATTCCAAAGACAAACTCTTCATATGATAAAGTGTTACAAGGATGGTTAGTGTAGTCGTGTACAAATAGACTTCTCTGATCGTACGCTTAGCAAAGCTTATTTTACAAAGACCTTGGGCTACGGTTGGGACTTCCTAACTGGGGCCGATAGTTAATATACTTGCTTTTCTTATCCACATTTATGCAGTCACATGTCGTGTTCCCACGATAAAATTGGATTGATAGTTGAGAGTTGATTAACCTTTTAATTCAGAAGAATCAAGCCTTCAGGTTCACGAAGAACACTGTCTAAAATCGAGTGAGCGATTATATTTAATTAAGAATTCGATAATCATTTATTAAAAACCATGCTAGTTGAATCTAACACACCCCTCACAACGGATAATAGCAACTACTAATTAAGCTAAATATTGTTAACCATATTAATATTGGATACTTATGTTCAATAGGATATGGCATACATTTTTTTTTTTTTTTTTTTTATCTCAGAAGATATATGACATTTTCCACTCCTTCAAAACATCCTTGTCCTCAAGGGTAAAGAACTGAGTCACAAAAGCCTTGGACCTTGCTTGCGCAAAAAAAAAAAAAAAAAAAAAAAAAAAACTCCATCGAGAATTGGCCAATCTATCTATCAACTTATAACTTATAATAACAACTATTGAGATTATTAGTCCCACATTGTTGGGCAATCTAAGATCATGCGGTTTATAATCTCTTAGAGCCTCTCCACTCATAGCCAATTGGTTTTGAGTTGGATGCCCGTATTCTAACATGGTATCAGAGCAGGCTATTTGTGTCGAGTCATTTGACCGCACCTGTATTCCGCGCCACCCGATTTATTGTCCACGTGTTAGACCCAACGAGGCTACACGTGAGGGGGCGTGTTGAGATTATTATTATTAGTCCCACATCGTTGGACAATCTAAGATCCTGCGGTTTATAATCCCTAAGGGCCTCTCCACTCATTGCCAATTGGTTTTGAGTTGGATGCCCGTATTCTAACATGGTATCAGAGCAGGCTATTTGCGACGAGTCTTTGACCGCGCCTTTACTCTGCGTCACCCGATTTAATTGTCCACGTGTTAGACCCAACGAGACTACACGTGAGGGGGCGTGTTGAGATTATTAGTCCCACATTGTTGGACAATCTAAGATCCTGCGGTTTATAATCTCTTAGGACCTCTCCACTCATAGCCAATTGGTTTAGAGTTGGATGCCCGTAATTTAACAACAACTCTTCAATGGAGCCCAACTACGTTTCTTCAATTATCATCATTTCACAATAAATTCTTCAGCTAAGGCATGAGTAGTAATCTCGTTGTCTTCCTCCTCTTAATAAAATCCATAAGCTGGATATAAGGTCTTTATGTTACCAATGTTGGCATCTCTACCATTAACATACTTGGTAATACTTTAAAATTTCCAGTCCTTTGATTAACTAGCATAACGGTGATTGCAAATTCCCTTTCTATGTCTTTAGCTCTAATAGATTGGCAAAATAAAACACATGGTTGTTATTTCTAAGTCTACCAGAAGCTTTTCAAGCACTTCATTATAAACCCCCCTCATATATGTGGATACTGTGAGAAAGGGAACAACACTTGCTACAAAAAGAAAGGATCTTAGTGTAGACCAATTAATAATTCCATCCTGACTAAGCATTTCGATTAGTAAAAAATAGAGCTTAGTATTATAATTTGTTGCAAATCTTCATCCCAAAGAGACCATCAACATTAGTACGTCATAATATTGACCTACCATGGTCAAGAGGTCATGTACCATTATCTCTCAATGGAAATCTAACCCGATACAACCTCTCATTGGTTGATATATTATATACAATAGTTGACAGCGATAGTTAGATTCATTTTGAGTATACGTCAACACAAGAAAATGGACATGGAAAATTTTGGATAAACTTTTTTAAGTTTCCCTCGAACAATCAAGCTTCCAAAGATCATAGGTGTTGTTAGAGCACTGCTCGGTCGAACTCGCAAGCGTTGCTATCTCAAGCTTGTTTTTCAAGTTTAGTTGTCAAAACTATAGTCTTGATTTCTAGTCTACTTATATCTATGCCTCGGATTAAGATAGAATGTATAGTTGAGCTTTAGACTTCACGGCATTTATCGATTGAAGACAAAGAACTACTAAGGGGAGCTTGTGGAACTTCATCAACAAAAGGTATGTGGAGACTTGAATTTATCTATTACTCAGAATTATATTATATTCTATCTCCTATTGAGACAAAGTCGTATAGTTATATATACTTTACATTATATACATTTGATTTCGAGCTGAGTTTAACTCGCTTATATCTTTCTCGAAATATGTGTTGGAAAGCTTTTTGCTTTAACTACGTTCATCATTATTCTTGACGAAAGTCAAAAGATAATCATGTAAAAATCAACTGGTAACATCTTACATGATTTGTGTGAGACAGTCATTTGATGTAGACTCAGAATGTTTTGGTTTGCACATTCGATCACTTGAAAATTGCTTATAAGCTAATAGTTTGTGTGAGACAGCTATTGTCGTCTTCTAAGAATGTTTCAATGATTGAAATGTGAGTTAAGAGCTAAAACCCATGTCTGGATGCATTACGGTTTGTGTACTAAGTGTACGAACTGTTTAGACGGAATTCAGGACCGAAAGTTTGCGTACTTGTAGATGGTGGATTTTCGACAAAGGCTAAAATCGTAAAACCATAATTGTACATACTCCTGATCCATCAATCAGATGTAGGATCAGAATATCGCAACACCAATATTCTCGCGAAATCCATAAACGACACACTGCGAAGATATCGCGGGCTGGAAGTAAAAACGACGTAACGAATGACGACAGCCAAAACACGAGAAAGATGTGAAGATGTAGCGAGATCGAGGAGTGTCGCGAGATTTGACATTTGTACATTTGCGATACTTCGCAAGACATACCCGAAAATAAAGGAGAGCTTAGCTTTCATCCACTATGTAATGTCCTATATAAAGAGCCGAATAGGCTTACGGAGAGGGAGATCTTTTTCGAGTGTTGAGCAAGTCATTAAGAGAGAGAAAGTTTAGAGTGGTTGTAATTCTTTGGTTTATCTCCTTTTCATCTTGTAATATTTCTGGAATTTTATCAATAAAACTTATGATTGTTCATCTTAAAATGATTTGATTGTGTGGATTCTTGTGAGGGGTGTAGTGTGGGATTTCGTGCAACTACATAATGGCGCTAGAAACAGGGATGAGTGAAGATTGATATTGTGATTTGGAAGGATTTGAAGTAGTAGATAAAGAATTTCATATAATTTTCAACAATTCGTTAAGATTAAAGAATGGCAAGAAGAAGACATACATCAGAACAACCAACGACTGTTAGAAGGAGTAGGAGACTTACTGGAGAAGAAAGAAATGAAATGGGAGAATCTTCAAGAGCAAACACAAGAAATAATGGAGAAAATCGGGTTCAATCGCCAATTCAGCATGCACCAATACAAAATAGAATTGAGGATTATGACAGAGTGAGCGTACATACTTGGCGATCGGATTTTGTAGATGAAATAGGGGAAGAACAGCAATTAGGAGGTAATGGACAAGAAGAGAGAGATCAAGAAATGATTGGAGGAATAATTCATGGAAACGAAGAGATTACAACGTTAGGGGCATTGAGACAAACAATACGCGAAGAAAGGCGATTAGAAACAGAAGAAAGTGCAAATTTGACAAGGTAAAACCATGAGCTAAGGATGGAAAACATAAGGTTACAGAACAGAAGGTCAAGAAGCACTACAAGATCAAGATCAGTAAGGGAAGAAGTAAGACGAGATATGCCTGTAGAAAATGCTAATGAAGAAATTCAAGAAGAGATACAAAATTTAGATGAGGAACGCCGCGAAAGAAGAGAAATAAGGGGAGATCATTATATCCAACATGGTGAAACTCTCCAAGATGGGCAAAACGATGGAAATCAGAGAGATAGACACCGACAGAGGCGAAATAATCAAGAGGATGGAGAAAATCAGGAAGAAGGAAGGAGAATATTACATGGGAGAGAAATACAAAGAAATCACCAAGCAATTCAGGATGAAATTGAAAGGCATTATACTGAACAAGCACATCTAGCTCGCGAGGGGGAAAGACTAAGAGCAAAAATGGAAGAACAAGAATTACAAGAGGCAATTCGCCAAAACAATCATGATAATCGAGAAAGGAGGCGTGAGCGTAATCGCAATAATGATAATATCAATGAGGAATACGATAGAGTACTAAGGAGAACTGAAAGACGGCAAAGAGGAGAAAGTGAGAGATATAATGGTGTGCGAATCCATGAAAGGAATGAAAGAGAAGGTCGCAGAGAAAGACGAGAAGAAAATGATGATCAAGAGAATCAAAACGGATATGAACGCAGAAGAAGAGAGGCGGAGTTAAAAAGGCCAATGGAAGATAATTCTAGTATAAACGAACAAATTTTGAAAGAGCTAGCGGAAATGAGAGGAATGTTAAATAATAAGAAAGAAGGAGGTAGGAGACAATTGGATGAAGCTATAGAAGAAGTTGTGAAAACACCATTCACACGGGAAATACAATTAAAAGGAATACCCCCAAAATGCAATTTGCCTACATTAACCATCATTTTGATGGATCAACTTGTGCAATACAACATATCAAAGCCTATTTGAGATGTATGTTACAATGGGAAAATCATGACGCTATATTGTGCAAATATTTTGCATCAAGTTTAACAGGAGAAGCTCTGAAATGGTTTGAAGGCCTTCCAAAAAATACTATAGCATCCTTCAATCATTTACAGGCTATATTTTTAGGGGCGTACATAAGTAACAATTTCTCGCGACCTGGAATTGAAGATGTATTTGGATTAAAGCAAAGGGTTGGTGAGAGTTTGAAACATTTGACCATGATATGGAAGACAATGTGTAGCGACATAGCGGGTCGTGTTGATGAGAGATATCTCATTTTATCATTCATTAATGCTATGTTCGCAACCAATCTGTTATCAATTCAAATTTTCAGAGTTAAGAACACAATCACAATGACTGAGCTGCGAGAATTACAGGAGGAATATATTGCTCTCGAGGAAAAACAAAATGAGATGGAATCATACCCAGTTGCGAACACGAGTTCAAATGCAGTGAATGCGAGCTTGTTACCTAAGTTGATAAATACAGTGGCGAGCACTTCGCAAGGACAACCAGAGTTGATAATGGGTGATAATCAGCAGAAACTAGTAGCTATGGGGAGTCGTGACCAAGAAGAATACGAGAGAGAAAGAAATTTCTATAAGCGGTGGAAATAACAAAATTCAAAGACTTGATCAGCCGCAAGAAAATTATGGAGGTCAAAGGCAAAATTATCATAGAGGACAAGGAAGCCGCAGGATAGTATAGGAAGAAATTGAGATGCCACCTCTGAATGCTAGCGTGGAGAAAATATGGGAAGCTATAATCTTGATGGAAAATATACCAACACCATGGAACATGGGAAAGGAGCCACCTCCAAGCGAGAGAAGCCATGAATTTTGTTCTTATCACCATTTCCATGGACATACAACAAATGATGCAGAAATATAAAGAGAATCATTCTCGGGATGATAGATCGGGGAAAAGTAAATCATTTTCTAGTAAGGAAAGCTCAACCTCAAGCATTACCACCTCCTCCGGAAATTCTCGGGCGAACACAACAAAAGAACGTGAAACATTTGTGATAGAAGTTGGGGCAAAAGCAAAAAAATCTGTTTTTGTAACTCTATTGTACATTCTACAAGACAATTGAAGATTTCCACGATATTACTCTCAGCAAGGTTTTCGCAAGGGATGCCAATGATAAAGAAATAATGAACACCGCGAAGACGTCGCAACTGGAAGAACGGCGAGCGGATCATTTCTTTTACCGCGGAAGAAGTACACGAAGGTGGAGGAATGCATGATAACCCATTGGTGGTGAGATTGGAGATTAACCCAAAACCTAATGATGATGAAGATGATGAAGCGGAAAACTCATGGGCAATTAATAGAATTTTAATTGATACCGGAGTTACGTGAATATCCTTTTTTATCATACCTACAAAACTATGGGAGGAAAAATGCAGATTTGATACCTTCAACCTATAAAATTTATGGTTTTAATGGTACCGAAAATAAGCCAAAGGGAGAAGTTCATATGCGAATTCCACTGAAAGGATTATCTTCTGGAATTTTATTCTGCATAGTTGATGTGGAATCACCATACAACGCCCTGATCGGACGACCATGGTTACATGAGATCTTAGGTGTCGCATCAACTTTCCATCAATGTATCAAGTTCCCTCATCCCACTGGTGTTGGCATCATAAAGGGAGATTGGGTTGAAGGAAAGAAGTGTTATGAGGTTGATATCGAATCCTGCGAAGAAAGAGCTGCGAAACAGAGGAGTTGGAAAAACAACATTAAAGAAAAACAAAGAGGTGAAAGATTAATGGTGGATGTAATAGAGCAAAGAGAGGAAGAAATACTGCAAATCAAAAAATGATGAAGACAGAAAGTGGCGAAGGTTTCGCAATGGACAAGAAAATGACAGGAAACTTCAAAAATGTAGAGGCAGAAAGTAGCAGAAGTAAGAGACTTAAAGAATAACTGTAATTGTTGATTGTCAGAGAAAAACTTGGGAGGGAGACGACAAATGTAAGTTGTTCAAAAAAAAAAAAAAAATCGTGAGTGGTGAAAATGGAGTCGTGTAAGAGTTGATATGAAGAAGAAGAAAATATATTTTACAAATGGCAAATGCGTTGCGAAAGTACAAAAGAGCTTATATGGGCAGAAGAATCAACAAAATAATCAGAAAGAGGCGAACTTACTATGGCGTACACCTTAGTTCGCGAACACAATTTCGCAAGAGGCAAAGTACCTAAAGTGAGTCATAATAGGCGGTACCTATATTACATATAACAAAGAATTAACAAAATAATCAGAATGGGACGAACCTTCATGGCGTACACCCTAGTTCGCGAATAAAATTTCGTAAGAGGCAAAGTACCTAAAGTGCGTCATGTAAGGGGGTATCTGTAACGTGGCTCAGGGAAAAGGTTACACCGCCCCTGGAACCTGAGTCATGGATATTGGGGGTAATAAAACCCATCCAGGAGAGGTACCTTGGATTTTCAATCTAAGCTAGTGACTTAGATTGGACGACCGGGGGTCTCTCCTAAGGAGTCAGCATTTGACCAAGGCGCCGAGGTACACGGTTTAGCCAAGGGTGCCTGGGGCATTTGAAGTGTCTCGGCCATTCTTGGCAAGTCTCGGCTTATGCTGCACTCGGCCTGAAGAAAACTCCACTTAGGGTGCAGTCTTGTAACCATAAGCCCTATAGGCAAAAGGGATAAGAGGATGCGAAAACAAGCAAGTTGTTGTTAAGACCGGATGGGAGGAGCTAGCCTTGTATGGCATAAGTACGCCTCCTAGAAGGGGCAACCAGGGGGAAGATAAGGGCGGCACCCTCCATTAGGGAGCTGATAGTGTCAAAAAAAGACGCAAATGTCATGAGACTTTATGTTCGCAAGAATATTTAGGCTTGTCATATTTGTGCAACAATCCTGAAGAGGCAAAAATACAAAAGAGTAGATAAGACGAGATCAATGGGTCCTTACATGCAAATGTAGGACGTCCTGCGATTTCATCGCAAAGACGGCAATGTCATGGGGCTTTACGTTCGCAAGGATATTTAGGCCTGTCATATTGTCGCAAGAAATATCCTGCAGAGGCAATAATACTAAAAAAATGATAAGACAGGATCAATGGGTCATTACATGAAAGTGTAAAGACGTCCTGCGATCTTGTCGCAAAAATGAGAGGTGGCAAAATAAGACCTTTAACTAGGAAGGCAAAATAAGACCACACAAGAGAAATGATAAGGCAAGATCAATGGGTCATTACATGAAAATGTATGGACGTCCTGCGATCTTGTCGCAATGATAAATTTCATTGAGAAAATATTCATAAATTATGCTTAATCTCCCATTCGAATACAAATAACAGAGGCAAGTATGGGAATGAACAGGAGCGTGTTATTTGTCTTCATATAATAGATTTACGCATATATTGATTAACCATATTGCAAAAAAGAATTTCCCTTTATGTGCAGGAAGAAACAAGAAAGATAGAAATTTTATTCAAAGACTCAAGAAATTCGCAGAAAAAGAATACACCCAAAGATGGGAGATTGAAAAAATGATTGTACAAATATTACAAAGGAAGAAAAAGGAAAAAAAAATTATTTCTCATTTGATTCTTCCTCTTCATTATCTTCATCAGATCCTTCAGCTTTTTTATCTCATCAGATTCCTCTTCTTCTTCACTAGCATCGCTATCAGAAATATCCATAGAAGACATATTTTGGGGAACTTCATCAAGAAGGCAAGGGTACTTAGACTGAGGGATGTTATTGTCATCGCAGACCATCTCAATAGTTTGATTGCGAAAAAGAATAGCATCATTCTTAAAATTCGCGACAGTGATCTTTAGTTGGTTCTTCAACCTAGAATATTTATCATCCCGAGAAGAAAGATTTTTGGCAAGTTGCTCTTTCTCAGATTCAAGTTCTTCAATTCTTTTTCGGAACCTTGCTTCAGCTTCTGCGAACATATAACTTTGAATCAGCAACTTGGTGACAATTTTATGCAAACAATTAAATAAAGAAGAATAATTAACAACCTTATCTGTCAGAAACCATATCTCTAACCAAGACCGTATGCTCAGCTTGAAGACTAATGTTAACACCTAAATTATTTCGGCATCATCTAGAACCTTCGCAGCCCAAGCAAATTCATCATCATTGTTTATGAGAAGAAGGGAACGAATTTGATTCTCTCTTTCGCTAAGAATAGCATTTTGACGGATGGATTCATCCCGTTCAACTTGAACTTCAAGAAGAGCCTTTTGGAATTTTGCTAATGCTTGAGCACCTTGTCTAGCAATGCGATCTTTATCATCTATGAGATCACTAATTTTCTTCCTTAAAATACTAATTTTCTCTTTAGAACTAAGATACAGACGTTTAAGTTGGTTGGCTAAGCTTAAGCTAGATCTATGATCAAGTTCTAAGAGCCGAAATCTGGATTGAAGTTCATTTAAAGGAAGATATTTAATTTTGTTATTTGAAAAACTATCCAAAGAATCGTTGAGATGAGCAAGAAGAGCATCATCATCCATAGGTTCAGGAAATGAATGAAGAAGAATGGCAAAGAAATAATATAAAATTAGGAAAAGTGTCATGAGACTGGGTTCACTAGCCGGCCGACCATGCCCTAGTTGTGTCCGGTCCCACACCTTGTGTTCCTTATTGTTTTATTATTATTATTTCCTTCATCCCATGAAATTCCTCAATTTCATGATATTTCCTTCACACCAAGGAAAAGATATAAAATTAGGCCAGGTTCACGGGACCGGGCCACTAGCCGTCCGACCATTCCCTAGCCATGGCCGGTCCCACATGCCCCATATTTTATCATTATTATTATTATTGTTTCCTTCATCTCATGGAAACTCCTTCACTTCAAGGAAACTCCTTGATTTCATGATATTTCCTTAAAATCATGAAATAATATAAATTTGGGAAAAGTGTCATGGGACCGGGCTTATTAGCCGGTCGACTGTGCCTTAGCCATAGCCGGTCCCACACTTCATGGTTCCTTATTTTATTATTATTATTTCCTTCATCTTATGAAATTTCCTCAGTTTGAGAAAAAACCTTGATTTCTTCATATTTTCTCAAAATGTTGCTCAAACGCGCATCAGAAAATATCAAAATTCTCAGGATTGAGACACGAACACTTTGGTGACATGGGAATATTACCTTGACTGACCAGGGTTGGCCCTTTGGCTTGCAAGAAGCCGTCCCACATATTTTCATAATTTGACCTAATTTGTTCTTATTAGGTTCAGACTCTTCCAAACAACTTGGAATTTCATCAAATGATCGTCAATCGATCCCATGACCAACCAGGGCCGGTTCCATGACTTCTTGGTCGGTCCCTCACTCTGTCATAATTAGGTTTTATCACCTAAGGCTCAGACTAACACTATTTTAATAAATGATTAAACCAGCATTTAATCATCCTTTCACCAAGTCTTCAAGAGACTTTGGTATTTTCTCACTCGAGCATCTGGGCGCTACATGGTCGACCCATCATCCGATGTAGCCGGTCCCTCATTCACTCCGTGGTTGATTTTCAATAAATCATCAATTGATCAGCAATTGATCGAAATTAGGGTTTCGAATCCAAGGTTCATAATTCCAGATTCAAGCATTAATAATTTTATGTTGATCCCTTAATCAACACTTTAATTATTATACTCGGTTCAGTTGCCAGTATTTTAAATTAATAATTCATCAAACTAGCAACATTTTCTCAGACTAAGGAATATTCGTTCAACTATCAATATTCAACAATTCATCAAATGAACAATATTTGTTCACCTTAACTATCAACATTTATTCGACAATTATACCTCTATCTCAACAAACACGTTCAATCCTAGAACATTTACAAATCATGTTCAACTCAACGATACAAAGACTCATCGTCTCATCAAGTCAACAACTCACTAACTAAAATCACGAGATATCAATCGTGTCACATGGGGGGGATATCATCTAGGGTTTTGGTCTGGCATTCTACGGCACGTGTGTTCATACACACGATGAGAATGTGAGCAAGTCGTGCAAGCAGTTAGAGGAGTTAGCAAAGTAGTGGGTGGAAAATCAACCAAGTCTCCGCACTATGAGCAACTGGTTTTAATACGATTCCCACTTCTCCATTCTTTGACTCCAACAAGTGTCACACTTCATGGGATCAAGGTGTCTACAATTCTTGCATATAAATAAGTCTCTGAATCATGATTGAAACAACAGACAACAAGAGATTAAGAACTCGACGTCTGAGCAATTACTCTCAACAGAGCAAAATTCAATCAATCAGAACTTATCTTATTTCTTCACGCATAATACACAACACATCTACAATTTCGATCACCATTGATCTCACACATTTCTCAGCTTCCCTCCTACAAGTCGACCCATCCTCTCTTGTGACCGAATTGACGATGGAACGGCCATTGTCTTGGTTTAGGCCGGAGTCCTACAGATTGATCTCTCGAATTCAAAGCACTCCCTTTTGCAGTGCATCTATGTGAGAATAGACAGTTCGATCGGTTCAAGGAGTTTCCTCTGCACGGTTGTCTCCTCAATTCCTTAAAAACCAGCAACTCGTTTTTCCCCATCTACAGATTGCCGACCACAGTGGGAGATCATTCTCTCGTTTGTAATCCAATTCTCACAAAAGATGGCCGGTCTTAGGTCTGGTTTAGTTACCAACTCGGGTTCAACACCCGACACTAATATCGCAAGCTCTAGCGGTACCGCTAATTCCACTCCTCTGGCGTAACCTGCCAATACTACTCCTCAAAATAATGGTGCTCCAGTGATCACTCCTGCAAGAAATGGTACTGGCGCCATCAACAATCCTATCTTTGGTTGGTCTCCTGAAGAAGTCAGAGAAAATCCGCCTACCATAGGTGATCTCATGAAGGTGCAAGAGACTCTTGCCAAGAATTAGGTTGACATGGCTACCACTCAGAAGGAATTATGCAATTATCTCAAGACTCTTACATACAAGATGTCAGAGAAAACTCAGGAGAAAGGAAAAGCTAAAGAAACATCTTCAGACGCTGATCCTGAAGTCACTCCAATCCATGTAGTAGATGATGAGGAAGTTCCTAAGGCTACAGACAATCCACAGGAGAAAGAACCGTCCAGTTTCATCACTCATGAAGACCTGTAACGCCTTTTGGAGGATCGTGGAAAAGACAAGACCCCCTCTATCCACCGTCACCAACCTCCATATCCTTCTACTACGCAAAGGATTCCTCTGACAAAAGGTTATACCTCTCCAACATTCACCCTTTATGATGGAACAAGCAATGCTCGAGAACATGTTTCTCGACATCTGGAAGCATTGGGTGAACACGAGCACAACCATGTTGTCCGTATGAAAGAATTTTCAAAGTCCCTGAAAGGCAGGGCATATACCTGGTACAACAACATCGCACCAGGAAGTATCAGAAGTTGGGCAAAAATGGTTAATGCTTTCTACAGAAAATATTTCTTCGTTTCAGAGCAAATCACCCTCTCTGATCTTGGAAGGATGTTTCAAAGGAGTAATGAACATCCTAATGATTATGTGAAAAGGTTCAGAGTTCAAGCTCTGGACTGTCATGATCCAAATGTCACAGAACAACAACTCGTGGACTTGTGCATCAATGGAATGATTCCAGTCTACATGGATTTACTGGAAATCTCAGGTTCCATACTTTCTCATAACTTCATGAAGCAGCTGAGAGATCGGCAACCACTGCACCTGCTTTAATGAAGAGAGCTAAAACTACAAAAGCTGAAGAACCACGAGAAACTCGAGGTAGCAGACGTTTAATCAACAAACAGTACAACCTCCAACCTTCCACAAATGTTGTTGCAGAAGGGAGCAAACGAAAAGCCGAGCCGCAGCGCAAGCACACTTCTCCGACCCCTTCAAAATCACAAAGGAAGGATAATCAAACTCGAGATGCACAAGCTCCTACCCAACTGTTTATGGGTGAAAACTACTCCTACAGAATTTGGTAATTTGGGGTGTGGATGAGGAATGAATTTAAACCTTAAACAAATGCACTGCGCGGTGAGTGCTTGTAGATTCGAGAGATCAACGTGCAAGTCCGGCCTAAACCAAGAAATGGCCGTTCCGGACTTATTTCGGTCACAAAGTGAAGGAGATGGGGTTGATCTTAGGGAGGGAAGCGAAGAAGGTGTTGAGATTGTGAAGGTGTAGACTTGCTTATGACTTGCGGGAAAGTGAACAAGCTTACGATTGGTGTAAGCGAGGCTGCAGTGTTTTCTTGTTGTTTTTTCTCTCGTTGTTTGGAAATAGGGCGGAGAACCTATTTATACAAGTCATTGAGTCTTATTCACGTCTCTCGTGGGAAGTGGAGGAAGTGGAGTGATAGAGTAGTGGAGTTGTGCGTTGGTGATACACGACCAGCCTTGCCCACTTCTCCTGTTCATCTCTAACCGTCCATGACTTCCTAACACGTTCTTGTGATGGCGCGTTGCCACGCCGCACGCCGTAAACCGCCGAGACCAATACCAAAGTATGTATCCCCCGGTTTGTGACATGATTGATGTCCGGAATGTGTGGATCGTGGATCCACGAAAGATAGCATGTAATCTTTGAATTGAATAAGCTGCGTTATTCGGGAAGTCGATACTTGTGAAGTATCGTGTGTATTTTATCAGTCTTCGCATCATGGTGTGGTAAAGTGATGGGTAATGACACCTTACTAACCAATTAACTCGACCGTGGATGTATAACCAAGTTTGGTGAAGTTGGACGGATGAGATGGTCTTTGAGACACTCATCTGCGACCGTTGATGAAGTTAGGGTTTTGAAGAGGTGCGCAGCATCACTCTTGACTTGGTCGAAACCAAGCATGGGATATAACTTTGGCCTAACCGACCATACATGCGTGTAGATGGCATGATGGTGTAGGCGCCTATACCCCATTACCTCATGAAAGTATGATCTGGGTTACTCAATTCATCCGGTGAAATCGAGTGGTCGAGATCGATTTGCGACAAAAAACTAGTGCCGCAAGGGCCGCACGTCACGCCCTCTTCAGGCGCACGTTCCAAGACGACCAATCTTGGTCGGTCTTGGCCGATTGGCCTGGTGTGAAGGTGGTAGGCTGATGTTCACGCCTATATGCGAATATCCCATGAAAACGTGATCCGAGCCATCCAAATCGTCCGGCGAAGTTGAGTGGTCGAGATCAGTTTGCGGTTTGGGAGGTGTGACCACGCTAGTTTGAGCGTGCGTTTTGGATTAGCCAGGCATGATATGCCTTGGACGATTGGGTTAGGGAATAGATGGGTCCACGGTGGTCATCTTTGGTATGACCGGACTGCTTAATCTAATCTTGGACCCTCCATTCATGCCGGAGAAGATGGACGCTCGTGATGCTCAAAACCCTAATTTTGGGTTTCAAAGCCGTGCGTCTTCTCTTGTTTGGGCGACGATTTTGTCATGACCAAACATGGTTGGTCTTGACCGATTGGTCAAGTGTGTAGGCGGGCCCATGGTGATCGTGTTGACATGCTCTGGGCCCTTTGAATCTACATCTACACCCTCCATCTATACCTGCGAAGATGGATGGTTGAGGCTGTTTTGCGACACATGTAATATGCCGCAAACCCTAATTTAGGGTTTTCCGTCCATAATGCTTGGTATGAACGTTTTTTGGCAAGCTAGGCCAATGGCCGACCGTGCGGGTTCCGCATTGGTTCGGCAGATGGATATTCCATACCTTCTTAGGGGTGATGGAATTGATCCGGGTCATCCAATCATGCTTATGGAGTTGGATGATCTGCGATCATATCCGGACCGATACGGTCAATTCGGATGCTCAATCGGGCTAGTATAACACACCGAGAGGGCTCAATCGGGCTAGTATAACACACCGAGAGTCGGCTGTACGGGTATTTCGTACATGGTTTCATTATAGTGCTTGGAGGTTCGTGTTACTCTGTAAGAGTAACACTCATTCGTCATGCCACACCGATAATGAGTCTTTGGAAATACAAGGCTGATTAGAAATTCACGAGGATGGGATTGTTGCCACATGCTCCAACCTGGAGGAATTTCATGTATTCACGAGAATGGGATTGTTGCCACATGCTCCATTCTTGGTGAATTAAGTGAGGGAGTATCCAACACTTATTAATGGCTTTATCTTTTACAAGATGTCAGCGCATAATTTTTCCGGTTTTTTACATATTTAACCTTAAACGAAAATCCACCATCAACATTAAGTCCCATGCCTAGCACATAATGGTTACACTATTGTGTGGTAGGCATGAGATGGTGGCATATACAAACGTAAGGAGACAAAATAAAAGAAGTCTACCTGGAGGGATTCTGGCCGTGGGCAATCCTCCATACGTGCGTGACCCCAGGCCTTTGATGAACCGACTTTCTCCCTTAGGTGTTTGAGTCAGGAATATGATTCTTCTTTTACTGGGATCCTGGGCGTGGGTGTTTGTACACCGCTGGTTGAATTGCTCGTATCCAAATGCTCTTCTGATTCTTGATTAGGGTTCAAAAGAAAGCCTGACTTGGTCGGTGTTGAATCCTCGCATATCGGGCGCCGTAATCGTTTTAGGGTTTTCTCAGCATATATGCAGGTGTAGAGGTTTTGAACCATTTTTACGATTTTTCAATAGGGCTTTCCCATGAAACTCCGTTTCCTCATCATGTCGAACAACGGTGGATCGTCTTCTTCATACCATCGGGATCTTCCGTTAAACGTGCACGACCTGCGTCTGAGCTTCATGATCAATCCCCTGCTCGTGTTTTCCGAGTCAAGAAGATCATACCGGTTTGTCTCTTTTTCCTTTTCTGAACCATTGCTTGTTCGTCATAATGATCAAGTAAATAATCCCTTCATTCTTGCAGAGATACCCTACCGGAACATGTGTCACGGTTATCGATGATGATGACTTAACCAGCCCTCTTCCTTCAAATTCAAACACATTCACCCATGTGAACCTCGAAGATGCCGACTTGGGTATCTCATCTTATGAATATCCAAATGCAGGTCTTTCATTCGATGTTCGCATGAAATGTTTATCCTCCAGCTACCGAGATGTCGGTGGATTCCTAGTGCGGAAGGAGTTTGTGCCTTTGTACACAAATTTATGGAGGAAGTACGGCCACATCGCAACCAGAAACGTGGTCCGACACTGTTCCTCTGCTTTGGTCACCGCGGTAAACTGCCTTCTTCCCATGATTTTGAGATGGAGAGTATTTCTATCCGCAACGTTCTTTGAATCAAGCCTCGAAAAGTGGGAGAATATGGTATCTACCTGTGAATCCATGGAGTTCAACGTGTGTTGGTTGCGGCAGCGTCTTGATATCATCAAGGTTGATCGAGCTGGTATCCTTGTAAATGTTGTTCTGCTCTGCGAAAGCTATTTTGGAAGAGGAGAAGGCTCGGCTGCGAGAATCGAGAGAAGGTAGAGCAGGTCGTGCAGGACTTGAAGAAAAGAACGAGAAAGATATCACGCTAGACCTGGAGATGATGCTCTCAAGGAACTATAATCTTCTAGACGGCCTCTTCTAAACTGCACTCCCTTATTGTTAATGATGTTTATGTCAAGAGTTTTTTGAACGTCTTTGCGAAATAAAGCGCATTGGTTTTTGATTTGTGAAACAGGTTTTTCATTGACACATCTCTCGAATATAATTGATGATTCAAACATGTAATGAAGATAAATGCCTTTATTATTATTGACACAATGGATAGTGGTCAGGCATGATATGCCTTGAGCCACTTTCCATTGATGACTGCTTCCAACCTGCCTCCGTCCACCTTGATGATCTTGTAGTAACCTGTATTGTAGGCTTTGGTGACCGTGTAGGGACCTTCCCATTTTGGTGAGAATTTCGGTGCAGACATGTCTTTGCTGGATATGCTTGGCCGTTTTTAGGACCAAATCTCCCACTTTGAAAATACGTGGTCTCACAGTCTTGTTATATGCCCTGGAAATTCTGTTCATGTATATCTGAGTACGTTCTTCCGCTTTGTTTCTCCCGGAATCCAGTGTCTAACTCCGCTATTCGAGAGTTAGAGGCTTCATCCTCGTCCCAATGAATCCCGGTCATGTTTGTAATCTGGTGATGGGATTTTGATTTTATTTGGGAGAATTGCGTCTGCTCCGTAAACAAGTGAATATGGGGAGACCCCAATGGAGCTTCTAGGTGACATACGGTATGCCCACAACGCCATTGGTAACTGGTCATGCCATTCTCTAGGATTGTCATGTACAGTTCGACTGATGATCCGGATCAGCGTCTTGTTGGTACTTTCAGCCTGTCCATTCCCCTGAGGATAGTAGATGGTGGAGAAAACCTGTTTAATGCCATACCTCTCAAGTAACTCTCGTACTGTTTATTTGGCGAAGGGAGTGCCGTTATCGGTGATAATATGCTTAGGTATACCGAAACGACAAATGATGTGTTCTTTAATGAAAGCCGCAATGGTTGCTCCCGTAGTTCCTCGCGGTGGGATGGCTTCTACCCATTTGGTGAAGTATTCCGTTGCGGTTATGATGTACTCGTGTTTGCTTCGATGAGGGCGGGTTGATTTTCCCGATGATGTCTAGTCCCAGTTTGTAGAATGGCCACGGGGCGCTTATCGAGTGCAAGGGGTGGAAGGTGCGTGAACAAGGTCTCCATGAATTTGACAATTGTGGAAGCTTTGAACAAAAGCGGCGCGTCATCCTCCATGGTCGGCCGATAATATTTCTCGTGTATCCGGAGGAGCAGTTTCCTCTTCCCTTGATGTTCCCCTTCGTGTGTTTCCTTCAAAATGATTGGAATTTCTAACTTGACCGGGCATCTTAATAGATTACCTCCGAAACTCTTATGAGACAGGATCCCTTCGTGGTATACGAACCGCTTGGCTTTTTGCTTTATCTTGATGGCATCCTTTTGATCGGCGGAAGTTGCTCCATCACGAAGATAGTTGATATATGGCTCCCTCCGGTCCCGGCGTGGTTCACACTAAAAACTTCCGATTGGTGTGGCGGTGCTTGGAAATTTGAGCAGGACTTCGAAGTAGCTCGGAATGAGTCTCCATCTCCGTGCGATAATAGCCCGGGGACGCTGGAGTCGCCGGTAAAGCGTTACCACCAATGATTGTCCACAGATTTCATCGTGAACACGATTTAGCTGCGATTGTGATTCGTCATCTCCAAGACATCTTGGAGAGAGAACCATCCGGGTTTCGATAGTACAACATACCATGAAGCATGAAGAAGTTCTGCGGGGTTTTGAGACCGACCTTTCCTTGAGAGAGTGGGTTGTTGAGCTCTGAATGATCGGAGTTCGCCAATCATCGATCTGGTGTCCTTGTATTGTGAATGACCATGTTGACTCTATGGTTCTCCTTTTCCGTCGAGTTTCTTGCTCCTTAGAATTTCAGTTTGAAGCCAATGTTGCCGGACAATCGGCATGTTTATTGTTCTGTTGCGACCAACATGGATTATGGTTGCGTCGGCGAAATATTTTAATAACTTTTGTGCTTCGACAGGTATGGGGCTAGTGTTGCTTCCTTCAATGCGTACACTCCGTTCATCGATTTACCAGTAGTTTGGAGTCACCTCTTATCTCCAGACGCGTGACTCCTGCTTGTTTAGCTATTGAAAGCCCTATAAGGAAAGCTTCGTATTCTGCTGAGTTGTTGGTGCATTCGAAGTCTAATTTGAAGGAATGTGAAAATACTTCTCCGGTTGGAGAGACTAACACCACACACTGCTCCTCCAGATTCTTCGCTAGGGGTAGCGAGAGCCATCAAAATACGGGAGCCACACTCCTTCCTCCAAAAACAGAGACATCTGGAAATTCTCCGGGGAGGTCTTCATGTAGTTACGTAGTGCCTTCTCCAGGAAATCTTTGCTAGTAAGTCTGCAATCGCTTGACCCTTGATAGCTCTAGGTGACGCACACGTTATGTCCAGCTCGACATTTGGAGAAGCCATTTGCCTGTTCTTCCAGTCGGGACCAGGCTTTGAAAGTAAAAACTTTGCGGGATCGGATTTAGACACGAGTATCACCCATGTTAGACAGCAGGTAATGCCTAAACTTCGAATGAAATGGATCAAGGCTAAACACGCCTTTTCGCGCTCAGGGTATACGAGTTCGGCGTCCCTCAATATTCGGTGAAATAGTATATGGGGCGTTCGATTCCCTCATCGTCTTCCTGAGCGAGTAGAGCCCCCATTGCAGTGTCACTGAAGGCAGTGTAGAGACACAACGGCTTCCCTTGTACGGGAGATTTCATGATGGCTGGAGATGATAGTATTCGTTGGATCTTTCGAAAAGCTTCCTGCTGGGTTGCGGTCCAAATGAAGCGGCTCCTTTCTTGATAAGGGGGTGAACGAGGCGGTAAGTTGGGCTAAACCAGGTATGAAACGTCGAATGTAGTTCACCTTGCCCATGAAACTCTGGAGCTCCTTCACAGTTCGGGGAGGCGGCATTGTGAGGATAGCCTGAGTCTTGGACGGGTCTACCTTTATTCCTTCTGCAGTCACTTGGAATCCTAGAAATTTACCTGAGGAGACACCGAAAGCGCATTTCAAAGGATTCATCTTTAACTTGTATTCCCGACACCTCTCAAATACTTGACATAAGACGTTGGCGTGATCTGCTCGAGCCTTTGAATTGACCACGATATCATCTACATAGTCTTATACTTGTTTATGCATCATGTCGTGGAATATTGCCGTCATAGCACGTTGGTACGTTGCGCCGGCGTTCTTTAAACCGAATGGCATAACAAGTATAGTAAAAATTGCCAAGAGGGGTTCGGAAAAACTGTCTTACTCGCATCGTGCTCATACATCCTTATCGATTGTATCATTTGTAACCATCCATGAAGGAGAACATGCCGTGTCCGGCTGGTGGCGTCTACTAACATGTCGATGTTAGGTAGAGGAAAGTCATCCTTGGGGCAGCACTTGTTCAAGTCTCGAAATCTACGCAGACCGGATCCGTCCGTTTTTCTTCTTTCTTGGGACCACATTGGCTAACCGGGTTGGATGATGAATAGGCTTCGATGAAGCCAGCAGCTAGCATCTTCGAATTTCGTTCTTGATTTGTTCCTCTACTTCATGTCCGAATTGCCTCGGAGATTGCTTGATTGGCTTGGATCCGGGTATGACATGTAAGTGATGGGTGACCAATTTTTCATCCGGACCCGAGGCATTTCCTCGTATGTCCGGCGAACACATCTTGGTACTCCTTGAGTAGTTGACAAGACTCATACGTTCGTCTGTGGACAGAGTCGAACTGATAGAGACCGGCCCGGGAGATTCTTCATTCCCGATGTTACGGTCTCGAGCTCATCGGTTGTGGAATTGGTTCCATCTTGTAGTTCTTGCGGGCGTACGGTACCTCATCTTGTGTTTCATCATTCTTGCATCATTCAATTGGGCGGAGAGGATGGGTTCAAGTCTCTCCCTGCTAATTGCTAATAGCGGCGCCGGTATATTGTTCTCCCCTTCTGATCACGTTTCACCTCGAAAGTGCGTCCCCTTTTGGTGTGAGCATGAGTTGAAGTCTCACCGGATAGAGATGGACGCCTCGTTACAGAACGTGTGCTGTAGTGTTTGGCCTCCAGTGGTGTAAGTCGGTCTCCTTCTTTGATTGAAGCCCACGTGGGTAGTGGGGTGCACAGGACTTTGTCTGATCCTCCATGTGTGGTACCTTTTGGCTCGAACAGCTCCACTCCGCATATTGGTGCATACGGAGACAATGATGCGGGAATGCGGATGACTTTCTCGTTTAGCATGGTCTTCAGGCACTGGTGATACGTCGATGGAATGACCTTGTTGTCGTGAAGCCATGGTCTCCCCAGTATCATATGGTAGTCCGGCTCTTTTTCTATGACCTCAAACTTTGCTCTTGATTGAACGGGTCCTACTGATAAGTTCAGATTGACATACCCGTATGTGCAAGTCGATTTCCTTCAAGTCCGTCATCGTGGTGGGTTTGTCGTACAATCTCGCATAGGCTAACCTTGGCTGTCTTGAGAGTCTTGAGAGTAATTACATTCGAAGATGCTCTGTGTCGACGAGGGCCCTTCGAACTCCGAACCCTTGATGTGTGCGGTAACATGTAGGGCCCGGTTGTGACCCTCCTCTCGCCATCATGTCGTCTTCCGTAAATGTGACATTGTTTCTGAGATATTTCCGATGCAGCTAGGACTTACGGGACGAGAAGGAGTCAGGTGTACATCCAGAGCTATTTTATTAATTGCAGCAAACCTCTCTGCCCGTTGATTCCTCGAGAGGTGCAAGATTTCACACAAGCTTTCTACTAGAGATGCCGCTTTCTGATCCACTGGTCTTTGGTTCGTAGTAAAACTGTTGATCTGAGGGGAATTAGTCCCCGGTGTATAAATCTCCGGAATGCTCATTTCTGACGTCATCTTGATGAGGAGATCAAGTATGCCGTTTACCGCTTCTTTGATTAGCTCCATGTTCTTCGTGTGAATCTCCTGTACCCGTGCTAGTTCGCTTAATGTTGGAAGTCTTCTGATTATGCCGTCGGATACACCGTTAGGAGGGGGGTATCTCCGTTGGAGGAGCCATCAGGATTTGAGACTGTCGAAGCGGTCCTAAGACCAACCATCTCAGAATTGATTGAATGGTATTGAAGAGATTGACTTTACAACCGAGAGATCAACCTCCCACTGTGGTCGCCAATTGTTTATGGGTGAAAACTACTCCTGCATAATTTGGTAATTTGGGGTGTGGATGAGGAATGAATTTAAACCTTAAACAAATGCACTACGCGGTGAGTGCTTGTAGATTCGAGAGATCAATCTGTGCAAGTCCGGCCTAAACCAAGAAATGGCCGTTCCAGACTTGTTTCGGTCACAAAGTGAAGGAGATGGGGTTGATCTTAGGGAGGGAAGCGAAGAAGGTGTTGAGATTGTGAAGGTGTAGACTTGCTTATGACTTGCAACGGGGAAAGTGAACAAGCTTACGATTGGTGTAAGCGAGGCTCGGTGTTTTCTTGTTGTTTTTCTCTCTCGTTGTTTGGAAATAGGGCGGAGAACCTATTTATACAAGTCATTGAGTCTTATTCACGTCTCTCGTGGGAAGTGGAGGAAGTGGAGTGATGGAGTAGTGGAGTTGTGCGTTGGTGATACACGACCAGCCTTGCCCACTTCTCCTGTTCATCTCTAACCGTCCATGACTTCCTAACACGTTCTTGTGATGGCGCGTTGCACGCCGCACGCCGTAAACCGCCGAGACCAATACCCCAGTATGTATCCCCCGATTTGTGACATGATTGATGTCCGGAATGTGTCGATCGTGGATCCACGAAAGATAGCATGTAATCTTTGAATTGAATAACTGCGTTATTCAGGAAGTCGATACTTGTGAAGTATCGTGTGTATTTTATGCAGGTACTGCATCATGGTGTGGTAAATTGATGGGTAATGACACCTTACTAACCAATTAACTCCTGACCAGGGCTGTATAACCAAGCTGGTGAAGTTGGACGGATGAGATGGTCTTTGAGACACTCATCTGCGACCGTTGATGAAGTTAGGGTTTTGAAGAGGTGTGCAGGCATCACTCTTCAGCTTGGTCGAAACCAAGCATGGGATACAACTTTGGCCTAACCGACCATACACGCGTGTAGATGGCATGATGGTGTAGGCGCCTATACCCCATTACCTCATGAAATTATGATCTGGGTTACTCAATTCATCCGGTGAAATCGAGTGGTCGAGATCGATTTGCGACAAAAAACTAGTGCCGCAAGGGCCGCACGTCACGCCCTCTTCAGGCGCACGTTCCAAGACGACCAATCTTGGTCGGTCTTGGCCGATTGGCCTGGTGTGAAGGTGGTAGGCTGATGTTCACGCCTATACCTGAATATCCCATGAAAACGTGATCCGAGCCATCCAAATCGTCCGGCGAAGTTGAGTGGTCGAGATCAGTTTGCGATTTGGGAGGTGTGACCACGCTAGTTTGAGCGTGCGTTTTGGATTAGCCAGGCATGATATGCCTTGGCCGATTAGGTTAGGTAATAGATGGGTCCACGGTGGTCATGCTGGTATGACCGGACCTGCTTAATCTAATCTTGGACCCTCCATTCATGCCGGAGAAGATGGACGCTCGTGATGCTCAAAACCCTAATTTTGGGTTTCAAAGCCGTGCGTCTTCTCTTGTTTGGGCGACGATTTTGTCACGACCAAACATGGTTGGTCTTGACCGATTGGTCAAGTGTGTAGGCGGGCCCACGGTGATCGTGTTGACATGCTCTGGGCCCTTTGAATCTACATCTACACCCTCCATCTATACCTGCGAAGATGGATGGTTGAGGCTGTTTTGCGACACATGTAATATGCCGCAAACCCTAATTTAGGGTTTTCCGTCCATAATGCCTGGTATGAACGTTTTTTGGCAAGCTAGGCCAATGGCCGACCGTGCGGGTTCCGCATTGGTTCGGCAGTGGATATTCCATACCTGCTTGGGGGTGATGGAATTGATCCGGGTCATCCAATCATGCTTATGGAGTTGGATGACTGCGATCATATCCGGACTGATACGGTCAATTCGGATGCTCAATCGGGCTAGTATAACACACCGAGAGGGGCTCAATCGAGCTAGTATAACACACCGAGAGTCAGCCTGTACGGGTATTTCGTACATGGTTTCATTATAGTGCTTGGAGGTTCGTGTTACTCTGTAAGAGTAACACTCAGTCGTCATGCCACACTGATAATGAGTACTAGAAATACAAGGCTGATTAGAAATTCACAGGATGGGATTGTTGCCACATGCTCCAACTGGAGGAATTTCATGTATTCACGAGAATGGGATTGTTGCCACATGCTCCATTCTTGGTGAATTAAGTGAGGGAGTATCCAACACTTATTAATGGCTTTATCTTTTACAAGATGTCAGCGCATAATTTTTTCCGGTTTTTACAAATTTAACCTTAAACGAAAATCCACCATCAACACCAACACACAGGAGCTGGTCAAGAAGCACCTGATTTCCCTTTTCCCATTGAAAAGGTGATTGAATTATTAGATGTCTGGTTTCAAGACGGTGCAATCAAGTTACCATATGTCAAGAAAGAACCAACTGAAGAAGACATGGAAAATCCTCGTTACTATCGCTTTCAAAGATTTGTCAATCATCCCACAAAAGACTGCAGAATCTTGAAATGCATATTCCAAGAAAAGGTTGAATCAGGAGATCTTAAATTGGGGACTGAAGGAGTACACAGAGACCCTCTCCCAGTTAGAACCTTCACTTTCTCTGAACCACCCGTCAAGGAAGCAGTTCAATCCTTAATCGAGCATATCTGTGAATTGATGTACTTAGAAAAGGCTCAAAGGAAAGACATATTTGTTGCATTGAACCACATCATGTAAGGGAAGCGTTTATTGATTCAGGAGACACTCCCTGAGCCTTCAGCAACGGACAAAGAAATGTATGAATGGGGACTTCTCACCACAATGCATCTCAAAGGAAACGAGTTCAAACGAGCATTGATTGATGTTGGCACAGCTGTCAATGTTATCCCTCTGAAAACTCTCAGAGCTGCTGGTATCACGCGACAAGAAGCCATTCATGCTCTGGTCTCAATCATGGATCATGAAGGGACACCCATAGATGCTTATGGTTACATTACTCTCAAGATGAAGATAAACTCAGCCTGGACAGAAATAAAATTTTACATAATCCGAGAAGATCCAGGATATGATATGATCCTTGGACGTACATGGATTCATGCTGGAAAGGTAACTCCAACACCTTCAATTGCATATTTCTCCGTTGAGGAAACCTCTGATTCGGAAGAAAAAAAAAGAGGATACTCCACCGTTTGAGTATCTGAAGGAAGTCAAAACCTTGACGGTGCTGACACAAAAGCCTGAAGAAAATGCAAATGCTTTCATCAAAAGGTTTCGCACTCAGGAAAGTCTTATTCCTCCTCATGTGTCCATATTATCAGTTTTCAAACATGCTGCTTTGGTTTGAGGGCTTTACTCCACCAACAACTTAGCTATTGCAAAATGCTATGAATGGATAACCTCACCTCAGCAATATTTCACCAAGTGGTTGAACGCAGAACCTCTCCGATCGGGCACCTCACTAATACAGTCATTGCTGAAATAATGGCTGAACAAGATAAGCAGTATCCTAGATACTCGCCCCTCCGTGAATGTCCATATGTACCGCAAGATTGGAAGGCTTCGACAACATGGAATCCCACTACACGAGGAATTCCGAACCAACAAAAGATATTCAGGGCATGGACAATCAAGTCTAACAAGTTCCGGGAAGGGGATTTAGTTCTCAAAGCAACTAAGCGTAACTTTCATTCTGCAAAGAAATCCAACTGGGAAGGACCTTTTATGATCTCTAAGTCTGTTGCTGGTGGATACTACCAATTGATCAACATGGATAGCAAGGCGAATGTGGAAGTAATACACGAGACTTGGCTCAAAACATTTGACGCCTAAGATATTGGATCATTGAGGTATCGGAGTTCAAGGCATGAACGCCCAAAATTATCTGAATTTGGCATTTAGGATTTTCTTTAACTGTATTTCAATTTCCAAAATGTCTGCAATATTTGCATTCAGTAATTTGAATTCAGCAATCTATCAAAATTCAGTTTACTTAAAGAAAATCTCTATCAAATCTAAAGAAAATCCTCAATCATCTACTTATCCAAAACCAATCAAAACCAAAAAATGAAACCTCACGTCTCTCAGAAGTTCAGAAGTTCAAGAGATTATGGAAAGAAAATCAGCAAAGTAAGATTTTCGCTCCTCTGCATCCTTCAAGACTTGTAAAGCTGCTTTCTCCATGTTCAACTCTTCAGTCAATCTAGCAATCTTATCTTCCTTCTCCATCACACAATCATTGGGAAAGGGTATGTTGTTCTCGCATGAGTCCTTGATAGCATTTATCTTCTTACGAAGCCACTTCACGTTGAAGCCAAGTCTCTCAGAATTCTCCAAGTTGAACTCCCAATCAAAGAGTACATCTGGAGTAACAGTATTTCTAGCTCTGGTGCATATATATCATTTATAACACGCAAGATAACACCTACTTGCATTGTTAAAGAATAAGCACGCTTGGGGTCTCTGTCAAGGATGATGTGACCAAACTTCCTCCATATCTTCTCGTATAAACTGACCGGTTGTCAGCCTAGCAAAAATAATTTCACTTTCTCACTCTACTAAATATAAATGAAGTACGTGATAAGAAAGAGTTCGTATCCATAGAGAGGCAATTGTTGTTATAGAATTTCAGTTTCTAAAGTAACCCAGGGGGAATTGTTGTTTTATCTAAGCAATAAAAATAATTGAAAGCAATAAAATAACTTGAATAATCAATAAGGAGAAGATATTGGTCATGGGATAGTATCATTCACAAACATGTATTTTCATCAATGATTAGAATTGATAATTTAATCTCTCATTTACTAAAAGTCCTGGGATACCTTGATCGCAAGAATATCCCGCTAATTCCCTGATTTCATCACAACCACATTAAAAGATGTATATGTGAATTCTTCCTAGAAAGCAACCTAAAGTGTAAAAGCACAATTAGATTTAACTCCCTAAAATCAATAAGTTCTATGGAATAAGACTAATCAATGCAAACGAACGTGTAAAAGCACTAATCCGTTTTAACAAAAGTTATGATTCACTTGTGACTAGTAGGATATATCACTACAAGCACTACCCACAATTATGCTACTTAGAATCAGGGATACACAACTTTTTCGTATTGAAAACCCTAATATAGCTCTAGAGATGAATGCAAATCGGATTGATTCCGGACTCAACCTAACAAGTATTCAAATCATATAACACTATAAACCATGAATCATAAACAATAACTTATTGAGACAAAACTAATTCATAGATTCAAATAACATGTTGAGAAATCCACTTTATCCCATAACCAATAATATGTTTTTAGCTACTCATAGCTATGGAGTTCATCATAAAAATATTAATTGAATAGAATAAGATGAACAAAAGCAAACTCTAGAAGCGTAAACAAAAACGGATCTCTCCAAGTTCCAAGAATAATACGTGATACCCAAAGTTGTAGAGAAGACTTTTCCTTTTTGTAGCTTTTCCTCTCTTCCAAAACTAGGTCAAGCCCCAAGGGTCCAATAGATAGAAGTCCACCAAGCCCATGTGTGAGGAAAACCCATGTGAAAATATGTCCCAAAAATAGTCACCGGAAAACTGATATTATGGCCGGAAGTTGGCCGGAAAATATATCTCAGGTGACCGGAAAAGTCCACCCGGTCACCGGTCAACGAGTCAACTCGGTCGAGTCAACTCGGGTCAACTCAGAAGTCAGACCGAGTCAGGGTCACATGGGTGAATCAGCTGAGTGAGGTAATCAAGTCTGAGTCAGAGGCTAACTCAGCTGACTTGGTTCTAGCCTTCTAGGCCATTGCATAGGCCTGAGCTTGTGCATGAGCCAAAACATCTGTGTTGCACCAACATGGCACTTCACAACCTGCACTATCATCTTCTCAGCACCACCTATCTGCAGCTATAGCCATTGTAATAGAATAAGCTCCAAGTACAAACCACCAACCCTTCTATGTTATCTTGCACCTGCACTTCCATTAGTCTGCCAACCTCATCAACACTGTAGTTCATATTTCAGCTCCATACTGCGACTTCACATACATTCTTCGCTTCAACTCGACTGCAACACCGTGTAGTTGCAGCAATGACCATTCCCTGCGTAATTCATCTTCTCAATCATCACAAGCCAGTATCTACACCATTTCATCTCCACCTGGTCCATCTCTGCCACGGCAACCATCAATTCACAGCATTACTGCGATCCCCAAATCTGTATTTGTATCACTTGCACAATCCTGTAATGCTCTTGCAATTCCAGCTGCAACTTCATTCCTTGGCCTCGGTGTTGTAGCTTCCATCCTGGACTCCATCATATATTCTCCCATCTCAAGCCAACCAACACCTGCAATATCATCTCTGATGCACACTACAAGTCACAGGCTTATCACCTGCAATGCCATTTAGAATCCATGACTAACATCAGTTCCATTTCTCCCAGCATCTGTAGCTTCATTACAAGCTCATGCCATTTTACTGTATCACCATCACCCGTGGCTTATTTCCATTGTCACCACCAGACTACATCAGAACAAACTCCAGTTCAATCCACTGCTCCTGCCCTGCAAAGTAGCTCCTGCTATTCCTTTGCTTGAGCCTCAGTCACCATCAGCGACATCATCTCAGGCTGTACCAACACCAAACTGCAGAATTTCCTGATCTTGTCACAAGCAATACCACCAGACCCATTTGCACCTTCTCATTTAGCCCAATAACAGTAGCATTTCTCTTGTAATCTTGAATCCATTAACATAGGACTAGCTCAACAACCATTATCAACACCTGAATCTTCCTCTTCTTTCTGTGTTCAAACCCTTATTCTTCCTAACCTTAACTCCCATTCATTACTCCATAAAGAACAACAGAAACCCAATCTTCTAATTCATCTGTTGAGCTTCAAACTCATAACAGATTCAACTCCTAGATCCAGTTCTTCAAATCAAGCCATCCATCACAGCAGATTCAATTTGTTCACTGTTTTCACAAAATATAAGAAACCCAAGCTCTTGATTTCTCTATTCAACTCAAATATAGAAAAACCCTAACCTGAAGGTGAATCGATGGCAATAATTTCATTATCTCCTTTCTCTGGTTCTCCAGTCAACAACAACAAAGCATTTTCTCAACAGTATCCACAATTTCTCGATCTCAAACTCACAGCGTCTCTTTTTACTCTTCTTCTCCGCATCGGCTTCATCTTACAGCAGCCGCAACTCTCTGAGTTCATGAAGAATGATTGAGAGAATCATCTTCTCTGAAATCTGGGGCTAGGTAAGAACTGGAATTGCTATAAGCACCCAGCAGATTGGTACATGCCACCACAGTGACAATTTTGACCAGTTAGTTATATGGAACTGACATTTCATTCTTCACTCCCTTTTTTTTCGCAACATTAGCCTGCTCCAAGTATTGATTGGGGATTGATCTTTTTGCCATTTCCGCTCCAAATGGACGTTTTCTCCTTCTTTTGCTCCCAAGTACTCCATTGCACCTAATAACTCAAAATCAAAGATAAGAGATGCAATTCACAAGGATAATAGCAAAGAAAGCATAAACACCAGATATAAAATTAGGTGTTTTACAACACCTATCACAAACCTACATATCCAATAGGAATGTTGAATCCGCCAACTAGTTCGTGATATTGGAGTGATGCGCCAAATGGAGGATCAAAAGCAACTCCTGCACTTGGATATTCATGCACCACAATACGATTTTCAATTATCGGAGCAACTTCTACAGTCAAGGAAACAGTTTCTTCAGTCTCTTCTACTTGTGGCTCGGTTTCTTCCATCACTGAAGCAACAACAATTGAAGTCTCGGTCTCTTTAATAAATTCAGCAACAACTCCCTCACGACTTTGAAGTGCATATATGGTCGTTTCTTCATCAATAACCCCATGGTTGCTCGAGTCATCATTATTGGTTCCTTCATTCTCAACTTCGGCATTTGGCACCTAATGCGAAGATTACATGAGATTAGAGCTATCCAAGCATGAAACCAAGGGAAATCATAAAATCTAGCATGTAAGTGAACTAATACTATTTAAGTTCTTTATTATACATGCAAGACATGAGCAAATAGCGTGAAATTCATAAAAACACGTTTTACAACAAGCTCATCTGAGGAGATTTTACACTTCCCTGCGTGAGATGACGAACTCGGAGAAATTGGTGAAGAATATAAGGTTTAGTTATATACCATTCTCTTCGTATGTATGTTATATACAACATATCAAAATTTCATAGCAATTGGATAAACGATCAAGGAGATGTGGCCAAAACATTGGACTACATGACAGCTGAAAAATTCTTGGAAGTCTCCTGGAAGTTTACTGTTTCGTCAATTTCGACCTCTAAACATGCTCAAAACTCAAAAATATTCTTTGACAAAGCTTGGAAATTTCCCGGGCATAAGAAAACTGGGGTAGACCGCGAAAATCCGACATCGGACGAAGATTCTACAACATTTTTGCTAAAGGGCTGAGTTCTGGAATTTCTAGTGACGTATTTCGGCAAAACTTTTGTGTATTCACATGGATTTTCATTCATTCATTCACAAATCAATAAGTTTATGAATAAAATACAAGAGAAATACTTACTTGGGTGGTCTCTGAAGCGTTCAAAGAACCAGAATTGCCCGTGTCAGCATCAGGAGCATCATTGCTTTCATTCGGTCTTGGATTCTGAGAATTTTCTTCATCGCCATCCTCCAAAGACGAACGAACATCACCAGTACTCTCCACTTCCATGGCGACATCCTCCTGGATACATTCATGACAATTAGAATCTTATTTACAAAAATTGTAGCTAAATATGCGAAGAAATACTTACATCGACTTCTTCTTCAGCACTTGATTCAGAAATTGTTTGTCCAATAGAGAATTGAAGACCATCGATACTTGACGGATTAAAGTTCTGTAATGGAGTAACAAACATTGGTTTTGTGATCCTAATTACACGAATGAGAAGAAGTCACGATGAAAGAAGTATTGACAACTCACCAAAGAAATCGCTGGGGACTTTATGGTGTTAGGCAACATCTTATAATTCTTGCTCCTGCCTTCTCCACCGTGAACAATTTCTTCTGTTTCCGAAAAGTCCACATCAATTCGAGGTCTCACGATACGACCGTCCTATAGAAATTGATGAGATAATTAAGATACAATTATTATGATCTTATGAAGATTATAAGAAGGATACATACTTGTGGACACCCTGGAGATGTCTTTCGTTTATCGCCTGATAAATACTTCAATCTTGGTCGAGTAGAAATCATCTCAGCAAAAGGAGGAACTTTCACCAAGGGTTGACCAACCATCACATAATCATATAAACGTTCGAATTGCTAATTCCAAAAGTTTATGTAACCAGGAGTTACATACGTAATTCGTTCAGAACAGGGGAACCAATAATCGCTTCCTTCCACATGAGTACAGTCTAAACAAGTCTTAAGTTGTTCAACTGACGGCTTCCTCCTTCAAAAAGTTGGAACACACTGATCCATGCCCATTTGTCGAGCTGCTCTATCGATGTTGTATTCTTCCACTGAAAAGTCTCCATATGTCGCTGATACTAAGTAACCAGGAGTGCAACTCAGCATAAAAGATCTCTCACGATCACTTCGATCTGCACCAGATTTCAAGGTAACACTTTCCTCAGCATTGAAGGTTGTTAACTGAGAAACATAAGGAGTAATTAACACCCATGGACGAAAGTTAAACTCAGACTCCTTGTCTAACACATCAACAAGACGCGGTTTAACTCGAGGCTGCTTTGTAGACCAACGCATAATCCTGGCATTATCCTTCTCAGAGAAAACGTGCCGAGCATCAGCGTTCGGTCCTTGTAAGATGGTACGAGGAATGGGTGCATAATTCTTAAAATGTTCCCACATCAAAGCTTGGAGAAACATCGTATTGGCATAGCATTCAATTTTCATAAAGCTGTTAGAAATACTGGAATATATAACCAATGAGTCTAAGTTGGAGTACAAAGAACCCAAGAATAGACTGCCGATTGGAAGTTGCTCACCTTGGGCCATCTTGATAGCAAAGGGAATCACAAACGGCTTCAACAAATTTCCATTATCTTCAAATACGTCTTTGGACAGCCATAAACATAAGAAAGCATCAATAGATAACATACCGTCAACGGGACTGTCAGTAGCCTCATCTCTTGGCCACCAGTGTGTTAACCAGTGAGCATAACAACATTTACTGGATACTTTATTAATTTCCTCCATTTTGGCTGTCAAAATATTAGAGATTGCTTGCTCCTCCGTTGAAAGACTTTCAGGAAGATTGCTTGTGAATGGAAGATGCAACAAAGCAACTACATCCTCTAAGGTGATAGTAAACTCTCCCCAGCTGCATATGAAAGTATGAAGTGGAATACACCAACGAGAAATCAGAGCCACTATACCTCGCACATCCCGAAAAATGAACAAGTCTCCAGTTGCTTGAATAGCCCTTGTTATCTGTGCACGATCCAGCATGGTTCGAACACGAGGAAAACCCAACATATGCCTTGCCCATCCAGAGAATTTTTCCAAAGGTCGGCGAGAAAGCTTAAATTCTATGATTGAAGCAGAAAAATTTCCTCGTTCGAGGCAGAATCGAATAGCCGCCCGAGGAGTCACCAGTTTCTTCTGAGTAACATTTCTAGGATTTATCAGAAGACGATATATTGGAGTCTTGAGACGTTTTTCAGGTTCATGCTGACCCACGAAGAACTCATCATCTGTATTTGGGATATTCTTGATCCCAGGTGTTTCTTCTTCTTTTTCACCAATAGAAGTCTCATCCATGCATGTATCATCTCTGGAGACATCATTTTCTTGGGAGTCAGACATCCTTGCGAAGTAGTTGTAACATGCACACAACACTCTACTTCGGTATATCATCCACACAAGATGCAAACTTCAACAAAACAATAGAATCATGCTACTGAATGGCAAAAAAGGCTCAACTACCAAAATGGTAATTCTTAACTCTTACCTGTTTACAATTCCACTAACAGTAGTGATTGTGATACAAGAGTTAACACTTCAAAAACTCACTCGTTTCTTCAAACCTACAAAGTGAGCAAAACTTTAGTTTTCAAAACTTGATTTTTCCATGAAATCATGAACATAACTTCTACTGTGTGAACATTCATCATTGAGTTATGAAAAGTCCATACCAAGGCAATATTTCACCATAAATAATTGTCCACTTTTAATGACTACTCAAAAAATCAAAGCTATGAGCAAAACTCACGTGAAAACAAAAAAATAATTCGTGAACATGTCACAGTTTTTATAAAAAGTCTTTTCCTTCGTACGATCGTCCATCTTTGAAACGAAGGTTTATTCCGATTTTATGAAAATTCATACATCAAGATAAAGTTTTGGTTTTCATGAAAGCTCATAAACAATATTTTATCACTAGACACAGGTCTATATATATATAAAAAAAATCTCTCCTAAGTCATGGATTATTGTTAGTTTCTTAACTAACGATCGAACGAACATACGTTCCTAAAACAAGGGTTTTCTACAAAACTCACGCCTATATATGCACATGTATATATAACTTTAACATGAAAAACTCATGAAACAACAAACACAAAACAAAAAAAAAATAAAAAAAATGTTGTCGCGTACCTGGTCGGTGCCGGCCGGTGGCGGCGACGGTCGGACGATGAAAGCCCCGGCGAAAATCTCCTGCTTTTCTCAGTGCTCAGACGTGAAGGAGGTGAGGGGATGAAGATGGTGGTCGGTCGTGTGGAGGATAAAAAAAAAGAAGAGGTATTTATTCCCTTTTATATCAAATTTTATTTTATTTCCAAAACCTAATTCCACAAGGATTTCCTTTTTGGGCCCGAACCCGTGAATCCTAAACCGACCAAGGTTCCATCACCAAATCAGCGGTGCTACACCAATTTATGCTCGTTAGATGATGCTCTATCGTGCCACTGGGATATTCGTTCAAGCCATAGTTCGCTCATGCAATCGAAAATCCGGTAATGTTCTTTCTTACGACTAAGTTCAATTGCTTATTTCGTCTGTAACTAGAAAATCACCATCCAGTGCTGACTGAGGAAAATGACTGTCCCTCACTAAGAAGGGGACTTGATGTAGATGGTGGATTTTCGACAAAGTCTAAAATCGTAAAACCATAATTGTACATACTCATGATCCAGCAATCAGATGAGTGTTGAGGCTCATGTCTCTCATTGAAGCATGAAAGCTCATGCCGCAAGAACCTCTGACTGAGAATACTTTCTCTCAAAGCATATGTAGATGTGCAGTCTCTCAACTGAGGCAACGACATATCTCATGAATATTGAGCAATTTCATTAATTATTTCTATATAGAATCGAACGATTGGACGGCTCCTAGACAGCTTGCCTGCTAGTATAGAGCAATAACGTCTTCAGGATGTAACAATGTTTTCCCTGACTATATAAAAGAAATATGACGCTTCAACAAGCTCATATCACTCAATTCTCAAATAATTAATGCTCATAGACAACATGCCTGCTAGTATAGAGTCATCAATTAATTATTTCTAAATTCACTAACTGAATATCCAAAAATATTCTACGTTCTTCATAATATTTCATTACTTCAATTCATGGTTTTTCCCAGCAGAATTCCATGGGTTAGTGATAAATATTCAACGTACGGGCATCTGGCCTCTATCGAGTAAGCCCCGACCAAAATGGTGCAAGTGTACTCAGCAATAATGCACTAACGAGCACTTGAATGCACGGTCATTCAAAAATACGAAGGAACGATGAACCTATTCAAAATAGGAAGAAAAATAATAATAATAAAATATTAGCTAAGGCGCTAGGGGACTGGGCCCACCGGCCGGCCAGTCATGCCGTGGCCAGTCCCACGCCTAGTTCTATTTTATCATATTTTATTATTTTTCCTTGATCTCATGAAAATTCCTTCATCTGAACAAAACTCCTTTATTTTAAGGAAACTCCTCAGTTTCATGGTGTTTCCTTTGTATCAAGGAAATAATATAAAATTAGGAAAAGTGTCATGAGACCGGGTTCACTAGCCGGCCGGCCATGCCCTAGTTGTGGTCGGTCCCACACCTTGCGTTCCTTATTATTTTATTATTATAATTTCCTTCATCCCATGAAATTCCTCAATTTCATGATATTTCCTTCACACCAAGGAAAAGATATAAAATTAGGAAAGGTTCACGGGACCGGGCCACTAGCCGGCCGACCATGCCCTAGCCATGGCCGGTCCCACATGCCCCTTATTTTATCATTATTATTATTATTGTATCCTTCGTCTCATGGAAACTCCTTCACTTCAAGGAAACTCCTTAGTTTCAACAAACTCCTTGATATCATGATATTTCCTTAAAATCATGAAAATAATATAAAATTAGGCAAAGTGTCATGGGACAGGGATTATTGGCCAGCCGGTCGTGCCTTAGCCATAGCCGGTCCCACACTTCATGGTTCCTTATTTTATTATTATTGTTTCCTTCATCTTATGAAATTTCCTCAGTTTGAGCAAAAAACCATGATTTCTTCATATTTTCTCAAAATGTTGATCAAACGCGCATCAAAAAATATCAAAATTCTCAGGACTGAGACACGAACACTTTGGTGACATGGGCATATTACCTTGACCGAGCAGGGTTGTCCCTTTGGCTTGCAAAAAGCTGTCCCACATATTTTCATAATTTGACCTAATTTGTTCATATTAGGTTCAGACTCTTCCAAACAACTTGGAATTTCATCAAATGATCGTCAATCGATCTCATGACCAACCATGGCCGGTTCCATGACTTCTTGGTCGGTTCCTCACTCTGTAATAATTAGGTTTTATCACCTAAGGCTCAGACGAGCATTATTTTAAAAAATGATTAAACCAGCATTTAATCATCCTTTCACCAAGTATTCAAGAAACTTTGGTTTTGCTCACTCGAGCATCTGGGCGCTGCATGGTCAACCCATCATCTCATGTAGCCGGTCCCTCATTCACTCCGTGGTTGATTTTCAATAAATCATCAATTGATCGAAATTAGGGTTTCGAATCCAAGATTCATAATTCCAGATTCAAGCACTAATAATTTTATGTTGATCCCGTAATCAACACTTTAATTGTTATACTCGGTTTAGTTGCCAGTATTTTAAATTAATAATTCATCAAACAAGCAAGATTTGCTCAGATTAAGGAATATTGGTTCAACTATCAATATTCAACAATTCATCAAATGAACAATATTTGTTCACATTAACTATTAACATTTATTCGACAATTATACCTCTATCTCAACAGACACGTTCAATCCTAGAACATTTACAAATCATGTTCAACTCAGCAATACAAAGACTCATCGTCTCATCAAGTCAACAACTGACTAACTAAAATCACGAGACATCAATCGTTTCACATGGGGGGATATCAACTAGGGTTTTGATCTGGAGGTCTACGGCACGTGTGTTCATACACACGATGAGAATTGAGCAAGTCGTGCAAGCAGTTAGAGGAGTTATAAAAGTAGTGGGTGGAAAATCAACCAAGTCTCTGCACGATGAGCAACTAGTTTTAACACGATTCCCACTTCTCTACTCTTTGACTCCAGCAACTGTCACACTTCATGGGATCAAGGTGTCTATAATTCTTGCATATAAATAAGTCTCTGAATCATGATTGAAACAACAGACAACAAGAGATTAAGAACTCGACGTTTGAGCAATTACTCTCAACAGAGCAAAATTCAATCAATCAGAACTTATCTTATTTCTTCACGCAGAATACACAACACACCTACACTTTCGATCACCATTGATCTCACACATTTCTCAGCTTCCCTCTTACTGATCGACCCATCCTATCTTGTGACCGAATTGACTCTGGAACGGCCATTGTCTTGGTTTAGTCCGGAGTCCTATAGATTGATCTCTCGAATTCAAAGCACTCCCTTTTGCAGTGCATTTGTGTAGGTTAGATAGTTTGCTCGGTTCAAGGAGTTTCCTCCACACGGTCATCTCCTCAATTCCTTAAAAACCAGTAACTCGTTTTTCCCCATCTACAATACTCGTTCGCAAACTTATTCAACTGTTTAAGTCTTGGTACATAAGTTTGCATACCCGTTTGCAAACTGATTTAATTGTTGAAGTCCGAGAACCAAGTTAGCGTACCCATTCCTAAACGGTTTCAACAGAGTTCGGTCCGGAGCTAAAGTTTGCATACCCATTTGCAAACTATCAGCTTGTGACCAATGTCCGGAACTTAAGTTTGCGTACCCGTTTAAAAACTTAAGTGGTTCAAGTTCTTAAATCGGTTAAGTATGATTCCATACTCAAGAACAAATACATTTATATAATAAGGAATGCAATCTTTGCAAACCGTGGCTAAAGTGTTCATGAACTGATTCTTTTGAATCAATCCGATTTTGCTTCAATTGTGTCTTGTATAATTCTATGAGAATATAAACAATCGAACAACTCTATGAGTAACACAATTAGATTCATTTGATTATCAATTGATCTAGAAGTGTTAAGATGAACATAGTTAATACAAAATTGTTCATATGGCTAACTTCGGTTAACTGTTATTGAGCCAACTCAATATACACGTTGACTCATATCTAAATGAAAGTATATTTCATTTGTGTGTAAAAATCTAAGACCATCTAACGGTAAAAAGATATTAGCTTCAATCTTAAATCAGGTTTCATCTAACGTTGAATATTGATTGCTTTGTTCCAAAGTTATCAAACCTTGATTTAAAGACTATATAAGGGAGAACTCTAGCAAGTTTAGTTGTTAGAAACCCATCCTCTGGTTGATGTGGTTAGCCCAGGCTATGATACCCAGATTGACTTTGTTTTCCCACCAAATATTTTTCAACCAATTGTGGGAACGTATAAGTTTCAGATGTGTCAATTATTTAGTTTTGAGACTAAACCTAAGTACTTTAGGAAATTAGTATCGACACATTTTATTATGATTGACCGCCAGTTTCGTCGTGGTCAATTGTGTGAGTCAAAACTGATTGACTTTAAGGATCCGCAATTATTCAGATTATTATTATGTGCTTCTAAGTTCTTATTTGAGTTTTTACAGACTTTACAACCTGAACCGGATCTTAGCTTTGAGGAATTTCTGCACATGAAAATATTTTATCTCGACCCAGTTATAGAGCCTGAACCTGAACCATAGCTAGATGTAGTTGTCTTAAACAGGAAACTAGACAAGGGTGTGCTTTATTTGTTAATTTTCTTGGCATGTTGCAGATTCCTTTTACTTGTGATAGCTCTATTTGGTTTTGATGACCCACATATATTTCGGCTATTACTTTATGATTTTATGAGGTGACTAATCCTTTCTTAGTCTGGCTGAAGACTTTAAACTTAGCACTTCTTGGGAGGTAACCCAATATTCATGCGACACGGTAATATCTTTCCTTAACTCTTTTATTTCAAATGGTAACAGTCTCCTTGTTCATGCTTTTAATTTCATCTTTAGAACATTGAGGACAATGTTAGATTTAAGTTTGGGGGTATGGGAGAAACTTTTTAGTTGCGATAATTAAACTCCATAGCCTAGAAATTTATGCTTATTAAGGATGGCATTAACCAATCTAAGTGGATGGAAGCATTTTGGTTGTAGGAGTTGAGGAACCAATCTGATTAGATGGAAACATCTAAAGAGTCTATTCATAAAAGCACGAGCTCGGGTGTTAGAAATAACATGATAGTTTCACCATATCTCGTTGAGTCCTTTTCACTTCTGTTTTTATTTTGTTTTGTTTCTAAACTATGTTTCTAAACTATGTTTCTCTAAGTGATTAGGTGGGGCTCACGAATCAAGTTGTTACCAATGCTAGGGTGAATTAGAGTGATTGAGATACCAAAAAAAAAAAAAAAAAAAAAAAAAAAATTGAGACCAGACCATCAGACCAACCGGAATAAATTCAATAAAGTCGACCACTGGAACCCTTGTATATGCCAGTTGTGTTGACCTAGAGTTAGGATTATCGACCACTGGTTCCCTTGTATATGCCGGTGTGTTGATATTAGTCGAACTAGTATCTCGGGTCCATTAGGATAGGTTCATTTTGGCGGAGGCCTTGATGAGATATGGGAAACACTTTGTTCACTTAGTAAACATCAAAACCATCTATGTTTTTCTCTATATCCATCTTCTTGATCTATCCATGTGATTAGTTTTGACTCCGTTATATTGATGTCCATAGTGAGACTACCTGAGTAGAGCTCTGTGACTTATATATGAATTTTAGTATGCTTGAGTGCAAACTCGTGTACAACAATTGGAATTTCGCATCAGGGTACTTCCTCCTGTAGTCAATAAGTATGCCAACCAAGGAGATTCTTTAGTGCCTTCCAAGGTTCTGCGTAGATAGCTAGGGTCTGGAGTGTAAAGGTTTTGTGGGTACACCTCTGGTAAACCCTCCCGAGACTATAACTCGGCCACTAGGGCCACCTAGGGGTTTAAAGTCTTATTGCATACGCTAAATGCAATCGACGATGCCTGCGAGAGTGAGTTAGGATTTTATTTTGTAGATTTGATTTGCTCGGGACTAGCAAATAATAAGTTTGGGGGTATTTGATTGACGCATTTATGTGTCTATTTTGATCTCAATTGTATATATTGTTAGTGCTCGATTTTGTACTTATTTGGTTATTTTATGTCTTCGTAGGTATTTTTGGAGAAATAAACATGCGTGGAAAAATTGGCTCGAAAAGTGATTTTTGCACTCGTGGGAGAAAACTACTAAAGACACCCCTCATTTGGATAAGGGACACCCTAGTTGATAAGGGTCACTCCACAGCTATTTGCACCCTAGATGAGTTATTCACACCCCACTGCTATGGGCAGCCAACAAAAGGATAAGGGGACACCATTGTCTCCCTTTTTGAAGATAGATTTTGGCGGGAAAATGTTGTTCATTCTTGCGAGTTTTCTGGATTGATAATGGTCGAGTTTCTCGGATGATATCTCGTGCTGTTTGAATTGGTAGCGTCTTGTTAGGACAAACCAGGGCTGGTACGTGTTTTGGAATGGAAGAAAAACGAAGATTCGATAAAACAGGGGATGAAAGTTTACTGGGATATCGTGGCTTAAACTTGGCAGTTACGTGAGGATTGGGGGAACCATATTACCTCTGTTAGACTATAATCTATTTTAGGAAGGCTCAGATATCTTCAGAAGACGCGTAAAAGGAGATTATCAAGAAGATTTCGTAAAACAGAGAGGTGTAGTTATACTTGGGATTTATCTGTATTTTGGGGAAGTTATGCGTAAAAAGGGAGAGAATATCTTGCTGTGGGATTTACTACCAGGTTTAGAAGTGTTTGGACCAATCGAACTCTGTTAGAGACGTACCAGAAAGAGAATAAAAATCTCCGTGACTTGAATGGGAGGAGGTGAGGATCTGTGAGATATTTTTGAGGTCTGTTACATATAAAAGGAGTTGTACGAATCTCAGACTGAGTTGTCGAGATCCAGGGGAGTGTTAGAAGGGTTCTGGTGGAGCTCCGGTGCGAAGAAGAAGAAGTTGCAGATAATCTTCTCTGTTGGTGAAGAAGAAGACGAGCTGAAGAACATTGGACAAACGAGAACTGTCGCAGAGGCAGTCTTATTTAAACAACACAACAGAAGTATCGTTGTTCAATAGATCACATATATCCCAAGCTTGTCATCTTTTCTCTGTAACAGTTCATCACCCGTTGTAACAGCTGTTTGTAACGCCACTGCAGCGTTGCAAATTGTCTGCTTTATTAGTCTTCTCTTGTTTTTACCTATTTGAGCTATGAACAACTATTTTGAGCACGTGAATAACATGAGGAGCTAAACCCCAACACTGGGACAACGGAGGAAGCTGTATTTCATCCATGTGGTAATTTAGTTAATTCTTTATTTACTTTTTGCACCGATTTTAATTGAATTAAGGTTTCTATTAATTACATGTGACTTTGTTTAATGGAGCATGCTTAGTCCTAGGGATTGTTGATGCGCCATGCTTATGATATACAAGTAATATTTTATGGAATCTACTTTGGCAAAGAATAGAGTTAATATTTGTTTTGTTTTGAGCTATAATCGCCGAGGATTAATTTCTGAACCACTTGAATATGAAAAACAGTGAAATCTTGAGTCCTAGTAATCTCTCGATATTTGTGACAACCTTGTGAATATATTTTCTTTATTTTTAGTGTTTCCTTAAATCAAACCTTTACAAGTCTAAGTTGAACGAACTTTTACTACTAATTTCTACAACAACTTAAAAACCACATCAGGATCTTGTGGAACTTCATCAACAAAAGTTATGTGGAGACTTGAACTTATATATAACTCAGAAGTCCTTTTTTTGTCTCCTATTGAGATAAAAAGTCGTATAACTATATAGACTTTACATCATACACATTAGATATTTCGAGCTGAGTATAACTCGCTTATATCTTTCTCGAAATATGTGTTGGAAAGATTTTTGCTTTAACTACGTTCATCATTATTCTTGACAAAAGTCAAAAGATGATCATGTGAAAATCACCTGGTAACATCGTACATGATTTGTATGAGACAGTCATTTGATGTAGGCTCGGAATGTTTCGTATTGATCATTCGATTATTTGAAAATTGATTATAAGCTAATAATTTGTGTGAGACAGCTATTGTCTTCTTCTAAGAATGTTTCAATGATTGAAATGAGAGTTAAAAGCTAAAACCCATGTATGGATGCATTACGTTTGTGTACAAAGTGTACGAACTGTTTTGTCGGAATTCATGAATTGTAGTTTCCATAACCGTTCGCAAACTTATTCAACTGTTTAAGTCAGGGTACTTAAGTTTGCATACCCGTTCGCAAACTAATTTAACTATTGAAGTCCGGGAACCAAGTTTACATACCCGTTCGCAAACGGTTTCAACTGAGTTCGGTCTGGAGCTAAAGTTTGCGTACCCGTTTGCAAACTGTCGGCTTGTGACCAATGTCCGGAACTTAAGTTCGTGTACCCATTCGCAAACTTAAGTGGTTCAAGTTCTTAAATCAGTTAAGTATTATTTCATACTCATGAACAAATACATTTATAAATTAAGGAATGCAATCTTTGCAAACCGTGGCTAAAATGTTCATGAACTGATTCTTTTGAATCAATCCGATTCTGCTTCAATTGTGTCTTGTATACTTCTATGAGAATATAAACAATTGAACTAATCTATGAGTAACACAATTAGATTCATTTGATTATCAATTGATCTAGAAGTGTTAAGATGAACATGGTTAAGAGAAAAGTGTTCATATGGCTAACTTCGTTTAACTGTTATTTAGCCAACTCAATATACACGTTTAGGTACAGTTACCCATATCTAAATGAAAGTATATTTCATTTTTGTGTAACAAGCTAAGACCAATTAACGGTGGAAAGATATTAGCTTGAATCTTAAATCAGGTTTCATCTAACGCTAAATATTGATTGCTTTGTTCCAAAGTTATCAAACCCTGATTTGAAGACTATATAAGGGAGAACTATAGCAACTGGGAAACTTAATCCCCATACTCATGTGTGATACTAGTTGCGACTAGAGTCGATTCTCCATTAACCATGGTTTTTCCTGAAACCATTATAGGTTAACGACTTAAAGACTTCATTGGGATTCTGAAGCCACACCCAACTATTTTCTCTGTAGTTGTGTGTTCTGATATTACTTTGTTATATTGTATTGAGTATTATCTTCTCTAAGATTTGCTCGAGATTTATTTCCAAGTACTTTTCTCTTGAGTACTTTTTTCTTCTTTGCCATAAAGCTAATGTTTCACACGCTTATGGTTGTTATTCTTAGTATTTTGCATGTGAAATAACTGTTATTAGTTTTTTTCTGTATTTTAATCAAATTTATGAACCAAGTTTTGATATACTGATTTAGGAAATTCTAACTTTGGGGGAATCATATCCTGAAATGACTTGTGAATTTTATGTTAATCCACATGCACCCAACAAGACCAACTTCTTTTTTAAGACTATGGTCAAAGGAACAATGTTTGAGGTTAACCATAGTGTTATAGCTGAGTTATTAAACTTGCCTCTCTATCATTCATTTGTTGTTCCTCAACCAAAAGGTCGAAGACCAAATAAGAATCAATTGTCTGAACTGCTTTTAGGAAAGAATATGCCATGGACAGAAAGCAAATTGCATGTGGACAATATAAGCTTTCATTTGAAGATTTTTGGTAAGCTGGTTGTGGCTAACTTAATTCCCAGTACGCTCGAAGAAAAAAAAATCTTTGGAGCAGAACTCTGGCTGAGTTAGTCTACCATCTTGTTTCTGGTGAAGAGGTTGATTTCTGTGGATTAATTGTTCGTCAAATGATACATATGGTCTCACAGAAGAAAAAACCTTGGTTTTCCATGCCTTATCAGCCGAATTTGTAGTCAATTTAATATTGCTCAGTTTGGAACTTGTGTTAGTACTCCATCTCCCTTGATCCAGACAAACATTAACAAGATGAAGAAACCTGCTAATCCTGAAGTTGTTGTTCTTCAACAAATGAATGAGTGCTTGGAGAGATAGTTGACTTATGATGTGACGGTTCATCCAGACTTTGTTGAACCAGTGCTTGGAGAGATAGTTGATTATTATCGCAATTTGGATTAGTGTTATTTTCTTCATGTTGTTATGTCAATTTCAGATTTTTTCTTGTGTCTTTTCTGTTGAAATTCTTGTGTTGAACTTATTAAAACTGTTTTTTTAATGGTTGTAATAACTTTAATGGTCTTTTAGCCTTGAATGATTTTATCTTTCAATTAAACTGCTAAATGTGTTAAATCCATAAGAAGTTTGGTTAATTTTATGTCAAAAGTTAAAGTCTATTATGTCATTATGCAAATATTGATGGAAAATAGAATAAACTTTTGATGTCAAAGATTAAGTCTATTGTGTCATTATGCAAATATTGATGAAAAATAGAATGAATCTTTGTATATTCCGCAGTATTGATCTTTCCCTGATCCACTTCTATGTGAAAGTACTGTACGGCTCCGTAAGTTCTTTTATGTTGAGCATTTCCGACTAAATTAATCATGAGTTCTCTTGTGGTTAATTTAACTGAGTTTTCTGGATACAAATTCATGTTTCATGTAATTTTTTAATGTCCAAAGAAATCCTTCTTTTCTTGTAAAAAGTAAGGTCGCTCTTGTTGTTCATTCGGGAATGACATTTTATGAGGGAGAGTTCTTAATTGAACTTGTGTTGAATTGCCAAATCTTTGTGGGTTGTGCGGCTGTGCAATATTGTAGGAGTTTTCTTGTATATTTATAAACTCCTTGATGAATACACTAAATTTCGACTATGTGAAATCATCGAAACAAAGTTGATATGTTCTCTTTTAGTCATGAAGTATCTCTATGAGAATTTCATTATGATCCCGCTAGTTTTCGTACCTTTGCCAATTTATATTGACAAAAATGGGGAGAATTATTGTGTAAGTCACACTACAAATACATATGGTTTACGGATTATTATGTAAGGGGGAGTGGTTTTCATTGTGAGATGATGTATTGTCAAAGTTGTGATATAATTGAACTTTGATGTTGTGTAATAATACTATGACATTGTATAAAAATGATTGAGAACAATTGTTTTCTTGTTTTTATGGCTACGGATCTTCAACAACTATGATGCTGAGTTGAACACGTTCAGAATCACAGGAGTACTTGGAAAAGACGAAGATTTCGAGTAATGTTGAAGAACCAAGGAAATCAAGCATGTGGATGAGAAGCTACAAAGTTTATTTATTTTGTAATCCATATGTATTGATAGTTTTGTCAATAAAATTGACAAAGGGGGAGATTGTTAGAGCACTGCATGGTCAAACTCGCAAGCGTTGTTATTTCAAGCTTGTTTGTCAAGTTTAGTTGTCAAAACTATAAGTCTTGATTTCTAGTCTACTTATAGCTATGTCTCGGATTAGGATAGAATGTGTAATTGAGCTTTAGACTTCACGGCATTCATCGAATGAAGACGAAGAACTACTAAGGGGAGATTGTGGAACTTCATCAACAAAAGGTATGTGGAGACTTGAACTCATCTATCATTCAGAAGTCTATTTCTATTCTATCTCCTATTGAGACAAAATTCGTATAGCTATATATATAGACTTTACTTTATACACATTTGATATTTCGAGCTGAGTTGAACTCGCTTACACATTTCTCCAAATATGTGTTGGTAAGATTTCGCTTTAACCAAGTTCATCTTTATTCTTGACGAAGGTCAAACATGATCATGTGAAAATCGCCTGGTAACATCTTACATGACTTGTATGAGACAGTCATTTGATGCAGACTCGGAATGTTTCGTATTGATCTATTGATCACTTGAAAATTGCTTTGAAGCTAATAGTTTATGTGAGACATCTATTCCCGTCTTCCAAGAATGTTTCAATGATTAAAATGGAGTTTAGAACGATTAACCATTGATTGGATATAACACAATATGCGTACTTGTATGCTCATTGTTGTAAGTTATTCCACGTCTCGGAACCATAGTATCCATACCCGTATGCGTACTAAGTATAATTGTTGAAATCCTGGATCTTAGTATGCATACCCATATGCGCACCGGCCTAACATTTCAAGTCCGGGAATTCAACTGAGTTTGGTCGTGAACGACAATATGCGAACCCGTTTGCATACTGGCAAACCAAGACCAAGTCCGGCTACTTAGGTATGCATACCCGTTTACACTACACGAAATCAGGGAATTTGTAACATTGAATGAACGTTAGTATCTATATATTGTAACGTCAAAAAAACGTTGGAAAAGTGTCGTTATTATTAGTGTTACAATATTTTATCAACGGTTCATTTCGTTACAATAAAATTTTATTAAATAACGGTTTCATTCGTTGGAATTGAAAATGCGGGGGTCTAACAACCACACCCAACAATTCGTTTGGCAATCTGAGAGGACTTACTCTATTATACTTTCAAGAGAATCAACTATACAGTCAGACTCAATCTTGAGAAAAATATATCAAAGAGTTATATCTCTATTTCTCAATTCAATCCGCAATCAAACAAATAGGAAACTGCGAGCCCGATTGAATATAAGAAATAACTTGGATGGTATCAAAAACCAATATCCAAGTGTCAATCAATTTAATCAACAAACAAAGGTTGGATTCCCAATTGATTGAACTTACGCACAACCTATGATATTTCAATTATAAAGATAAACAATATAATGCGGAAAAGAAATAACACAGACACCAGAAATTTTGTTAACGAGGAAACCGCAAATGCAGAAAAACCCCGGGACTTAGTCCAGAATAAACACACACTGATTATAAGTTGTTACATCAAATTCCTACTACCTATTCGGACTAGATGTAATAACTGCTTCGGCACAAATAGAACTCCTAGCACAACACCGATTGTCTTTAGGAATTCTTCTCATAAATCTTCTAGCAGAACCCGAGGCTCTCTTTAGAAGATACAACAACACGATTAATATGATTCGATATTTTGTTTGTACAAAACACCGGTTTGATTTCCCTTTAGATGTGAATCAAGGTTTTGGAAATCTTGTGTTTATTTTGATAAAAATAATTGTTAGGTAAAAGTAATATCAAAATAAACTTGTAGATTAGGGATTATTACACTCTTCAATAATGGAAGAGAAACCTAATTATTCTACAACAAGAACAACTAGAATAAATCTAGAGATATCTTGTTTAAAACTTCTTAAGGATTTTTACGAGATACCTTAATCGAAGTTTTCTTTCTAGCTTCCGATTTCGACTAACAAGTGTTGGTATACGATCGGAAACTAAAATCTATCAAAACCTAGGGTTTATGATCAACAACTCTTGAATGGTTTTATATCAGAAGAGAAAACCTTAGAATAGACAAGAGGTGAAAAACCTAGATTACAAGTTGTATAATCAATCACGAAGATTAATCCAACTCGGCTTTGTGATCCCCAATACAAAGACTTTTATCTAACTCTTGTTCACGAAGAACATAAGACATGGAAAACAACCTTATGAGCTTACACCAATTTTCCAAAGGGGATAAAAACGTGTAGCACTCACGAACCCTTTATTTATAGTGAAAGGTAGCTTGAAAGCTAAGCATAGCTATTTTCCTTTTTCAAGACTCTCATAATTTTGGGAGTCTTTCCTAAGTTACAACTCTTGCCAAAATAATTAAATAAATAATTAATTAGCAAATATTGTATTTATGTGAATAAATCATATTTTAACTTAGGTAGGAATTAAAAGTTATCACAAACACTTTAATATGGTAATCAAATATGTTTGGATTAATAGCCATCTTGCCTAGATAAGGAAACATCACCAACTTGACCAAAAATGCCTTTTAGTCATGTAATTGGGCCCAAGTCCGTGAACCGTTATAAGCAGTCCATGGGTTGTTTCCTACTAACGAACTGTAACAATTATAGCAACACTTATAATTGTTACTTTAATAAATCACTCATAACTTCATCGTTATAACTCGGAATTGAGTGATTCTTGGCTTGTTGAATTCGTAAGCTCATTCACTATAATATGAGAACCTTTACAGGGATAAAGGTTATTGTCACAAAAGTCGTGGCTTAAATAACCTCGAGTATATATACATAAATGTACATTAACCGTCATCGGAATTGTTCCATAGAGTGAGCATTTGTTTCGATAGATTAGAAAGGTAGAATTTAACAAGAATCCAAATGAAATAAATTACCACATACCTTTGTTGATGAAGTCCTTGTTGATGTCTTCTTGTAATCTTCAGTCTTCATCCTTAAGAATAGTTCTTCTTAGACCTAATCTAGTCCGAAACTATCTTTAGTATACTAAATCAAGAATGCATTTTGGCAACTAAAATTGACAACTAACTTGACATACCAACGCTAGTGAGTTCAACCGGGCAATGCTCTAACAGGAATAAGTACACCAACGGTTATCTAGTCGGCACAAGATTTATCTGATGCCATTTTGTTGTAACAGATAGCCGTTATTGTGCAGATCGTAACGGTTAGCATGTAACTCTTCGGTGTAACAGATACTGTAACGACGACTTTGTGTGTAACGGTTGACTTATTGCCACCTGTCCTTCCTTGTAACAGCTACAACAACTATTTCAATCGTTGTTTATTTGATTGTAATGTAACAGATTGGATTTAATAGTTATTATAACGATTTAAAACCGTGATAACTCAGTGTAACGGCTGTCGTACGACACGTGTCAATCGTTTCTAAAGTTTACAGTAACGGCTTCAAACGTTGATGTTTGATTGTAACATTTTGGATATAACAGCTTGATGTAATGTTTACTGTCTGCCACGTGTCTATCGCTTGTAACATATAGACTAATGGCTTTAGACGTTGACGATTGATTGTAACAGTAATGAATTTGCCAGGTGTGCTAATTACTAACAGATTTTATAACGTTGATTCGACGTTGGTAAAAAAATAGTTTTCAAAAAAAAAAAAAAACTGTTTTTTTTGTTATAAATAAGCTCCCATAATTGGACCCTGCAATGCAATCCATTTCTGAAGCTGCAATACAATTACTTTCTGAAGCTGCATTGCAATTCATTTCTGAACCTGCAATATTGAATCTGAAACCCATAACTTAATCTCATTCCACAGTACATACATTCTCATTCTAGCAGCTCAAGGAATTCATTTCATTCAATTATTCTGGAATTCAATCTCATTCCACAATACATACATTCTCATTCTAGCAGCACAAGGAATTCATTCATTCAATTATTCTGGAATACATACTCCTCAATCATTCACATACATAAGTATATACGAGTATCATCTATACATTGAAAGAACTGCTTAAGCCTAAAAAAATACATGGTTCCCTATATGGTTATAATCAAATGAGAAGGGTTGTGTTTTTCAGCAGTTTCTAAATATAAGCAAGTGTTGTTCTGCATTATATGTACCTTGGCTGAAAAAAGTTAGTCATCCGCCAAAAGAAGTTGTCCATTCACATCATAGTAGCCTTAACCAGCTCTTGCCATCAATTTCAGTATCCTGACAGAGCAATAAATGATACAGAAACCAAAATTAGAAAAAGATCTCATAGGAGAAAAAGATTCATTCAGTAATTTGGGAATTTCGTTTTACATGATCATTATGGATGTGATACTTCTGCAAACAATAAAATTATTGACAATCAAATTAGGAACAATGTTCGCAGGAGAGACAAAGAATCATTCAGTTACATGTGCATTGTCATTCTGGATTTTATACATTTTCATTATTGAATACCATTCAGTCATAATAATTTGAACATTGACAACCGAAGTATCAAAAGTTTATATTTATTTGACATAATTGTAACTGGCAATTCACATACACGGTTCATATGAATAAGTCTGAAAAGTTGTAGTAAGAGTTTACTCACCGTAAGAATTAGAGACGAGAATGTGTTACTTCTCAGTTGTCCTACTTCCACAGCTTCGCAGGACCAACACTGTCTCATATCTTCTAACTTGTCCACAAGTCAAGGTATTCTTGCACATCAACAATTTTAATTATGTTTCTCTATCAATTTCCTGCAACGCAATACAAGGGCACGGATAAACTTAACTCAAGAATCTTGATATTGGTTACAAGTTCATCCCTCACTTGTACAGCTTTGCAAGGCTAACAGGGTCTTCAGGTGTTTGCATCAATGAATCCTAAAAAAACAAAGAGAATGGTAGTATGAATCAACCAAAATTTTCATTTAGAGGAGACCATAATAATGATAAGTAATGCACATAACTTTAGTGTGTTAAAAGTTTACTCACCAACTAGAATTAAGTAGGTTGCTTTTCAGGCTTGCTGCATCATCAATCTCCATAAGGTAAGCTTTATTTGTGCCAAGAGAAACAACTCATATGCATCGAGTATTCGGAAAAGTAATATGTCTCTACAAATACTCGATGTGGTGAGTTGTTTCTTCTGCCATAAAAATGAACATCTTGATCTTTTGTTGTTGTATACCTAACCTGCAACCAAATTTTCATCAAGTGAAAGAGACCATAATAATGATAATTAATGCAAGAAACTCTAATGTGTTAAGAGTTTACTCACCAACTGGAATTAAGGAGGGTTACTTGTCTGGTATTAATCATCGATCTCCATAATGTGGGCTTGATTTGTGCCAAAATAAACAACTCACCTACATCGGGTTTACGGAAATTAAGATATACAGTAATATGTTTTTTTCTCTACGAAAACTCGATGTGGTGAGTTGTTTGTTCTGGCTTAAAAATGAATATCTTGTTCTTTCGTTGTTGTATACCTCTCCTACAAGACCTGTTCAAGAGCTCGGAATAAAATCATTTGAAGCAACTTCATTTATTCCAGCTCTTGAATAGCCTTGCAGGAACAGACAACAGTCTCTTATCTTGTTTTTCACTTCAGATGGTACTGCTACACTAACACATCTCCAACTTCAAGTCTTCCAATCAATGAGTCCTCAGAAAACAATAAGAGAATGGTAGTAAGTGAGTATTTCAGTCAGGATAAAATAATAACAAGGGAAACTAATTATCATAAGAGTTTAGTCACCAATGGAATTAGAGAGGAAAACGTATTAGTTGTCAGGTTAGCTGCATCGATCTCCTTCATTTACAGCCGTTGATGGTGGATTTTCAGCAAGGGCTAAAATCGTAAAATCATGATACTGAATGTTTCTGACCCGGCTTCAGGAACGCATGTGACGATTCGTGTTTTACGATCCGTGAACCGTTTCACGATCTCTGATCGAGTACCTCTCAGAGCCACGATGAATATGATTCTCGAAAGGCCTCCCACTTGCTGAGCGTTCGATGTTACGCATTTCATTGTGCCTCTCTATGTAGAAGAAAGATTGGGCGGTCCTCCATACATAATTTTTTGTTGAGAGGGCAAAACGCCTCCAGGACATCGGCGACACTCGCTGTTCCCTGACTACATAGAGAGACTTGCCTCTACATAGAAGAACGATTGGGCGTTCTCCGTAAGATTGAGATCAATAACGCCTTCAGGACGTCGGTGACACTCATTGTTCCCTGACTATGTAGAGATACCGTGTATAAATCCAGGTGGTTCTCCGTAAGATTGAGAGCATTAACGCTTTCAGTACTTCGGCAACACTCGTTGTTTCCTGACTATGCACCTTTCAGAACGGGTATGACGCTTTAAGTGGATAATATCCCTTCTGCAATAGATTAATTCTACCGTGACATTCACCACTGAATTCCTAGAAGATAATCTATTTTATCTCATTACTCCGATTTCATGATCGAATCGACGGCTGATCTCATGGAATAGTTTTAGATAATCTCATTACTCTGATTTCATGATCGAATCCACGGTTGATCTCATGGAATGGTAATAGATAGTTTCACTACTCCGATTCTGTGGTTGAATCCACGATCCCATGGAATGCTAATACTCGTTTTATTATTCCGAATTCATGGTCGAATCCACGACTGATCCTATGGACTGATAATAAACAACTACTCACTTTTATTACTCAGTTTCATGAATCATTCTCCACTGAATTTCATGAATTAGTAATAAATACTCAACAATCGGGCATCTGGACTATCACTGAGTAAGCCCCATAAAATGGTGCAAGTGTACTCGACAATGATGCACGAATGAGCATTCGAAAATATGGACAAATGAGGAATCCTACACGGAATAGGAGAGAAAAAATATTATTAAAATAATAAATTGGCGCCTATGGGACCGGGCCCACCGGCCGGCCGGTCCCCCATGCCCTTTTCCTTTATTTTAATTATTCTATTATTTTCATGAACTCATGAAAACTCATTCATTCTAGCAATTTTCCTTGTTTGAGCAAAACTCATGGTTTCTCCATATTTTCACGGTTTCATGAGAAATAATAAAAATAGGGAAAGGTGCTGCGGGACCGGGCTACCTAGACGGCCGGCCATGCCCTAGCCGTGGCCGGTCCCACACATTGCAATCCCTAGTCTTTCATAATTATTATTTCCCTCATCTCATGAAACTCCTCCGTTTGAGCAAAAATCATGGTTTCTTCATATTTTCTCAAATATTGCTCAAACCATGAAAAAGCCAAAAACTCAAATGGTCACATGACCGACTAGGCTACTCACGCCAAATATTAAAATATTATTATTTTAATATTTTCCAAATTTTGATCAAATGGGCAAAATTCTACTTGCTCGTTCGAGCAAAATCGAGAATTTACCGAACTCTTCTGAAAATTCAAGATATTGCTCAAACGCACATCAGAATATACCGAAGCTCTCAGGAATGAGACACGGACATTGTGGTAACACGGGCATGCTTCCTTGACCAACCAAGGCCAGCCCTAAGGCTTGCAAGGAGCCGGTCCCACACATTCTTACAATTTTGACCTAATTTGCTTAATTGCTCATGTTGGGTCCAAACTCTTTCCAACCAACTTGGAATTTGCTCAATCGACCATCAGCTGGTCCCACACCCCAAGGGCCGGTTTCATGCCTTCTTGGCCGGTCCCTCATTTCTCCATAAATTAGGTTTTATTACTTAATGCTCAGACGAGCACTATTTTAATAAATGATGAAACCGGCATTTAATCATCATTCTTTCACCAACCAGTCAACTAAGGACTCGTGCATGCTCACTCGAGCACCCGGGCACCACATGGTCGTCCATTATTCCATGTGGTCGGTCCCTCCCTCACTCATGACCTATTTTCAACAATTCGTCAAATTGACGAATAATTGATCAAAAATTAGGGTTTCGAACAAACGCACCACAAATCATCATTCTGAGCAAGTTCAAACACTAATAAATTTATGTTGATCCATAAATCAACATCTGGATTAATTATATAATATTCGGTAGTCTACCAATATTTTTATTAATATTTTGGGTCACGTCACCAATAAATAATTCGTCGAATTGAGCAATACTTGCTTAGTTGCTCGAATATTGATCCAATTATCAATATTCAGTAATTTATCAGTAATTCGTCGAATTGAGCAATACTTGCTCAGTTGCTCAAATATTGATCCAATTATCAATATTCAAGAATTTATCAAGAATTGGTCGAATTGAGCAATACTTGCTCAGTTGCTCGAATATATATCCAATTATCAATATTCGGTAATTTATCAGTAATTCGTCGAATTGAGCAATACTTGCTCAGTTGCTCGAATATTGATCCAACTATCAATATTCAGTGATTTGTCGAATTGAGCAATACTTGCTCAGTTGCTTGAATATTGATTCAACTATCGATATTCAGTAATAGATGCTCAGTCGTCGAATTTACCATCTTTGCTAATACGCAATGTCAACATCATTCAAAGAACTATACGTCTCAACAGACATGTTCGATCCATGAACCCCTGAGCGTTCGTCACTCATGCTCAATTCAACAAAACCTAGACTCATTGTCTAAACAGTCAATAACTGACTAATTAAACACATGTTTGTCATGCAGACACCACGATTCGTGAGACATCAATCACGTCACATGGGGGATAACAATTAGGGCTTTGGTCTGGCGGCCTACGACACGTGGATTCATGCACGATGAGAAATGTGAGTAAGTCGTGCAACGGTTGAAGGAGTTAGCAAAGTAGTGGGTGGATGATCAACCAAGTCTCCACACGACACGGAATTGGTTTTACCACGATCTCCCACTTTCCCACTCTTCCACTCATGAAACCGTCACACTTACTGGGATCAATGTGTTCGCTATTCTGACAATAGAAATAAGTCTCTGGATCCACGATTGAAAACAACAATTTTTCGAGCAATCACTCTCAGAAATTCCATCAATCGACAAGAACTTATTCGAACTCAATAGTTCACAGAAAATTTGCAGAAACCTTCGACACATCCACAATCCTTGATCATCATTGATCCCACACAATTCTCAGCTTCCCTCCTACAGATCAACCCATCTCCCTCTTTGTGACCGAATTGACTCTGGAACGGCCATTGACTTGGTTTAGGCCGGAGTCCTACAGATTGATCTCTCGAATCTAAGCACTCCCTTTGCAGTGCATCTATGTGAGGTTCAGCAGTTTGCTCGGTTGAGGAGTCTCGTCCGCACGCTCGACTCTTCACTTTCCTAAAAACCAGCAATCGTTTTTCCCAATCTACAACAGCAAATATAACGACTAATACGTATCCACTCCGAAGAATCTATGGTGGTAAGTTGCACCTGTTGGCAGGAGTCATGTAAAACATATATTTAAAGAGATCAAAATAGGTAAGTAAACAAACCTTAGATAGAAAAGGAAACCTGCACCTTCACATCAACAGTGTCTCATATAACGGCTATGCGAGCACATCTCTAGGTACCTCAAAACTACCACATCTCTTACCTGCAAGGCTATGTAAGTGGTGGCAAAAATACTTTACAAGATATGCACTTGTTAACTATGAATTTTTGCCACACTTACACAGCTTCAAGTCGCATCAGTGAATCCTGACAAAACAAAGGGAAGGGTAGTAAGAATCAACCAATTTTCATCAAGGGAAAGAGACCATAATAATGATAAGTAATGCAAGAAACTCTATTGTGTTAAGAGTTTACTCACCAACTGGAATTAAAGAGGTTACTTGTCAGGTTTGCGGCATCGATCTCAATAAGGTGAGCTTGATTTGTGCCAAATAAACAACACACCTACACAGAGTTCACGAAAAATTAAAATATACAGTAATATGTTTTCTCTACGAGAACTCTCTGTGGTGAGTTGTTTATTATGGCATAAAAATGAATATCTTGTTCTTTTGTTGTTGTAAACCTGTAGCAGCATCGTGTTCATGGGAATGGCTAGAATCCTAGACGAAGGATACAACTCATATCGATGTAGGTATATACTAATCCTGCAAGGATCTCTAAGGGCTGGAATAAATTCATTTTGACAAAGCTGATTTTGTCTAATAATGAATTTATTCAAACGCTTAAACATATTTACAGGACCAATACTATCCATATAGGAAACGTGACAACAAACCGCATACAGAACAAGAGGGAAATAGAACTTTGTGTTGGGTGTTGTATCTTTAGGCATAAAAATGAATTTCTAGTGCTTTTGTGGTTGTATGCCAATCCTGCAATTCATGTTCAACAACTTGGAATCATATCATTTATATAAAATTCAATGTTGAATAGATCGTAATAGGTGACAAAACAAACATGCGATTAAAAAAGAAACCTGCAACAGCACCGTGTTCATGGGAATTGCTAGAATCCTAGAGGAAGGATACAACTCATATCGATGTGGGTGTATACTAATCCTGCAAGGCTCTCTAAGGGCTGGAATAAATTCATTTTGACAAAGTTGATTTTGTCGAATAATGAATTTATTCAAACGCTTAAACAGATTTACAGGACCAATACTGTCCATATAGGAACCGTAACAACAAACCGCATACAGAACAAAAGGGAAATAGATTACAACCAAACAACCATAAATATAGAGCAGCAATCTGATGAATGAGATTACAGTTGAATAAACCTTATTTGGGTTGTAATCTATTGAAAGAGATTACAACATCCAAGAGAAAAAAGAATGTAAAGCAGTAAACATCAGCATATAAAGAATATAGATTAGAAGAAACTATTGAAAGATAATGCAAACCACTAAAAATCAGTAAACCTTAAATGTGAAGCAGAAATCTATTAAAAGACATTACAAATGGATGCTAAGCAGTAAACAATATGGATGTTAAGCAGTAAACAACAACAAAAAAAATAAATAGAAAATATATATCTTGTTAAAATCTATTGAGATTACAACCAGTAAAAACCTAATTTTAAAGGGAAAAGTACAAATCTAAAACATACCAGTGATCTTCGTATAGATCTATTAAAGAAATTGAAACCCTAAAGGAGAAAAATAAAATATTTTGATAAATCTATTCGTAGCTAAAAGGCACAAAGAAAACACCTTGAGAATGAATGAGATACAGTGAAAGATGCGAGTAAAGAGGTATCAGAGTTCTTCGTCTCACTCTTTAGAGTTGAATGAAGATGGAAAAAGGGTCTGAGTTCTTCGTCTCATTATTTTAATAAAACAAGAGGAGAGTTGAAATTATTGAGTCAGTGGAGGGAAATCAGATAGGGTTTAAAAATAGTGAGGGAATGGATATCAAAAAGAGTTATTAAATTGGGAAAGTGAGGGGAAAACGAAATTTGAGAGCCAAAAGCTTCAAAGAAGAGAGAAGAGTACAATAATTGAGGAGATAATTACTTTTTCTCTCAAAATATCTAGGTCCAAGGCGTCCGGTTCGAGGTAAGTTGGTCAAATTTGTGGTCAATTTGGTCAAATTTGTGGTCAAGGTGGTCAAATTTGTGGTCAAACACATAATCGGAAACAAAACGAGGCATATACAGACCCAATGTTCTCTTCCAGGTTAGGTTTGAGAAGTCAAATATCAGATTGGATGGATCCTCAGTGGATTCTGAAACCTATTATGGAACTTAGCTTGCAAGTTTACCATATACAGCCCCAATGTTCTCGTCCAGGTGAGGTTTTTGATGTCAAACAACAAATTTGATGGATCCATAATGGATTATGCAACCTATTATTGAACTCAGGTTGCAAGATTACCATATACAGACCCAGTGTTCTCGTACAGGTGAGGTTTGAAAAGTCAAATATCAGATTCAATGGATCCTGAGTGGATTCTGCAACCTATTATGGAACTCAGCTTGCAAGATTACCATATACAAACCTAATGTTCTCGTCCAGGTGAGGTTTTTGATGTCAAATAACAGATTGGATGGATCCTGAGTGGATTCTGCAACCTATTATTGAACTCAGCTTGCAAGATTACCATATACAGACCCAGTGTTCTCGTCCAGGTGAGGTTTGAGAAGTCAAATATCAGATTCAATGGATCCTGAGTGGATTCTGCAACCGATTATGGAACTCAGCTTGTAAGATTACCATATAGAGACCCAATGTTCTTGTCCAGGTGAGGTTTTTGATGTCAAATAACAGATTGGATGGATCCTGAGTGGATTCTGCAACCTATTATTGAACTCAGGTTGCAAGATTACCATATACAGACTCAGTTTTCTCGTCCAGTGAGGTTTGAGAAGTCAAATATCAGATTCAATGGATATTGAGTGGATTCTGCAACTTATTATGGAACTCAGCTTGCAAGATTACCATATACAGACCCAATGTACTCGTCCAGGTGAGATTTTTGATGTCAAACAACAGATTGGATGGATCCTGAGTGGATTCTGCAAACCTATTATGGAACTCATCTTGCAAGATTACCATATACAGACCCAATGTTCTCATCCAGGTGAGGTTTGAGAAGTCAAATATCATATTCGATGATACTGTAACCTATTTTATTGAACTCAGGTTGCAAGATTACCATATACAGACCAATTGTTCTTGTCCAGGTGAGGTTTGAGTTGTCAAATATCAGATTCAAAGGATAATAAGTGGATTCTTCAACCTATTATGGAATTCAGCTTGCAAGATTACCATATATAGACCCAATGTTCTCGTCCAGGTGAGGTTTGAGAAGTCAAATATCAGATTCGATGAAACTGCAACCTATTTAATGGAACTCATGTTACAATATTACCATATACAGACCCAGTGTTCTCATCTAGGTGAGGTTTGAGTTGTCAAATATCAGATTCAAAGGATATTGAGTGGATTCTGCAACCTATTATGGAACTCAGCTTGCAAGATTACCATATACAGACCCAATGTTCTCGTTCAGTGAGGTTTTTGATGTCAAATAACAGATTTGATGGATCCTTAGTGGATTATGCAACCTATTATTGAACTCGCGATGCAAGATTACCATATACAGACCCAGTGTTCTCGTCCAGGTGAGGTTTGAGAATTCAAATATCATATTCAATGGATCCTGAGTGGATTCTACAACCTATTATGGAACTCAGCTTGCAAGATTACCATATACTGACCCAATGTTATCGTCCAGGTGAGGTTTTTGATGTCAAACAACAGATTTGATGGATCCTGAGTGGATTCTGCAACCTATTATGGAACTCAACTTGTAAGATTACCATATACAGAACAATGTTCTCGTCCAGGTGAGTTTTGAGAAGTCAAATATCAGATTCGATGAAACTGCAACCTATTTTATTAAACTCAAGTTGCAAGATTACCGGTGAGGTTTGAGAAGTCAAACATACCGAGTGGATTTTGCAACCTATTATGGAACTCAGCTTGCAAGATTACCATATACATACCCAATGTTCTCGTCCAGGTGAGGTTTGAGAAGTTAAATATCATATTTGATGAAACTGTAACCTATTTTATTGAACTCAGGTTGAAAGATTACCATATACAGACCCATTGTTCTCGTCCAGGTGAGGTTTGAGTTATCACATATCAGATTCAAAGGCAACTGAGTGGATTCTGTAACCTATTATGGAACTCAGCTTGCAAGATTACCATATACAGACCCAATGTTCTCGTCTAGGTGAGGTTTTTGATGTCAAACAACAGATATGATGGATTATGAGTGGATTATGCAACCTATTATGGAACTCCGCTTGCAAGATTACCATATACAGACCCAATGTTCTCATCCAGGCGAGGTTTGAGAAGTCAAATATCATATTCGATGAAACTGTAACCTATTTTATTGAACTCAGGTTGCAAGAATAACATATACAGACCCATTGTTCTCGTTCAGGTGAGGTTTGAGTTGTCAAATATCAGATTCAAAGGATAATGAGTAGAGTCTCCAACCTATTATGGAACTCAGCTTGCAAGATTACCATATACAGACCCAATGTTCTCGTCTAGTAAGGTTTTTGATGTCAAATAATAGATTGGATGGATCTTGAGTGGATTCTGCAACTTATTATTGAACTCAGGTTGCAAGATTACTATATAAAGACCCAGTGTTCTCGTCAAGGTGAGGTTTGAGAAGTCAGATATCAGATTCAATGGATCCTGAGTGGACAACCTATTATGGAGCTCAGTTTGCAAGATTACCTAATACATACCCAATGTTCTCGTCCGGGTGAGGTTTTTGATGTCAAACAACAGATTGGATGGATCCTGAGTGGATTCTACAACCTATTATGGAACTCAACTTGTAAGATTACCATATATAGACCCAATTTTCTCGTCCGGGTGAGGTTTGAGAAATCAAATATCTGATTTGATGAAACTGCAACCTATTTTATTGAACTCAGGTTGCAACATTACCATATACAGACCCAGTGTTCTCATCCAGTTGAGGTTTGAATTGTCAAAAATAAGATTCAAAGGATACTGAGTGGATTCTGCAACCTAATGGAACTAAGCTTGCAAGATTACCATTTACAGACCCAATGTTCTCGTCCTGGTGAGGTTTTTGATGTTAAATAACAAATTGGATGGATCCTGGGTGGATTCTGCAACCTATTATTGAACTAAGGTTGCAATATTACCATATGAAGACCTAGTGTTCTCGTCCAAGTGAGGTTTGAGAAGTCAAATATCAGATTCGATGAAACTGCAACCTATTATTGAACTCAGGTTGCAAGATTACCATGTACAAACCCAATGTTCTCGTCCAGGTGAGGTTTTTGATGTCAAATAACCGATTGGATGCATATGCCACAGTGCTTTTAGTGTAAAGGTTTTGGTAATTTTGCAAATGAGTGTCCAAACCGTAGAAGATACACTGGGAACAAAGGTCTTGCTGCAACTATTGATGAAATGTCTGATCACTATGATTCCAATGAAGACGAAAAATCAAGTGTTGCGCTTCTTTGTGAAGATATTAATTTTTATTATTGTAGCAATACATACATCAATCTTGATATTCTTTCAGAAGGAGACACAAGCAATCTGGAAGAGAAAATTGACCTTTCTGTTGGAAACTCTCTGTCTGATTTTTCAGGTTCCACTCTGTGTCTAGCAGCTTGCACATCTCGGGCGTCTGAATTATCTTATCCATTGACATGCTCTTATTGTTCACTCAAAGGTCATGAACTCTCAAAGTGTTTCAAGTACAAACACAAGATGAGATATGTCCATAAACTTCAACGAAGAGGAAATCTCCTAGCAAACAAGCTTAAACTTGTTCAAAAAACCGCTGAGGTATGATTTTATCCTCTTCAAAGAAGTTGGTTTCCAAAGATAGGTCAAGACCACTGGAGAAAAGAGTATGGTCTAAACAGTTTGATAGACAGGGGTCTATGAATTCCTTTCAAAAAGGTTATGGTGGACAGATTGTTGTTCACCACAGCACAACTTGATTGTGTTGTTTTTGGTGCATCTTGTATCATGTGCCTGATTAAAATAGACAAGATTGTGCACACCTTGGGCTTTAGAGAAAAATAAATTGTTTTTGTTTTCTTAGATTTGCTGTGTGTTTTGTGAAATTGGAATTCTTTCATATTGGAAGGAACTTCCCTGTTTAATCAATGAAAGAGGGTTATTCTCAACAATTCTACTCTCTTTAGGGTTGTGATTGTGCGTGCGTGAACCTGTGTGGTTAAAGGTTCCGTAACCCTACATTCCTTTTCCTTCTCAGAAACGTTTTTCATCTTAAGATTTCCTATTGAGTTTGTGATTTCCTCTCACAAACCCATACACGTATGGATACTCCAAGCATTATGTGTTCTGATGGAAAAGATGTTAATATGATTGTTAAGCCATCAAGCATGAAGGAAAAACAGAAATCTCCGTTACCTCCAACTTTGAAAAGAAAAAGAAGGAATCACTACACGAAATCAGGGATTTTGTAACGTTGAAAAAATGTTAGTATCTATATATTGTAACGTCAGAAAAACGTTGGAAAAGTGCCGTTAGTATTAGTGCTACAGTAATTTATCAACGGTTCATTTCGTTACAATAAAAATTTATTAAATAACGGTTTCATTCGTTGGAATAAATACACCAACGGTTATCTAGTCAGCACAAGATTTATCTTGATGTCATTTTGTTGTAACGGATAGTCGTTATTGTGCAGATCGTAACGGTTAGACTGTAAAAGTTCGGTGTAACAGATACTGTAATGGCAATTTTGTGTGTAACGTTTGGCTCAATGCCACCAGTCCTTTCTTGTAACAGCTACAACAACGATTGCAATCGTTGCTTAGTTGATTGTAATGGATTGGATTTAACAGTTATTGTAACGATTTAAAACCGTGATAGCTCAGTCTAACGACTGTCGTACGACACGTGTTAATTGTTTTTTAACGTTTAAAGTAATGGCTTCAAACGTTGATGTTTCATTGTAACATTTTGGATATAACAGCTTGCTGTAGCGATTCGATTCGTAACAGCTGACTGTAACGTTTAGCGTATGCCACGTGTCTATCGCTTGTAACATATAGACTAACGGCTTTAGACGTTGACAATTGATTGTAACAGTAATGAATTTTCCAGGTGTGCTAATTACTAATAGATTTTATAACGTTGATTCGACGTTGGTAAAAAAAATAGTTTTCAAAAAAAAATAACGTTTTTTTACTGTATAAATAAGCTCCCATAATTGGACCCTGCAATGCAATGCAATCCATTTCTAAAGCTACATTGCATTCATTTCGAACCCTGCACATCGAATCGAAACCCATAACTCACTCTCATTCCACAGTACATACATTCTCATTCTAGCAGCACAAGGAATTCATTCATTTCACAAATCCATACAACAACCAATTGAACCAAGGTTTATCTCCTAATTCATTCACATGCGCAAGTATATACAATTGTCATTCTTACATTGAAAGAACTGCTTAATCCTAAAAAAATACACGGTTCCCTATATGGTTAGAATCAAATGACATGGGTTGTCTTTTTCAACAGTTTCTAAATATAAAAGTGCTGTTCTGCATTATACCTTGGCTGAAAAAAAGTTGTTCATGATCAGCCAAAAGAAGTCGTCCTTTGACATCAGAGTAGCCTTAACCAGCTCATGGCATCAGCTATTGCCATCGATTCCAGTATCCTGAAAAAATAACAAAAATGAAACAGCAACTCAAATTAGAAACAACTCTCATAGGAGAGAGATTCATTCAGTAATTTCGGCAATTCACTTACATGTTCATTGTCATTTTTCAATACATACATTCTCATTATAGACCAACCAATTGAACCAAGATTTGCCTCATCATTCATTCAGATACCTAAGTATATGTGAGTGAAACAACTGCTTGAGGCAAAAAAACATACATGGTTCCTTATGTTATAAGAAAATGACAAGGTTGTGTGTTTCACCAGTTTCTAACATAAGCAAGTTTATAATGCATACATTCTCTTTGTTTTTATATGAACATGGCAACCTAAGCATCAAAAGTTTATATTTGACAGACATGTCACTGGGAATTTATATAAATGATTTCATATGTTAAATTAAGATGACAACAAACAATGCACTGATATAGCAAGACTTTACTCACCAATTAATAGAAGTAGAGAAAAGAATGTCTCTACTGGTACAAGTTCTTTCCCTCGCTTGGTACAGCTTTGCAAGGTCGCTTGTTTAACCAGCTTCATGATTTTCCCCCATACAGTGGGACTGATCCGCTTCAGGTGTTCGCATCAATGAATTCTCACAAAACAAAGACAATGGTATCATCAGTCAACCAAATTTTGAGTAAGTAATGCAAGAAACTCTAATGTGTCAAGAGTTTACCCACTAGAGAGTTAATTACGGTGGTGAGTTGTACCTTTTGGCAAGAATCATGTGAAACACATACTCAAAGGGATCACAATATGTAAAGTAAACACACCTAAGATTACAATTAGTTGTCAACTCTCTGCAGTAGGTATTCTCCAGCTTCAGGTGTTAGCATCAGTGAAACCTCACAAAACAAAAAGAGAATTGTAGCATGTAAGTGTATCAGCCGGAGGTAGCGAATGATAACCAGGAAACTAATATTACAATAATTCAGTCACCAGTAAAATTAGAGAGGAGAATGTTTTGCTCGTCAGGTTAGCTGCATTTATCTCCTTCAATTACAGCAAACCTAACGACCATAACATCTCCACTCCAAAAACTCGATGGTAGTAAGTTTTACCTTTTGGCAGAAATCATGTAACTCACATACTTGAAAAGAATGAATAAATGTAGCTTGAATATATCATAATAGGTAATGAAACAAACCTGAGATTAAAATAAGTTGCCAACTTTCTCCATAGTAGGTAATCTCCAGCTTCGGGTGTTATCCATGAAACCTTGCAAAACAAATAATTATCGGTCAGATGCGTGACAGCTGAATAAGCAAATGAAATATTTTAAGAGATCATAATAGGTATGGGTAACAAGCCTGAGATTAAAAAGGCGACTTGTGGTATCCCCTGCTCATGGGATTTGCATATATGAAAGAAACACAACTGATAAACTTCGGTATCAACATTCTTGTCCACACTAAAGTTCCTGAAAACAGACAAAAAAACGATATGAAATATCAGAAGAGGATACATGGATGCCCCTCTTCCCTCCTCCTTTACCCGGGCTAGGCACCGGCATTTAAAATGGCGGAGTTAACGGGGGGGGGGGGGCAAATAAAAACAAGTAAATAAAAGACATCCATATATAGATATACACAAAGGAGTTCAACCCGATACACTCGGAGAAGTGTATTTTTAAGAAATGTTTATTGTGACAGAAAACTGAAAGGAACTTTTCTGGGGTACAACACTCTAGATAGAGAGTGAAAAAAGACTCCACAAAATATAAGCAGCAGTATGTATATATTAGCGTAAGGAAAGCTGCACAAAAAATTATGTTTCAAACTGCTTAGTCTAGATCTTGCAAGACCAACCGGTTTGCAGGCAAGACTTAAGAAGCTTTCAGAGTTACACTCTAACTAAAGAGTGACTAAATCAAAAGAACACAACAAAATATAAGCGGCAACATATGTATAAAAAGTAAGGAAAGCTGCACCAAAAGATAAGTTCCAAGATGCTTAATCTACCGGTTGTAAGACCAACCGGTTTGCATGCCATATTAAAAATCCACCTGATACATAATCAGCCAATGTGAAGCATTTTTCCGGGCCTTGAGGAGCATCGGGTACAGGATAGTGCACATCATCAACACCCTCAATGCATACCTTCCTATCATCATGATTAACACTCACCCCGTGACAGATTTCCCTATGCAAGCCGTTAACCACATAACCTGTTGCGACTGTCTCCCTTTTTCTGTTAACAAGACGAACTTGAGGCTCTCCTTTAGCAGGTATAGTATTAGCAGCAACACCAGGTTAAACGACTGGAGAATGGATATCAGGGACTTGTGCTCTGCTTTGACAATTGGCATTGTTCTGTTGGCTTGCCATGAAACTGAAAACAATCTATAACCGAAACCAACCCATTCAATTCAATAGTTGATTAAAAAAAATTATAATCTCTAACTATAAAAATTAATGACGTAAATGATTTACAGATTGAAGCTCACCTTTGAGAGAACACTTAACTCTTCTTGGATCCTGTCCATCTTGCCTTCATTACCAGCTGGAGTAAATGAATTGGCTTTTGCACTCGCGGCTATTAAAGAACCAAAGTTTCCTTATATTGCTTGCTTCTTGGTAACAATCGATGAAAAGCCTCGGCAATAACTTCGATTAGATTCATCCCCAAAAATTTCAGTAACTGGATCATTGGTAAGATCTACAACAGCCTCAAAACCAGCTTCGGAATCAGCCTTTCTCTTTTCTACGGCAGCCTTCACTTTTTCCTGAAATCCAAAAGAACCAAACTGTAAGCAATTAAATTTTTTTGAACTCTGAAAAACATATGATGGTCCAATACTCACATATGCTTCAACTGCACTTAAATGTATAGCTCCATTTTTCTCTACATGAGCCAGCATCCACCTCTCACCACGGCACTCGATAACCCTACCTTCTTTTTTGGCCTGTACAATCATTATGGTTAGTAAGGGTTGTCCAAATAAAATAATTTGAGAATTTAATGTTAAAACTGCTAGGTTAGAAAGTACTTACAACTCTATAGAATTTGTTGGCATGGGAGAGTCTACCTAAACAATGTCGAATCCTTCTCTTCCGCTGGTTCTCAGCATATCTAGCATACTTCTCCTGCATGACAGGCTGGTACTCATTATGCACAAATCGTTTCCAAACGTCAGCATTAACACCATAAGGGCATGCTGCATCTATCTCTTTGCGAGTCTGAAGCTTTTTCAGAATGTTAAGGCGTAACTCCCATTTGAATGAACGAAACTTCTGGGGAAATATTTTTTGGACAAATGGCCTGACAAGAGACTTATCATATGCGAAATCAAATTTGTCCTGAAACGACAAAGTATTTTTTTTCAGCCATGAACAATAACTAGGTAGTTGGTATATAAGCACTGATATGTATAAGTGGAGCAAACCATAAAATGAAATACATAGGAGATAATAAGTTACCATGAGCATTTTCCAGACTTGGTCCTTGAAGGATGCAGGAATGAGCCTCCAGACTTTGTAGTCAATTGAACATTGAATTCGAATGAGTTCCCCTGCACGAGTTGCAAACTTGGATTCATATTCGCCAAATGGTCTTCCACATTCATCTATTTCCACCAAGAGTCTGTGTGGAAGTTCTGTCTCCTCCAATTCAGAATCAGATTGAGTTTCATCATGAGATAGAGAAGCTTCATTAGATAGAGAACCATTTTCATAACCACCATGAGATGGAGTACTACGAACATCAGATGCAGAAGCAGTTTCATTGGTAGACACAACATGACCTGAAGTGTGAGAATCCTGACTTGACAACATATTCATACCAAACAAACCAAACAACAAACAACATATTAGGCATTTGAACTAAAATGACAGCAAACCTAGCAGTGAACAAAAATATAAAACCCCAAATTCTGGTTGAAATATACGGAAGGAGATTACAACCAACAAAGGTATAATATTAATGAAATAAGAACAACCTATTAAGAAAAACTTCATAACCATGTAGAAACCCTGAGTTTGGTTGTAATCTATGGAAAGAGATAACAACCAAATACCAAGAATTCCAAAGCAGTAAATAACAACATACAAGTACATCTATGAAGGAGATACCAACCAACAAAAAAGAAACCATCATTTGAAATAAATATTCGAAAGTAAAAGCTACATAGATTACCTCTGGAGAATGAATAAGGTACAGAGATGTATGCGAGGTAAGAGGTACGGAAGAAGAAAGGGGTATAAGTAAGAATCGCGAATGAGGATGGTGAGAATGAAGGGAAAGAAATTAAGATCTTCATCTCCCTCTGTTTATAGAGAAGATAAGATTTGAAATCATTCTGAAAATTTGAGAAGGGGGGAAATGAAATTTGAGAGGGAATAAGAAAAGGTTTCTCAAATTTGAGAGGGAATTAGAAAAAGTTTCTCAAATTTGAGAGGGAATTGAAATCTAAAAGATGTATCAGAGTGAGGATTTGAGAGGGAACGAAATTTGAGACCAAAATTGAAACCTTACTTTTTCGGAAAAGAGAGAAGAGTACAATAATATAGGAGAAATTTGCTTTTCTCTCAAAATATCTAGGTCAAAGGCGTCCGGATCGAGGTAAAGTTGGTCAAAATTTTGGTCAAGTTGGCCAATTTTGGGGTCAAGTTGATCAAATTTGTGGTCAAGTTGGTCAATTTTGTGGTCAAGTTGATCAAATTTGTGGTCAAGTTGGTCGATTTTGTGGTCAAGTTGGTCAAAATTGTGGTCAATCACATAATCGGAAACAAACAAGGCATACTAAGTTTGCAAGATTACCATATATTCTTCCAGGAGAGGTTTGACAAGTCAAATATCAGAATGGATGAAACTGCAACCTATTATTGAACTCAGTTTGCAAGATTATCATATACAGACCCACTGTTCTCCTCCAGGTGAGGTTTGAGAAGTCAAATATCAGATTGGACGAAACTGCAACCTATTATTGAACTCAGTTTGCAAGATTGCCATATAAATACCCAGTGTTCTCGTCCAGGTGATGAGGCTTGAGAAGTCAAATATCAGAATGGATGAAACTGCAACCTATTATTGAACTCAGGTTGCATGATTACCATATACAGACCCAGTGTTCTCGTCCAGGTGAGGTTTGAGAAGTCAAATATCAGAATGGATGAAACTCCAACCTATTATTGAACTCAGGTTGCAAGATTACCATATACAGACCCAGTGTTCTCGTCCAGGTGAGGTTTGAGAAGTCGAATATCAGAATGGATGAAACTGCAACCTATGATTGAACTCAGGTTGCAAGATTACCATATACAGACCCAGTATTCTCGTCCAGGTGAGGTTTGAGAAGTCAAATATCAGATTGGATGAAACTGCAACCTATTATTGAGCTCAGGTTGCAAGATTACCATATACAGACCTAGTGTTCTCGTCCAGGTGAGGTTTGAGAAGTCAAATATAAGAATGGATGAAATTGCAACCTATTATTGAACTCAGCTTGCAAGATTACCATATACAGACCTAGTGTTCTCGTCCAGGTGAGGTTTGAGAAGTCAAATATCAGAATCGATGAAATTGCAACCTATTATTGAACTCAGGTTGCAAGATTACCATATACAGACCTAGTGTTCTCATCCAGGTGAGGTTTGAGAAGTCAAATATCAGATTGGATGAAATTGCAACCTATTATTGAACTCAGGTTGTAAGATTACCATATACAGACCTAGTGTTGTCGTCCAGGTGAGGTTTGAGAAGTCAAATATCAGATTGGATGAAATTGAATCCTATTATTGAACTCAGGTTGCAAGATTACCATATACAGACCTAGTGTTCTCTTTCAGGTGAGGTTTGAGAAGTCAAATATCAGATTGGATGAAACTGCAACCTATTATTGAACTCAGGTTGCAAGATTACCATATACATACCTGGTGTTCTGGTCTAGGTGAGGTTTGAGAAGTTAAATATCAGATTTGATGAAACAGCAACCTATTATTGAACTCAGGTTGTAAGATTACCATATACATACCCAGTGTTCTCGTCCAGGTGAGGTTTGAGAAGTCAAATATCAGATTGGAAGAAACTGCAACCTATTATTGAACTCGGGTTGCAAGATTACCATATACGGACCAAGTGTTCTCGTCCAGGTGAGGTTTGAGAAGTCAAATATCAGATTGGATGAAACTGCAACCTATGATTGAACTCAGGTTGCAAGATTACCATATAAAGACCCAGTGTTCTCGTCTAGGTGAGTTTTGTGAAGTCAAATATCAGATTGGATGAAATTGCAACCTATTATTGAACTCGGGTTGCAAGATTACCATATACATACCTAGTGTTCTCGTCCAGGTGAGGTTTGAGAAGTCAAATATTAGATTCGATGAAACTGCAACCTATTATTGAACACAGGTTGCAAGATTACCATATACAAATCTAGTGTACTCGTCCAGGTGAGGTTTGAGAAGTCAAATATCAGATTGGATGAAACTGCAACATATTATTGAACTAAGGTTGCAAGATTAACATATACAGACCCAGTGTTGTCGTCCAGGTGAGGTTTGAGAAGTGAAATATCATATTGGATGAAACTGCAACCTATTATTGAACTCAGGTTGCAAGATTACCATATACAGACCCAGTGTTATCGTCCAGTTGAGGTTGAAGAAGTCAAATATCAGATTGGATGAAATTGTAACCTATTATTGAACTCAGGTTGCAAGATTACCATATACAGACCTAATGTTCTCATCCAGGTGAGGTTTGAGAAGTCAAATATCATATTGGATGAAACTGCAACCTATTATTGAACTAAGGTTGAAAGATTACCATATACAGACCTAGTCTTGTCCTCCAGGTGAGGGTTGAGAAGTCAAATATCAGATTGGATGAAACTGCAACCTATTATTGAACTCAGGTTTCAAGATTACCATATACAGACTCAGTGTTCTCGTCCAGTTGAGGTTTCAGATGTCAAATATCAGATTGGATGAAATTGCAACCTATTATTGAACTCAGGTTGCAATATTACCATATACAGACCTAGTGTTCTCGTCCACTGCAACATATTATTGAACTCAGGTTGCAAGATTTTCATATACATACCCAGTGTTCTCGTCCAGGTGAGGTTTGTGAAGTCAAATATCAGATTGGATAAAATTGCAACCTATTGTTGAACTCATGTTGCAAGATTACCATATATAGACCTAGTGTTCTCGTCTAGGTGAGTTTGAGAAGTCAAATATCAGATTGGATGAAACTGCAACCTATTATTGAACTCAGGTTGAAAGATTACCATATACAGATCTAGTGTTCTCGTCCAGGTGAGGTTTGAGAAGTCAAATATCATATTGGATGAAACTGCAACCTATTATTGAACTCAGGTTGCAAGATTACCATATACATACCCAGTGTTCTCGTCCAGGTGAGGTTTGAGAAGTCAAATATCATATTGATGAAACTGCAACCTATTATTGAACTCAGGTTGTAAGATTACCATATACAGACCCAGTGTTCTCGTCCAGGTGAGGTTTGAGAAGTCAAATATCATATTGGATGAATCTGCAACCTATTATTGAACTCAGGTTGCAAGATTACCATATACAGACCTAGTGTTCTCGTCCAGGTGAGGTTTGAGAAGTCAAATATCAGATTGGATGAAACTGCAACCTATTATTGAACTCAGGTTGCAAGATTACCATATACAAATATAGTGTACTCGTCCAGGTGAGGTTTGAGAAGTCAAATATCGATTGGATGAAACTGCAACATATTATTGAACTAAGGTTGCAAGATTACCATATACGCACCCAGTGTTCTCGTCAGGTGAGGTTTGAGAAGTCAAATATCAGATTGGATGAAATCGCAACCTATTATTGAACTCGTGTAGCAAGATTACCATATACAGACCCAGTGTTCTCGTCCAGTTGAGGTTTAAGAAGTCAAATATCAGATTGGATGAAATTGCAACCTATTGTTGAACTCAGGTTGCAAGATTACCATATACAGACCTAATGTTCTCGTCCAGGTGAGGTTTGAGAAGTCAAATATCAGATTGGATGGCGCAACCTATTATTGAACTCGGGTTGAAAGATTACCATATACGAGACCTAGTGTTGTCCTCCAGGTGAGGGTCGAGAAGTCAAATATCGATTGGATGAAAGCGCAACCAATTATTGAACTCGGGTTGCAAGATTACCATATACAGACCCAAGTGTTCTCGTCCGGTTGAGGTTTGAGAAGTCAAATATCAGATTGGATGAAATTGCAACCTATTATTGAACTCAGGTTACAATATTACCATATACAGACTTAGTGTTCTCGTCCATCATTTGATGAAATCGCAAGCTATTATTGAACTCAAAGTTGCAAGATTTCCATATACATACCCAGTGTTCTCGTCCGGGTGAGGTTTGTGAAGTCAAATATCAGATTGGATGAAATTGCAACCTATTGTTGAACTCATGTTGCAAGATTACCATATACAGACCTAGTGTTCTCGTCCATGTGAGGTTTGAGAAGTCAAATATCAGATTGGATGAAACTGCAACCTATTATTGAACTCAGGTTGAAAGATTACCATATAAAGACCTAGTGTTCTCGTCCGGGTGAGGTTTGAGAAGTCAAATATCGATTGGATGAAACTGCAACCTATTATTGAACTCAAAGTTGCAAGATTACCATATACATACCGGGTGTTTCGCCCAGGTGAGGTTTGGAAGTTAAATATCGATTTGATGAAACCGCAACCTATTATTGAACTCGTTTGCAAGATTACCATATACATACCCAGTGTTCTCGTCCAGGTGAGGTTTGAGAAGTCAAATATCGATGGATGAAACTGCAACCTATTATTGAACTCAAAGTTGCAAGATTACCATATACATACCAAGTGTTCTCGTCCAGGTGAGGTTTGAGAAGTCAAATATCGATTGGATGAAACGCAACCTATGATTGAACTCAAAGTTGCAAGATTACCATATAAAGACCCAGTGTTCTCGCCCGGTGAGTTTTGTGAAGTCAAATATCGATTGGATGAAATTGCAACCTATTATTGAATTCAGGTTGCAAGATTACCATATACATACCTAGTGTTCTCGTCCAGGTGAGGTTTGAGAAGTCAAATATCGATTCGATGAGCGCAACCTATTATTGAACACAGGTTGCAAGATTACCATATACAAATCTAGTGTACTCGTCCAGGTGAGGTTTGAGAAGTCAAATATCAGATTGGATGAAACTGCAACATATTATTGAACTAAGGTTGCAAGATTAACATATACAGACCCAGTGTTGTCGTCCAGGTGAGGTTTGAGAAGTGAAATATCATATTGGATGAAACTGCAACCTATTATTGAACTCAGGTTGCAAGATTACCATATACAGACCCAGTGTTATCGTCCAGTTGAGGTTGAAGAAGTCAAATATCAGATTGGATGAAATTGTAACCTATTATTGAACTCAGGTTGCAAGATTACCATATACGGAGACCTAATGTTCTCATCCAGGTGAGGTTTGAGAAGTCAAATATCATATTGGATGAAAGCGCAACCTATTATTGAACTAAGGTTGAAAGATTACCATATATAGACCTAGTCTTGTCCTCCAGGTGAGGGTTGAGAAGTCAAATATCAGATTGGATGAAACTGCAACCTATTATTGAACTCAGGTTTCAAGATTACCATATACAGACTCAGTGTTCTCGTCTAGTTGAGGTTTCAGATGTCAAATATCAGATTGGATGAAATTGCAACCTATTATTGAACTCAGGTTGCAATATTACCATATACAGACCTAGTGTTCTCGTCCACTCGCAACCTATTATTGAACTCGGGTTGCAAGATTTTCATATACATACCAGTGTTCTCGTCCGGGTGAGGTTTGTGAAGTCAAATATCGATTGGATAAAATTGCAACCTATTGTTGAACTCATGTTGCAAGATTACCATATAGACCTAGTGTTCTCGTCTAGGTGAGTTTGAGAAGTCAAATATCGATTGGATGAAACCGCAACCTATTATTGAACTCGGGTTGAAAGATTACCATATACAGATCTAGTGTTCTCGTCCGTGTGAGGTTTGAGATGTCAAATATCATATTGGATGAAACTGCAACCTATTATTGAATTCAAAGTTGCAAGATTACCATATACATACCCAGTGTTCTCGTCCAGGTGAGGTTTGAGAAGTCAAATATCATATTGGATGGAACTGCAACCTATTATTGAACTCAGGTTGTAAGATTACCATATACAGACCCAGTGTTCTCGTCCAGGTGAGGTTTGAGAAGTCAAATATCATATTGGATGAATCTGCAACCTATTATTGAACTCAAAGTTGCAAGATTACCATATACGAGACCTAGTGTTCTCGTCCGGTGAGGTTTGAGAAGTCAAATATCGATTGGATGAAACCGCAACCTATTATTGAACTCGGGTTGCAAGATTACCATATACAAATATAGTGTACTCGTCTGTGTGAGGTTTGAGAAGTCAAATATCGATTGGATGAAATCGCAACATATTATTGAACTCACGTTGCAAGATTACCATATACAGACCCAGTGTTCTCGTCCAGGTGAGGTTTGAGAAGTCAAATATCGATTGGATGAAATCGCAACCTATTATTGAACTCGTGTAGCAAGATTACCATATACTGCACCCGGTGTTCTCGTCCAGTTGAGGTTTCAGAAGTCAAATATCGATTGGATGAAATTGCAACCTATTATTGAACTCGGGTTGCAAGATTACCATATACGACCTAATGTTCTCGTCCGTGTGAGGTTTGAGAAGTCAAATATCGATTGGATGAAATCGCAACCTATTATTGAACTCAAAGTTGAAAGATTACCATATACAGACCTAGTGTTGTCCTCTAGGTGAGGGTTGAGAAGTCAAATATCAGATTGGATGAAACTGCAACCGATTATTGAACTCAGGTTGCAAGATTACCATATACAGACCCAGTGTTCTCGTCCAGTTGAGGTTTGAGAAGTCAAATATCAGATTGGATGAAATTGCAACCTATTATTGAACTCAGGTTACAATATTACCATATACGACTTAGTGTTCTCGTCCACCGCAAGCTATTATTGAACTCAAAGTTGCAAGATTTCCATATACATACCCAGTGTTCTCGTCCGGGTGAGGTTTGTGAAGTCAAATATCGATTGGATGAAATTGCAACCTATTGTTGAACTCATGTTGCAAGATTACCATATACGATACCTAGTGTTCTCGTCCGGGTGAGGTTTGAGAAGTCAAATATCGATTGGATGAAATGCAACCTATTATTGAACTCGGGTTGAAAGATTACCATATACGCACCTAGTGTTCTCGTCGGTGAGGTTTGAGAAGTCAAATATCGATTGGATGAAATCGCAACCTATTATTGAACTCAAAGTTGCAAGATTACCATATACATACCGTGTTCTGGTCTCAGGTGAGGTTTGAGAAGTTAAATATCGATTTGATGAAACTCGCAACCTATTATTGAACTCAAAGTTGTAAGATTACCATATACAGACCCAGTGTTCTCGTCCAAGTGAGGTTTGAGAAGTCAAATATTAGATTGGATGAAACTGCAACCTATTATTGAACTCAGGTTGCAAGATTACCATATACATACCAAGTGTTCTCGTCCAGGTGAGGTTTGAGAAGTCAAATATCAGATTGGATGAAACTGCAACCTATGATTGAACTCAGGTTGCAAGATTACCATATAAAGACCCAGTGTTCTCGTCCAGGTGAGTTTTGTGAAGTCAAATATCAGATTGGATGAAATTGCAACCTATTATTGAATTCAAAGTTGCAAGATTACCATATACATACCTAGTGTTCTCGCCCAGGTGAGGTTTGAGAAGTCAAATATCAGATTGGATGAAACCGCAACCTATTATTGAACACAAAGTTGCAAGATTACCATATACAAATCTAGTGTTCTCATCCGAGTGTGAGGTTTGAGAAGTCAAATATCGATTGGATGAAATCGCAACCTATTATTGAACTCGGGTTGCAAGATTACCATATACATACCAAGTGTTCTCGTCCCAGGTGAGGTTTGAGAAGTCAAATATCAGATTGGATGAAATCGCAACCTATGATTGAACTCAAAGTTGCAAGATTACCATATAAAGACCCAAGTGTTCTCGTCTGTGTGAGTTTTGTGAAGTCAAATATCGATTGGATGAAATTGCAACCTATTATTGAATTCAAAGTTGCAAGATTACCATATACATACCTAGTGTTCTCGTCCAGTGTGAGGTTTGAGAAGTCAAATATCGATTCGATGAAATCGCAACCTATTATTGAACACAAAGTTGCAAGATTACCATATACAAATCTAGTGTACTCGTCCAGGTGAGGTTTGAGAAGTCAAATATCGATTGGATGAAACCGCAACATATTATTGAACTAAGGTTGCAAGATTAACATATACTGCACCAGTGTTGTCGCTCGTGTGAGGTTTGAGAAGTGAAATATCATATTGGATGAAACTGCAACCTATTATTGAACTCAGGTTGCAAGATTACCATATACAGACCCAGTGTTATCGTCCAGTTGAGGTTGAAGAAGTCAAATATCAGATTGGATGAAATTGTAACCTATTATTGAACTCAAAGTTGCAAGATTACCATATACGTACCTAATGTTCTCATCCAGTGAGGTTTGAGAAGTCAAATATCATATTGGATGAAACCGCAACCTATTATTGAACTAAGGTTGAAAGATTACCATATACAAGACCTAGTCTTGTCCTCCAGGTGAGGGTTGAGAAGTCAAATATCGATTGGATGAAACCGCAACCTATTATTGAACTCAGTTTCAAGATTACCATATACGCATCGGTGTTCTCGTCTCAGTTGAGGTTTCGGATGTCAAATATCGATTGGATGAAATTGCAACCTATTATTGAACTCGGTTGCAATATTACCATATACGACCTAGTGTTCTCGTCCACTGAGCAACCTATTATTGAACTCATTAAAGTTGCAAGATTTTCATATACATACCCAAAGTGTTCTCGTCCAGTGAGGTTTGTGAAGTCAAATATCAGATTGGATAAAATTGCAACCTATTGTTGAACTCATGTTGCAAGATTACCATATATAGACCTAGTGTTCTCGTCCAGGTGAGGTTTGAGAAGTCAAATATCAGATTGGATGAAACTGCAACCTATTATTGAACTCAGGTTGCAAGATTACCATATACAGACCCAGTGTTCTCGTCCATGTGAGGTTTGAGAAGTCAAATATCATATTGGATGAAACTACAACCTATTATTGAACTCAGTTTGCAAGATTACCATATACATACCCAGTGTTCTCGTCCAGGTGAGGTTTGAGAAGTCAAATATCATATTGATGGAACCGCAACCTATTATTGAACTCGGTTGTAAGATTACCATATACGACTAGTGTTCTCGTCCGTGTGAGGTTTGAGAAGTCAAATATCATATTGGATGAAATCGCAACCTATTATTGAACTCGGTTGCAAGATTACCATATACGTACCTAGTGTTCTCGTCCGTGTGAGGTTTGAGAAGTCAAATATCGATTGATGAAACTGCAACCTATTATTGAACTCAAGGTTGCAAGATTACCATATACAAATATAGTGTACTCGTCCGTGTGAGGTTTGAGAAGTCAAATATCGATTGGATGAAATGCAACATATTATTGAACTCAGGTTGCAAGATTACCATATACAGACCCAGTGTTCTCGTCCGAGGTGAGGTTTGAGAAGTCAAATATCAGATTGGATGAAACCGCAACCTATTATTGAACTTGGTGTAGCAAGATTACCATATACAGACCCAGTGTTCTCGTCCAGTTGAGGTTTAAGAAGTCAAATATCAGATTGGATGAAATTGCAACCTATTGTTGAACTCAGGTTGCAAGATTACCATATACAGACCTAATGTTCTCGTCCTGTGAGGTTTGAGAAGTCAAATATCAGATTTGATGAAATCGCAACCTATTATTGAACTCAAAGTTGAAAGATTACCATATACGCACCTAGTGTCCTCCTCAGGTGAGGGTTGAGAAGTCAAATATCAGATTGGATGAAACCGCAACCGATTATTGAACTCGGGTTGCAAGATTACCATATACGCAGACCAGTGTTCTCGTCCAGCTTGAGGTTTTGAAGTCAAATATCGATTGGATGAAATTGCAACCTATTATTGAACTCAATGTTACAATATTACCATATATGAGCACTTAGTGTTCTCGTCCACTCGCAAGCTATTATTGAACTCTCAAAGTTGCAAGATTTCCATATCGGGTTGAAAGTGTTCTCGTCCTAGTGTGAGGTTTGTGAAGTCAAATATCGATTGGGATGAAATTGCAACCTATTGTTGAACTCATGTTGCAAGATTACCATATACGCATCTAGTGTTCTCGTCCGTGTGAGGTTTGAGAAGTCAAATATCGATTGGATGAAACTCGCAACCTATTATTGAACTCAAAGTTGAAAGATTACCATATACGACCTAGTGTTCTCGTCCAGGTGAGGTTTGAGAAGTCAAATATCAGATTGGATGAAACTGCAACCTATTATTGAACTCAGGTTGCAAGATTACCATATACATACCTGGTGTTCTGGTCTAGGTGAGGTTTGAGAAGTTAAATATCAGATTTGATGAAACTGCAACCTATTATTGAACTCGGGTTGTAAGATTACCATATACGAGACCCAGTGTTCTCGTCCAGGTGAGGTTTGAGAAGTCAAATATCGATTGGATGAAACTCGCAACCTATTATTGAACTCAAGGTTGCAAGATTACCATATACATACCAAGTGTTCTCGTCCTGTGAGGTTTGAGAAGTCAAATATCGATTGGATGAAATCGCAACCTATGATTGAACTCAGGTTGCAAGATTACCATATAAAGACCCAAGTGTTCTCGTCCGGTGAGTTTTGTGAAGTCAAATATCAGATTGGATGAAATTGCAACCTATTATTGAATTCGGGTTGCAAGATTACCATATACATACCTAGTGTTCTCGTCAGGTGAGGTTTGAGAAGTCAAATATCGATTCGATGAAACCGCAACCTATTATTGAACACAAGTTGCAAGATTACCATATACAAATCTAGTGTACTCGTCCGTGTGAGGTTTGAGAAGTCAAATATCGATTGGATGAAACTGCAACATATTATTGAACTAAGGTTGCAAGATTAACATATACTGCACTCTGTTGTCGTCCGGTGAGGTTTGAGAAGTGAAATATCATATTGGATGAAACGCAACCTATTATTGAACTCAAAGTTGCAAGATTACCATATACAAACCAGTGTTATCGTCCAGTTGAGGTTGAAGAAGTCAAATATCAGATTGGATGAAATTGTAACCTATTATTGAACTCAGGTTGCAAGATTACCATATACAGACCTAATGTTCTCATCCAGGTGAGGTTTGAGAAGTCAAATATCATATTGGATGAAACTGCAACCTATTATTGAACTAAGGTTGAAAGATTACCATATACAGACCTAGTCTTGTCCTCCAGGTGAGGGTTGAGAAGTCAAATATCGATTGGATGAAACTGCAACCTATTATTGAACTCAGGTTTCAAGATTACCATATACAGACTCAGTGTTCTCGTCTAGTTGAGGTTTCAGATGTCAAATATCAGATTGGATGAAATTGCAACCTATTATTGAACTCAGGTTGCAATATTACCATATACAGACCTAGTGTTCTCGTCCACTGCAACCTATTATTGAACTCAAAGTTGCAAGATTTTCATATACATACCCAAAGTGTTCTCGTCCGGTGAGGTTTGTGAAGTCAAATATCGATTGGATGAAATTGCAACCTATTGTTGAACTCATGTTGCAAGATTACCATATACAGACCTAGTGTTCTCGTCTAGGTGAGTTTGAGAAGTCAAATATCAGATTGGATGAAACTGCAACCTATTATTGAACTCAGGTTGAAAGATTACCATATACAGATCTAGTGTTCTCGTCCAGGTGAGGTTTGAGAAGTCAAATATCATATTGGATGAAACTGCAACCTATTATTGAACTCAGGTTGCAAGATTACCATATACATACCCAGTGTTCTCGTCCAGGTGAGGTTTGAGAAGTCAAATATCATATTGATGGAACTCGCAACCTATTATTGAACTCAGGTTGTAAGATTACCATATACAGACCTAGTGTTCTCGTCCAGGTGAGGTTTGAGAAGTCAAATATCATATTGGATGAAATTGCAACCTATTATTGAACTCAGGTTGCAAGATTACCATATACAAACCTAGTGTTCTCGTCCAGGTGAGGTTTGAGAAGTCAAATATCAGATTGGATGAAACTGCAACCTATTATTGAACTCAGGTTGCAAGATTACCATATACAAATATAGTGTACTCGTCCAGGTGAGGTTTGAGAAGTCAAATATCAGATTGGATGAAACTGCAACATATTATTGAACTAAGGTTGCAAGATTACCATATACTGCACCCAGTGTTCTCGTCCAGTGTGAGGTTTGAGAAGTCAAATATAAGATTGGATGAAACTGCAACCTATTATTGAACTCAGGTAGCAAGATTACCATATACGAGACCAGTGTTCTCGTCTGTTGAGGTTTAAGAAGTCAAATATCGATTGGATGAAATTGCAACCTATTATTGAACTCAAAGTTGCAAGATTACCATATACGACCAATGTTCTCGTCCAGGTGAGGTTTGAGAAGTCAAATATCAGATTGGATGAAACTGCAACCTATTATTGAACTCAGGTTGAAAGATTACCATATACAGACCTAGTGTTGTCCTCTAGGTGAGGGTTGAGAAGTCAAATATCAGATTGGATGAAACTGCAACCGATTATTGAACTCAAAGTTGCAAGATTACCATATACAGACCCAGTGTTCTCGTCCAGTTGAGGTTTCAGAAGTCAAATATCAGATTGGATGAAATTGCAACCTATTATTGAACTCAGGTTACAATATTACCATATACAGACTTAGTGTTCTCGTCCACTGCAAGCTATTATTGAACTCAGGTTGCAAGATTTCCATATACATACCCATGTGAGGTTTGTGAAGTCAAATATCAGATTGGATGAAATTGCAACCTATTGTTGAACTCATGTTGCAAGATTACCATATACAGACCTAGTGTTCTCGTCCAGGTGAGGTTTGAGAAGTCAAATATCAGATTGGATGATACTGCAACCTATTATTGAACTCAGAGTTGAAAGATTACCATATACGACCTAGTGTTCTCGCCCAGTGAGGTTTGAGAAGTCAAATATCAGATTGGATGAAACTGCAACCTATTATTGAACTCAGGTTGCAAGATTACCATATACATACCTGGTGTTCTGGTCTAGGTGAGGTTTGAGAAGTTAAATATCAGATTTGATGAAACTGCAACCTATTATTGAACTCAAAGTTGTAAGATTACCATATACGCACCCCAAGTGTTCTCGTCCTGTGAGGTTTGAGAAGTCAAATATCGATTGGATGAAACTGCAACCTATTATTGAACTCAGGTTGCAAGATTACCATATACATACCCAGTGTTCTCGTCTGTGTGAGGTTTGAGAAGTCAAATATCGATTGGATGAAATCGCAACCTATGATTGAACTCAAAGTTGCAAGATTACCATATAAAGACCCAGTGTTCTCGGTCCGGTGAGTTTTGTGAAGTCAAATATCAGATTGGATGAAATTGCAACCTATTATTGAATTCAGGTTGCAAGATTACCATATACATACCTAGTGTTCTCGTCCAGGTGAGGTTTGAGAAGTCAAATATCAGATTCGATGAAACTGCAACCTATTATTGAACACAGGTTGCAAGATTACCATATACAAATCTAGTGTACTCGTCCAGGTGAGGTTTGAGAAGTCAAATATCAGATTGGATGAAACTGCAACATATTATTGAACTAAGGTTGCAAGATTAACATATACAGACCCAGTGTTGTCGTCCAGGTGAGGTTTGAGAAGTGAAATATCATATTGGATGAAACTGCAACCTATTATTGAACTCAGGTTGCAAGATTACCATATACAGACCCAGTGTTCTCGTCCAGTTGAGGTTGAAGAAGTCAAATATCAGATTGGATGAAATTGTAACCTATTATTGAACTCAGGTTGCAAGATTACCATATACAGACCTAATGTTCTCATCCAGGTGAGGTTTGAGAAGTCAAATATCATATTGGATGAAACTGCAACCTATTATTGAACTAAGGTTGAAAGATTACCATATACAGACCTAGTCTTGTCCTCCAGGTGAGGGTTGAGAAGTCAAATATCAGATTGGATGAAACTGCAACCTATTATTGAACTCAGGTTTCAAGATTACCATATACAGACTCAGTGTTCTCGTCTAGTTGAGGTTTCAGATGTCAAATATCAGATTGGATGAAATTGCAACCTATTATTGAACTCAGGTTGCAATATTACCCATATACGACCTAGTGTTCTCGTCCATCGCAACCTATTATTGAACTCAGGTTGCAAGATTACCATATACATACCCAAAGTGTTCTCGTCCAAGTGAGGTTTGTGAAGTCAAATATCGAGATTGATGAAATTGCAACCTATTGTTGAACTCATGTTGCAAGATTACCATATACAGACCTAGTGTTCTCGTCCCAGGTGAGTTTGAGAAGTCAAATATCAGATTGGATGAAACTGCAACCTATTATTGAACTCAGGTTGAAAGATTACCATATACAGACCCAGTGTTCTCGTCCAGGTGAGGTTTGAGAAGTCAAATATCATATTGGATGAAACTGCAACCTATTATTGAACTCAGGTTGCAAGATTACCATATACATACCCAGTGTTCTCGTCCAGGTGAGGTTTGAGAAGTCAAATATCATATTGGATGGAACTGCAACCTATTATTGAACTCAGGTTGTAAGATTACCATATACATAACCAGTGTTCTCGTCCAGGTGAGGTTTGAGAAGTCAAATATCATATTGGATGAAACTGCAACCTATTATTGAACTCAGGTTGCAAGATTACCATATACAAATATAGTGTACTCGTCAGGGTGAGGTTTGAGAAGTCAAATATCGATTGGATGAAACTGCAACATATTATTGAACTAAGGTTGCAAGATTACCATATACACTCCATTGTTCTCGTCAGGTGAGGTTTGAGAAGTCAAATATCAGATTGGATGAAACGCAACCTATTATTGAACTCGGGTAGCAAGATTACCATATATGCACCCAGTGTTCTCGCATCCGTTGAGGTTTAAGAAGTCAAATATCGATTGGATGAAATTGCAACCTATTATTGAACTCAGGTTGCAAGATTACCATATACAGACCTAATGTTCTCATCCAGGTGAGGTTTGAGAAGTCAAATATCGATTGGATGAAACCGCAACCTATTATTGAACTCAAAGTTGAAAGATTACCATATACGACCTAGTGTTGTCCTCCAGTGAGGGTTGAGAAGTCAAATATCGATTGATGAAATGCAACCGATTATTGAAATCAAAGTTGCAAGATTACCATATAAAAACCAGTGTTCTCGTCCAGTTGAGCTTTGAAGTCAAATATCAGATTGGATGAAATTGCAACCTATTATTGAACTCGGGTTGCAATATTACCATATACGCACCTAGTGTTCTCGCCCAACGCAAGCTATTATTGAACTCAAAGTTGCAAGATTTCCATATACATACCCAGTGTTCTCGCCAGGTGAGGTTTGTGAAGTCAAATATCGATTGGATGAAATTGCAACCTATTGTTGAACTCATGTTGCAAAATTACCATATACGTGACCTAGTGTTCTCGTCTAGGTGTGGTTTGAGAAGTCAAATATCGATTGGATGAAACGCAACCTATTATTGAACTCGGGTTGAAAGATTACCATATACAGACCTAGTGTTCTCGTCCGTGTGAGGTTTGAGAAGTCAAATATCAGATTGATGAAACTCGCAACCTATTATTGAACTCAAAGTTGAAAGATTACCATATACAGACCTAATGTTCTCGTCTGGTGAGGTTTGAGAAGTCAAATATCGATTGATAAAATCGCAACCTATTATTGAACTCAAAGTTGAAATATTACCATATACAGACCTAGTGTTGTCCTCCGGGTGAGGGTTGAGAAGTCAAATATCGATTGGATGAAACCGCAACCTATTATTGAACTCAAAGTTGCAAGATTACCATATACGTACTCAAAGTGTTCTCGTCCAGTTGAGGTTTGAGAAGTCAAATATCGATTGATGAAACCGCAACCTATTATTGAACTCAAGGTTGAAAGATTACCATATACGAGACCTAGTGTTCTCGTCCTGTGAGGTTTGAGAAGTCAAATATCGATTGGATGAAATCGCAACCTATTATTGAACAAAGTTGAAAGATTACCATATACGCACCTAATGTTCTCGTCCGTGTGAGGTTTGAGAAGTCAAATATCGATTGGATAAAACTCGCAACCTATTATTGAACTCAAAGTTGAAATATTACCATATACGACCTAGTGTTGTCCTCCAGGTGAGGGTTGAGAAGTCAAATATCGATTGGATGAAACCGCAACCTATTATTGAACTCGGGTTGCAAGATTACCATATACGCACCTAGTGTTCTCGTCCGGTTGAGGTTTTGAGAAGTCAAATATCGATTGGATGAAATTGCAACCTATTATTGAACTCGAGGTTGCAATATTACCATATATACCTAGTGTTCTCGTCCACCGCAACCAATTATTGAACTCGGGTTGCAAGATTTCCATATACATACCCAAGTGTTCTCGTCCAGGTGAGGTTTGAGAAGTCAAATATCATATTGGATGGAACTGCAACCTATTATTGAACTCAAGGTTGTAAGATTACCATATACGGACCAAAGTGTTCTCGTCCGGTGAGGTTTGAGAAGTCAAATATCGATTGATGAAACTGCAACCTATTATTGAACTCAGGTTGAAAGATTACCATATACAGACCTAGTGTTCTCGTCCAGGTGAGGTTTGAGAAGTCAAATATCAGATTGGATGAAATCGCAACCTATTATTGAACTCGGGTTGAAAGATTACCATATACGAGACCTAATGTTCTCGTCCGGGTGAGGTTTGAGAAGTCAAATATCGATTGGATGAAACTGCAACCTATTATTGAACTCAAGGTTGAAATATTACCATATACAGACCTAGTGTTGTCCTCAGGTGAGGGTTGAGAAGTCAAATATCGATTGGATGAAATCGCAACCTATTATTGAACTCGGTTGCAAGATTACCATATACGCAAGACCAGTGTTCTCGTCCAGTTGAGGTTTGAGAAGTCAAATATCGATTGGATGAAACTCGCAACCTATTATTGAACTCAAAGTTGAAAGATTACCATATACGCAGACCTAGTGTTCTCGTCTGTGTGAGGTTTGAGAAGTCAAATATCGATTGGATGAAATTGCAACCTATTATTGAACTCAGTGAAAGATTACCATATACAGACCTAATGTTCTCGTCCAGGTGAGGTTTGAGAAGTCAAATATCAGATTGGATAAAACTGCAACCTATTATTGAACTCAGGTTGAAATATTACCATATACAGACCTAGTGTTGTCCTCCAGGTGAGGGTTGAGAAGTCAAATATCAGATTGGATGAAACTGCAACCTATTATTGAACTCAGGTTGCAAGATTACCATATACAGACCTAGTGTTCTCGTCCAGGTGAGGTTTGAGAAGTCAAATATCAGATTGGATGAAATTGCAACCTATTATTGAACTCAGGTTGCAATATTACCATATACGCACCTAGTGTTCTCGTCCACTGCAACCAATTATTGAACTCAGGTTGCAAGATTTCCATATACATACCCAGTGTTCTCGTCCAGGTGAGGTTTGAGAAGTCAAATATCATATTGGATGGAACTGCAACCTATTATTGAACTCAGGTTGTAAGATTACCATATAAAGACCTAGTGTTCTCGTCCGGGTGAGGTTTGAGAAGTCAAATATCGATTGGATGAAACCGCAACCTATTATTGAACTCAAAGTTGAAAGATTACCATATACAGACCTAGTGTTCTCGTCCAGGTGAGGTTTGAGAAGTCAAATATCGATTGATGAAACTGCAACCTATTATTGAACTCAAAGTTGAAAGATTACCATATACTGAGACCTAATGTTCTCGTCCTGTGTGAGGTTTGAGAAGTCAAATATCAGATTGGATAAAATCGCAACCTATTATTGAACTCAGGTTGAAATATTACCATATACTGCACCTAGTGTTGTCCTCCAGGTGAGGGTTGAGAAGTCAAATATCGATTGGATGAAACTGCAACCTATTATTGAACTCAAAGTTGCAAGATTACCATATACAGACCAGTGTTCTCGTCCAGTTGAGGTTTTGAGAAGTCAAATATCGAGATTGGATGAAACCGCAACCTATTATTGAACTCAAAGTTGAAAGATTACCATATAAAGACCTAGTGTTCTCGTCAAGGTGAGTTTTGAGAAGTCAAATATCGATTGGATGAAACTGCAACCTATTATTGAACTCAAGGTTGAAAGATTACCATATACAGACCTAATGTTCTCGTCCAGGTGAGGTTTGAGAAGTCAAATATCGATTGGATAAACCGCAACCTATTATTGAACTCGGGTTGAAATATTACCATATACAGACCTAGTGTTGTCCTCGGTGGTGAGGGTTGAGAAGTCAAATATCGATTGGATGAAATCGCAACCTATTATTGAACTCAAAGTTGCAAGATTACCATATAAAGACCTAGTGTTCTCGTCCAGTTGAGGTTTCGAAGTCAAATATCAGATTGGATGAAATTGCAACCTATTATTGAACTCAAAGTTGCAATATTACCATATACAGTAACCTAGTGTTCTCGTCCACTGCAACCAATTATTGAACTCAAAGTTGCAAGATTTCCATATACATACCCAGTGTTCTCGTCCGGTGAGGTTTGAGAAGTCAAATATCATATTGGATGGAACTGCAACCTATTATTGAACTTGTTGTAAGATTACCATATACAGACCTAGTTTTATCGTCCCGGTGAGGTTTGAGAAGTCAAATATCATAATGGATGAAACCGCAACCTATTAGTGAACTCAAGTTGCAAGATTACCATATACAGACCCAGTGTTCTCGTCCAGGTGAGGTTTGAGAAGTCAAATATCAGATTGGATGAAACTGCAACCTATTATTGAACTCAAGTTGTCAAATATCAGATTGGATGAAACTGCAACATATTATTGAACTAAGGTTGCAAGATTACCATATACAGACCCAGTGTTCTCGTCCAGGTGAGGTTTGAGAAGTCAAATATCGATTGGATGAAATCGCAACCTATTATTGAACTCGGGTAGCAAGATTACCATATACTGCACCAAAGTGTTCTCGTCCGGTTGAGGTTTAAGAAGTCAAATATCGATTGGATGAAATTGCAACCTATTATTGAACTCGGGTTGCAAGATTACCATATACAGACCTAATGTTCTCGTCCGTGTGAGGTTTGAGAAGTCAAATATCGATTGGATGAAAGCGCAACCTATTATTGAACTCGGGTTGAAAGATTACCATATACAAGAGACCTAGTGTTGTCCTCCAGGTGAGGGTTGAGAAGTCAAATATCAGATTGGATGAAACTGCAACCGATTATTGAACTCAGGTTGAAAGATTACCATATACAGACCCAGTGTTCTCGTCCAGTTGAGGTTTGAGAAGTCAAATATCAGATTGGATGAAATTGCAACCTATTATTGAACTCAGGTTGCAATATTACCATATACAGACCTAGTGTTCTCGTCCACTGCAAGCCATTATTGAACTCAGGTTGCAAGATTTCCATATACATACCCAGTGTTCTCGTCCAGGTGAGGTTTGTGAAGTCAAATATCAGATTGGATGAAATTGAAACCTATTGTTGAACTCATGTTGCAAGATTACCATATACAGACCTAGTGTTCTCGTCCAGGTGAGGTTTGAGAAGTCAAATATCAGATTGGATGAAACTGCAACCTATTATTGAACTCAGGTTGAAAGATTACCATATACAGACCTAGTGTTCTCGTCCAGGTGAGGTTTGAGAAGTCAAATATCAGATTGGATGAAATTGCAACCTATTATTGAACTCAGGTTGCAAGATTACCATATACATACCTGGTGTTCTGGTCTAGGTGAGGTTTGAGAAGTTTAATATCAGATTTGATGAAACTGCAACCTATTATTGAACTCAGGTTGTAAGATTACCATATACAGACCCAGTGTTCTCGTCCAGGTGAGGTTTGAGAAGTCAAATATCAGATTGGATGAAACTGCAACCTATTATTGAACTCGGGTTGCAAGATTACCATATGCAGACCAAGTGTTCTCGTCCAGGTGAGGTTTGAGAAGTCAAATATCAGATTGGATGAAACTGCAACCTATGATTGAACTCAGGTTGCAAGATTACCATATAAAGACCCAGTGTTCTCGTCCGGTGAGTTTTGTGAAGTCAAATATCAGATTGGATGAAATTGCAACCTATTATTGAATTCAAAGGATGCAAGATTACCATATACATACCTAGTGTTCTCGTCCAGGTGAGGTTTGAGAAGTCAAATATCAGATTCGATGAAACTGCAACCTATTATTGAACACAGGTTGCAAGATTACCATATACAAATCTAGTGTACTCGTCCAGGTGAGGTTTGAGAAGTCAAATATCAGATTGGATGAAACTGCAACATATTATTGAACTAAGGTTGCAAGATTAACATATACAGACCCAGTGTTGTCGTCCAGGTGAGGTTTGAAAAGTGAAATATCATATTGGATGAAACTGCAACCTATTATTGAACTCAGGTTGCAAGATTACCATATACAGACCCAGTGTTCTCGTCCAGTTGAGGTTGAAGAAGTCAAATATCAGATTGGATAAAATTGTAACCTATTATTGAACTCAGGTTGCAAGATTACCATATACAGACCTAATGTTCTCATCCAGGTGAGGTTTGAGAAGTCAAATATCATATTGGATGAAACTGCAACCTATTATTGAACTAAGGTTGAAAGATTACCATATATAGACCTAGTCTTGTCCTCCAGGTGAGGGTTGAGAAGTCAAATATCATATTGGATGAAACTGCAACCTATTATTGAACTGAGGTTTCAAGATTACCATATACAGACTCAGTGTTCTCGTCCAGTTGAGGTTTCAGATGTCAAATATCAGATTGGATGAAATTGCAACCTATTATTGAACTCAGGTTGCAATATTACCATGCCTACTGAGACCCTAGTGTTCTCGTCCACTGCAACCTATTATTGAACTCAGGTTGCAAGATTTTCATATACATACCCAGTGTTCTCGTCCAGGTGAGGTTTGTGAAGTCAAATATCAGATTGGATGAAACTGCAACCTATTATTGAACTCAGGTTGAAAGATTACCATATACAGACCCAGTGTTCTCGTCCAGGTGAGGTTTGAGAAGTCAAATATCATATTGGATGAAACTGCAACCTATTATTGAACTCAGGTTGCAAGATTACCATATACAAATATAGTGTACTCGTCCAGGTGAGGTTTGAGAAGTCAAATATCAGATTGGATGAAACTGCAACATATTATTGAACTAAGGTTGCAAGATTACCATATACAGACCCAGTGTTCTCGTCCAGGTGAGGTTTGAGAAGTCAAATATCAGATTGGATGAAACTGCAACCTATTATTGAACTCAGGTTGCAAGATTACCATATACAGACCTAGTGTTCTCGTCCAGTTGAGGTTTAAGAAGTCAAATATCAGATTGGATGAAATTGCAACCTATTATTGAACTCAGGTTGCAAGATTACCATATACAGACCTAATGTTCTCGTCCAGGTGAGGTTTGAGAAGTCAAATATCAGATTGGATGAAACTGCAACCTATTATTGAACTCAGGTTGAAAGATTACCATATACAGACCTAGTGTTGTCCTCCAGGTGAGGGTTGAGAAGTCAAATATCAGATTGGATGAAACTGCAACCGATTATTGAACTCAGGTTACAAGATTACCATATATAGACCCAGTGTTCTCGTCCAGTTGAGGTTTGAGAAGTCAAATATCAGATTGGATAAAATTGCAACCTATTATTGAACCCAGGTTGCAATATTACCATATACAGACCTAGTGTTCTCGTCCACTGCAAGCTATTATTGAACTCAGGTTGCAAGATTTCCATATACATACCTAGTGTTCTCGTCCGGTGAGGTTTGTGAAGTCAAATATCAGATTGGATGAAATTGCAACCTATTGTTGAACTCATGTTGCAAGATTACCATATACAGACCTAGTGTTCTCGTCCAGGTGAGGTTTGAGAAGTCAAATATCAGATTGGATGAAACTGCAACCTATTATTGAACTCAGGTTGAAAGATTACCATATACAGATTCAATGTTCTCGTCCAGGTGAGGTTTGAGAAGTCAAATATCAGATTGGATGAAACTGCAACCTATTATTGAACTCAGGTTGAAATATTACCATATACAGACCTAGTGTTCTCTTCCAAGTGAGGTTTGAGAAGTCAAATATCAGATTGGATGAAACGCAACCTATTATTGAACTCAGGTTGCAAGATTACCATATACATACCTGGTGTTCTGGTCTAGGTGAGGTTTGAGAAGTTAAATATCATATTTGATGAAACTGCAACCTATTATTGAACTCAGGTTGTAAGATTACCATATACAGACCCAGTGTTCTCGTCCAGGTGAGGTTTGAGAAGTCAAATATCAGATTGGATGAAACTGCAACCTATTATTGAACTCGGGTTGCAAGATTACCATATACAGACCAAGTGTTCTCGTCCAGGTGAGGTTTGAGAAGTCAAATATCAGATTGGATGAAACTGCAACCTATGATTGAACTCAGGTTGCAAGATTACCATATAAAGACCCAGTGTTCTCGTCCAGGTGAGTTTTGTGAAGTCAAATATCAGATTGGATGAAATTGCAACCTATTATTGAATTCAGGTTGCAAGATTACCATATACATACCTAGTGTTCTCGTCCAGGTGAGGTTTGAGAAGTCAAATATCAGATTCGATGAAACTGCAACCTATTATTGAACTCAGGTTGCAAGATTACCATATACAAATCTAGTGTACTCGTCCAGGTGAGGTTTGAGAAGTCAAATATCAGATTGGATGAAACTTCAACATATTATTGAACTAAGGTTGCAAGATTAACATATACAGACCCAGTGTTGTCGTCCAGGTGAGGTTTGAGAAGTCAAATATCAGATTGGATGAAACTGCAACCTATTATTGAACTCAGGTTGCAAGATTACCATATACAAATATAGTGTACTCGTCCAGGTGAGGTTTGAGAAGTCAAATATCAGATTGGATGAAACTGCAACATATTATTGAACTAAGGTTGCAAGATTACCATATACAGACCCAGTGTTCTCGTCCAGGTGAGGTTTGAGAAGTCAAATATCAGATTGGATGAAACTGCAACCTATTATTGAACTCAGGTTGCAAGATTACCATATACAGACCCAGTGTTCTCGTCCAGTTTAGGTTTAAGAAGTCAAATATCAGATTGGATGAAATTGCAACCTATTATTGAACTCAGGTTGCAAGATTACCATATACAGACCTAATGTTCTCGTCCAGGTGAGGTTTGAGAAGTCAAATATCAGATTGGATGAAACTGCAACCTATTATTGAACTCAGGTTGAAAGATTACCATATACAGACCTAGTGTTGTCCTCTAGGTGAGGGTTGAGAAGTCAAATATCAGATTGGATGAAACTGCAACCGATTATTGAACTCAGGTTGCAAGATTACCATATACAGACCCAGTGTTCTCGTCCAGTTGAGGTTTCAGAAGTCAAATATCAGATTGGATGAAATTGCAACCTATTATTGAACTCGGGTTGCAATATTACCATATACAGACCTAGTGTTCTCGTCCACTGCAACCTATTATTGAACTCAGGTTGCAAGATTTCCATATACATACCCAGTGTTCTCGTCCAGGTGAGGTTTGTGAAGTCAAATATCAGATTGGATGAAATTGCAACCTATTGTTGAACTCATGTTGCAAGATTACCATATACAGACCTAGTGTTCTCGTCCAGGTTAGGTTTGAGAAGTCAAATATCAGATTGGATGAAACTGCAACCTATTATTGAACTCAGGTTGAAAGATTACCATATACAGACCTAGTGTTCTCGTCCAGGTGAGGTTTGAGAAGTCAAATATCAGATTGGATGAAACTGCAACCTATTATTGAACTCAGGTTGAAAGATTACCATATACAGACCTAATGTTCTCGTCCAGGTGAGGTTTGAGAAGTCAAATATCAGATTGGATAAAACTGCAACCTATTATTGAACTCAGGTTGAAATATTACCATATACAGACCTAGTGTTCTCGTCCAGGTGAGTTTTGAGAAGTCAAATATCAGATTGGATGAAACTGCAACCTATTATTGAACTCGGGTTGCAAGATTACCATATACAGACCCAGTGTTCTCGTCCAGGTGAGTTTTTTGAAGTCAAATATCAGATTGGATGATACTGCAACCTATTATTGAACTCGGGTTGCAATATTACCATATACAGACCTAGTGTTCTCGTCCACTGCAACCTATTATTGAACTCAGGTTGCAAGATTTCCATATACATACCCAGTGTTCTCGTCCAGGTGAGGTTTGAGAAGTCAAATATCATATTGGATGGAACTGCAACCTATTATTGAACTCAGGTTGTAAGATTACCATATACAGACCCAGTGTTCTCGTCCAGTGTGGTTTGAGAAGTCAAATATCATATTGGATGAAACTGCAACCTATTATTGAACTCGGGTTGCAAGATTACCAAATACTGAGACCTAGTGTTCTCGTCCAGGTGAGGTTTGAGAAGTCAAATATCAGATTGGATGAAATTGCAACCTATTATTGAACTCAGGTTGCAAGATTACCATATACAAATATAGTGTACTCGTCCCGGTGAGGTTTGAGAAGTCAAATATCAGATTGGATGAAAGCGCAACATATTATTGAACTAAGGTTGCAAGATTACCATATACTGAGACCTAGTGTTCTCGTCCGGTGAGGTTTGAGAAGTCAAATATCAGATCGGATGAAACCGCAACCTATTATTGAACTCGGGTAGCAAGATTACTATATACTGGACAAAGTGTTCTCGTCCAGTTGAGGTTTAAGAAGTCAAATATCGATTGGATGAAATTGCAACCTATTATTGAACTCAGGTTGCAAGATTACCATATACGAGACCTAGTGTTCTCGTCCCACTAAGCAAGCTATTATTGAACTCAGGTTGCAAGATTTCCATATACATACCCAAGTGTTCTCGTCCGGTGAGGTTTGTGAAGTTAAATATCGATTGGATGAAATTGCAACCTATTGTTAAACTCATGTTGCAAGATTACCATATACGAGACCTAGTGTTCTCGTCCGGTGAGGTTTGAGAAGTCAAATATCAGATTGGATGAAAGCGCAACCTATTATTGAACTCGGGTTGAAAGATTACCATATACAGACCTAGTGTTCTCGTCCAGTGAGGTTTGAGAAGTCAAATATCAGATTCGATGAAACTGCAACCTATTATTGAACTCAGGTTGCAAGATTACCATATACATACCCAGTGTTCTCGTCCAGGTGAGGTTTGAGAAGTCAAATATCAGATTGGATGGAACTGCAACCTATTATTGAACTCAGGTTGTAAGATTACCATATACAGACCCAGTGTTCTCGTCCAGGTGAGGTTTGAGAAGTCAAATATCAGATTGGATGAAACTGCAACCTATTATTGAACTCAGGTTGCAAGATTACCATATACAGACCTAGTGTTCTCGTCTAGGTGAGGTTTGATAAGTCAAATATCAGATTGGATGAAACTGCAACCTTTGATTGAACTCAGGTTGCAAGATTACCATATACAGACTCAGTGTTGTCGTCCAGGTGAGGTTTGAGAAGTCAAATATCAGATTGGATGAAATTCCAACCTATTATTGAACTCAGGTTGCAAGATTACCATATACAGACCTAGTGTTCTCGTCCAGGTGAGGTTTGAGAAGTCAAATATCAGATTGGATGAAACTGCAACCTATTATTGAACTCAGGTAGCAAGATTACCATATACAGACCCAGTGTTCTCGTCCAGTTGAGGTTTAAGAAGTCAAATATCAGATTGGATGAAATTGCAACCTATTATTGAACTCAGGTTGCAAGATTACCATATACAGACCTAATGTTCTCGTCCAGGTGAGGTTTGAGAAGTCAAATATTAGATTGGATGGATCCTGAGTGGATTCTGCATCCTAATACGGAACTCTGCTTGCAAGATTGCCAAAAATTATGAAAATGCCCCTGCCAGAACAGGTGCATAAAATGGTGATTTCAAAAATAACGAAAATACCCATACCGAAGCAGGTACATTTTTCGGTGATTGCCAAAAATTACAAAAATACCCCTGCCGGAACAGGCGCATAAAATGGAGATTTCAAAAATAACAAAAATACCCATACGGAAGCAGGTACATTTTTCAGTGATTTCAAAAATTACGAAAATACCCCTGCCAGAATAAGCGCATAAAATTTTCCTTGATTTCAAAAAATCCGAAAATACCCTGCCGGAACAGGTACATTCCATTTTTAACAATCACAATCACAATCACACATACACACACATGTATATAATATATATATAATATCTGTTTTACATGGCACACACAAAATGTCTTCAAAGGGTGTGCTACAGGAAAACAGAAAAACAGAGATCACATCCTTATAGCGATGTCTGAACAAAAAATATACCGTCGCCGTATCATCCACATAACAATTTTTCTGTTTTGTTAACCAAAAAGTAAACCAAAAAGTAAACCAAAAAATATACCCCTAGTTATCACCACTAAGTATATATATACCAAAACATACCCGCAAAAAGTTAGTTCATCCATCAGCAGTTAGAATCCATCATCTTCATTCATCATCATCTGTGGAATCTTCCCCATACTCGTCATATCCATTCAATTCCTCAGATTCATCTTCTTCATCTACATCATCCTCTTCTTCCTCATCTTCATCCTATTCTTCCTCATCTTCATCTTCGTCGGTGACTTCACTTGTCTCATCTTCCTCATAGTCATCATCATCATCTTCTTCATCTTCAGCATCCACTAGTGCTTGAGCTTATTCCTCCTCTTCTGGATCAACATGCCCCGTGAGAAAGTCATTCCAATTGTCTGCTTCTATTTTTTCCCTCCAAATCAGCCTGCACGAGCTGCTCTACCTCCTCATCTGGTGAGTATGGCTCAGGCACATGCTGAAAAGGTTCCAAATATGGTTCAGCCTCTGATTCAGCATCAGATGCCAGCAAATCTACTTGTGGAGGATATCGCGGCATACTTGCTGCAAGTAATGCATGTGCACGACGAAACTATTCGTCTCTGAACTAGTCATACTCCTCTTGCAAAGCAGCTTCTTCAACAGCCTTCCTCCGGCGTGTCGCATCATCCTCTTTAACTTTGAGCCATATTTCATGACATGCGATGAAGTCGTTCACACGTTTCTGGATCTGTTTCAACTCTTCAGGGGTCATGAGCTCAATCAGTTTATAAGACTCAGCAAGAGGATCCTTGGAGCTTCCTGCCTCTGGTTCATCATCCGTACAACAGACCTTAGGCTTCTTTCCTTTCCTGTCTATCTCCCTCTCATGTGACGAATCAGGACTGTGGCTCCTCCTTGACGCCATACAACAGTGTATAAAAAGTATTGCTGCATAACAATTACTTTGGTGTTAAACAAGACCAAATACATTGCAAGAGAGACAACAATTTGCATTTTCATTCAAAAGCATATCAAATCTTAGAAACAACAACAGAAACAATCTACATTTTCACCCAAAAAACAGATCAAACCCTAGAAAAAAAAGTTAACAACCACCACAAAACTTAAATCAAACACATCTGCATAGTAGAATAATGTAATTTAAACAAAACCCATATCATGATTACACTTAATTCTTAAAGCAACCACACACCACCACAAACAAGTGTTCCCACTAGATAGTGTACCACAAAATAGAGTAACAAAAAAAATTAAAAAAATACATTAAGTGCTATTACACTGCTCTGCATTCTCTTTGCAACAAAGAAAAAAGGATCATTAAAAAGAGAATCCATTTTTATGCAATCATGCAGAGGAAGATGAAGAAAACAACACTTAAAAGAATACAAACCCATACCTGTGTAGATGAAGATTGAAGAGTATGGTTTATTCAAAGATTCAGAAGCAACTAAAATTGATGATTTTGCTGTTGTTTTCCCACTTACTTCAGCTTCTGAACTATTGAAGAGAAACTAATAACTGCTGGCTTTTTGTCTCTGAGTAGAAAACATAAACTACTTTCCCAAAGAAGATGATTATGTTGGGAAAAGGAGTGTTTGTTTGGTAGTGATAAAAGGAGATGTTGGGTGGAAACAATTTATTCTAACTTAAGGGCTGATAAAAAGTGGGGCGGAAACAATAAAGTAACTTACACAGGGATCTGTAAGCAAATATGTCTAAAATTGGAGGGGGGTGAAAAAAAAAACAAATTGTTATTCAAGACCAGCATTAATCTGATAAAATGCAAAGTAACTTGCAATTGGAATCTACATATATTCATGACCAGCATTATAAAGGAAACTTACTGATCGCATTTTTTATTTCTTTGTTCCAGGGATACGCTTTTGCTCTAGCAATTTACGTAGATGTGGTTCCTCTTGTAAAATATCTTGAAAAATGTCGCGACCTGGTATCTCTGCTTTGTCCACATCTGTAGTCATTCCTCTTGGCGTATGAATAACAACCCACCAATCTGGATGTTTCACGTCTATGGAGTAGAAAACTTGGGAAGCCTCTTCAGCGAGAATCACGGGCTCGTCCGAAATTTTGGTATGGCTTTTCAATCTTGAAAGATTTACCAAAGGAAAATCTGAATCCTGACAGATCTTTGTTCCATTCTCTACCTTCACCCAATCACAGTAGAAGACAGTTTCTTTAAATGTACCATAGTTCAACTCTAGGATTTGTCTGATCACCCCATACCACCGGGTTAGGTTAGTAACCGGACTTTTGTCCCTTTTCGAGCTCCTAAAAGTGGTCGATACAACCACAGTGACACCACTGTCGTGGGTCTTAGACTTTTCCTGGTTTGCTTGGGAACAAAAACTAAATCCATTCACACGGTATCTTTTTTACTCTTTCTGAGACACTGGACCTCTAACGTAACGCCACAAATCTGTATCCATTTTGTCTTCTGATCTAAGATATGAAAGCGAAAAGAAAATCAACACATCAGCATACTGAATCATTATTACGGTAACAAATAGGAGCGCCAATGCAAACCTTTTCATACAGCCAACTAAGGAACTTGGTTTGCATCTCGACTTCCTCCATTGCAACCCCATCAGTTTCACAATTCTAGCAATAATCCCTACATTTAGCATACATAGTATTAAAATCTAAATAGAATAACCCATTGTCCACATACAAACAGAACACGACCAACCAATACCTGTAATAAACATCGAGACCTTCTAGATCATTCCGAAAAATTACCCACCGACGTATTTGCATCCACTGAATAGGGCTCACCTAAACCGGCTTTTCATCAAGCAGAGAACCCACATCGCTGAATTCATATTCATCATTTAAGAAGGGCTCCAAATTTGCTTTGTGACCTCCTTAATCGGCATTTTTCATGTGCTCCATGGCAAATCTAAAACATTCATCCATTTCAGTCGACTTCGTAATTGACCCTTCAATGTATCTGCTGTTATTTGGGATGTTTTTGCACTCCTTCATTGCCCTGATTCAGTATGTACGTGTAAATTTCAGTACAAAAACAACAAAAATAAATAAAAATAAAGGACAAATGGTAAAATAGCAATTCACCTTTCGAATGGGTACATCTATCGATACCTAACAGGTCCACAAACTAAGGCCTCATCAGCCAAATGAACCATGTTGTGCACGCTTATATCAAAAAATCCAGACGGGAAATACTTTTCGAGCACACACATGGCCTCTGCAATCATCCACTTAGCCTGGTTCAGATACTCTCTGCTAACCACCTTTGAGCACAAAATTCTAAAATACAAACTGACTAGTTGAAGCGCAGTACGCAAGTCTTTCTCTTCTGGAAAGGCATGTTGAAGCAGAACAGGTAATAAGTACCCCATAATCACATGGTAGTCATGTGACTTCAAGCTTCTCAAGTTCAATTGCTACATATTGACATTGTTATTTATATTCGACGAAAAGCCTGTGGGAACTTTCAGATCTTTAAGAATCTGACAAAAATCGGTTTTCTCTTTTTTTGCTCAAAACAAACAGCGGAACCATCTCTACTCCTTTCTTTGTTTTCTTCTTTTTCCACTCTTTAAAGTGTAGTTTATTCTCCTTTAATTTGTCACGATTATTCCATGCAACAATAGCCTTATTATCCTTATCAAAGATAGTGTAGATAATGTGTTCCATGACGTTCTTTTCCGTGTGCATCACATCGACACAATGCCGTATAGTCAAGGCACAATACGACTCAAGTTCCCAAAGAATACACTTCTTGAAGAAAGCACCTGTGACAAGCTCAGAATCATCTTCCTCTTCATCAGACTGATATCTCTTTCGTTTACTTGTCTTGCGGACCACTAACTTACCAGGTTCGTAATGAACATCGGCCAACTTTTCAAGCGACTGCGCTCCTGTTAGTCTCAGTGGTGCAATTTTATGCTCCTGTGTCTCTAATCCGAAATAAGTCCCATCCCTAAATGGGTGCCTTGACTTAAGGAATATACGATAGTTAGTGTACACAATCTTGCTGCCGTAACCTAGATGAGTACTTCGAGTTTTCTGCTGCGCGTAAAAACACACGCACAGTAGCCATGAGTGGTACATCCACTTAAAACACCTTGAGCAGGCAAGTCATGAATGCCAAACATCAGAGTTGCTTTCAAAGTAAAATACTCCCTTTTCAAAGAATCAAAAGCTTGTACACCTTGATGCCAAAGTTTTTTTAGCGTGTTGACCAGCGGCCGCAAAAAACATCAATGTCTTTACCAGGTGACTTACGCCCAGGTATCAACAGAGTCATCATTTGGAATTCAGACTTCATACACATCGAAGGCGGAAGATTATAAACCACAAGGATCACAGGCCAACAACTCCAACTCAAAGTCGTACACCATGAGAATTAAACCCATCTGTTGATATTCCAAGCCAAACATTTCTTCCTTCCGCGGCAAACAACGGAAAATTCAATTTCATTTTTGCCCACTGAGATGAATCGATTGGATGACGCATATATTCAGATGAAACTTGTGCTCGATCGTGCCACAGCATTGCGTCTGATATCCAAGGTAGAGAATACATTTTCTTTAGTTTTTCGTCTACAGGAAAGTATCTCAGCACTTTGCAAGGTTCATTTGTCACCACATCTTTGGTAGCTTTCGACTTAAACCTCGGAGTTTTGCATACCGGACACTCTATTAAATCCTCATTCTGCTCGTAATACATAATACAATGATTCTCACAAGCATGAATAGCCTTCGCTTTCATCCCCAGATCCTTAAGCATTGACCTCATAGCATCATAGTTTTTGGGCAACTTGTTAGGTTTCGAAATCCACTCTGTTAACAAATCCAACAAACTGTTGACACAGTTACCCGAAATTTTATAAATTTTCTTCACATTATGCAGTTCTACCATAGCAGAGAGGATTGTGAGATTGTCTTCACACCCAGGGTATAACTTCTCTGCCGATAACGATTTGTACATATTATAACGCTTCTCGACATCTGGATCTTCTAAGGGTGATTCTTCAATTTGTGTTCCATCATGGTCATGATGAATACCAAAGGAAGAGTCAATAAAATCATTCAAATTCAAACAATCTAATTGCTTATCAGGCGTTTCTTTGACTACGACCTTCCCCTTAGAACGACTTGTTAAAGCACCATCCTTTCTCTCACCATGTAAGCTCCAGCTGGTGTATGTCTTGTCGACACCATGCCCAAACAAATGGGTCTTAACAATCGAGAATCCAAGTGGATGTCTATTTTCACACTTCCTACAAGGGCAAGCACACATTTTCTATTGCAGAAGTACCATTTGCTATTGCAAAATCAATGAATTTTCTAACCCCTTCTCTGTATTCTGGGTTATAAATGTCTGTTATGCGCATCCAAGATTTATCCACAAAGTTTGACATCCTACAAACAAGTAAAGTACTATGTCTTAGTAACCTAAGTTTATCAACTAAACCTAAAAATGTCACAGATTTATCAACACACCACAATAGAATACAATTCACAACAACATCAATTTCTAAAACTAATAAACCCCAGATGTTGAAAAACTGTCGATTAAGAAAACAATGAAAAGAAATACCTTAATAATTAGCTGAAGATAACCCAGGAGAATCGATAGATTCAGAAATTTTAATCAAACTCAATCCTTCTGTGATAACTCGATTAAGCTTAAATCTTTAATGAAATCGACGAGTCATAGAAGAATCGGTTGAATCAATTTTGTTGATGAAGCTTCCTGCAACTGAATCTCAAATTGAATCTGATGAATTTTCTGGTGAAATCGATGGCGGCTGCGGATATACCAAGAAGTCGGTGAGGTGTGAAATAAATGGAGGTGAAAGATATAAGATGTAGTAATGTCTCAACCGTTTTACTATCAACGCATTAAGTTGTTTATCTACCTCCCAACTTCCAGACATTTTAAATGAAAAACTAATTTCATATGATTTTAAATTTTTTTTCGGATTTTAATTTTGTTTTCTGATTTTCGGTAATTAAAATGAAGATTTATAATGGGAAAAAAAATGTTGGAGATAAAAGCCAGAATCGTTGGGAGGCTGGGTAGCCCTTGAGTGTGAGATGAAATTAGGAGCTGATAGTAGTAACAGAGGGGCTAATAGTAGTAATGAAGGGTAACAATGTAACTTGGCATTTTAAGTTGAGGATAGGAAGGTAATTACCCACAACCCTCCCGAAACTCTGTAACAGATACCAATTATTGCAACGATTATCCGACGTTACAAAGTTTCCAACGTCGATACGACGTTACTGAATAAATATCCGTTACAAAACCGGGCATTACAAACCCATGATTTCGTGTAGTGAATGTGAGGAATCCAAGAGTTGTTCCTTCAAATTCTCAGAAGTTTTCTGGTGTTCTTGAAGATTTGAAGGAAACAAGGAAGGAGATTCAGCAAATAAAGGCTTTTGTTATGAGAACTCTCGAAATTTAGAAGACCCTGGTTCGACATCATCAGCCTAGAAGGTTTGTTGGAATTGACTCCTTTCTCCACGAACCTTATGTACCTATGGTTGTTGACGACAAGGAGTTCGGGGACGATAAAGAATTCTTCAGAGGTCTCAATATCTAGTAAATCTTCTTATGAGAATTTATTTCTTGTGTTTTTAGAAGAATAACTAGGGTTTGGAATAGCCATTATTGTGAGTACACATAACTATGTCCAACGTTTTCATCTTCATGTTTTTAGATTTATTTATTTAAATTCTAAGTTTTTTTGGAAGATGATTTTTGCAATTTTAATCTTTATGATTTTATATATTAAAAATTGTTATGGGATATGTTGTTTACGTCCGTGAACCTGTGATGATTGTCCCATACTTGTTAAAAAGTTATCTCTACTATATCTACTATGTCGGTATGAAAGTATTGATAAAAGATAGAATGAACTTTTGACTAGCAAAAGTTGATGCTTCTTTTTTCTCCTCTCTCTCTCTCTCTCACTCCTTCTTCTCCAACAAACTCATCAAGAACAACCCTTTCTCTGCTCATATCTAGTCCATTTTTGGACTGGATCTGAGCAGATTTCTTCATTATTTCTTGTCGATCTCCGATCCACATTTTTGCACATACTGTGTTGCTCCGTAAGTTCTCTTATGTCGAGCATGACCAATTGATTTGATCATTTTTTTGTGGTTGATTCAATTGAGATTGTTGGATTCCAAATTCATGTTTTCATGTGATTTGGTTATATCCAAAGAAATCCTTCTTTTCTTATAAAAGCAAGGTCGCCTTTGTTGTTCTTTCGGGAATGACATATTATGGGGGAGAGTTCTTAATTGAACTTGTGCTTAATTGCCAAATCTTTGTGGGGAGTGCGCTGTGGAATATTATAGGGGTTATCTTGTATCTTTATAAACTCCTTGATGAATGCATTTAGCTTCGGATTTATGATTGCATCTAAATAAGTTGGTATGCTATTCTCTTTTGGTCATGAAGTATCTCTATGAAAATTTCATGAGGATCCCACTAGTTTTCGTACCTTTGCCAATTTATATTGACAAAAAGGGGGGAAATTAATGTGTAGTTTCATACTACAAATACATATGGTTTACGGATCATTATGTAAGGGGGAGTAGTTTTCATGTTGAGATGAAGTATTGACTAAGGGGGAGTGATACATATCACCATAGTATTGTTGTCAAAGTTGTGATACAATTGAACTTTGATGTTGTGTTGTTGATGGTGGATTTTCAACAAAGGTCAAAACCGTAAAATCATGAGGCATGTTTCGACACGACTTTCAGGCATGCAACGATTCATATTTTACGAAGCCATGATGAATATGTTTTCGAAAATCCCCACTAGCTGAGCGATTCGATCCCTAGCATTTTATCATGCCCTCTATGCAGAATAACATAATTGGGCGGTTCTCCGTAGATTGAGAGCTTAACGCCTTCAAGACGTCGGTGACACTCATTGTTCCCTGACTGCAGGAGAAATACCCCCCCTCCACATAGAAGAATAGTTGGGCGGCGGACGCCTTCAGGACGTCGGTGACACTCACCGTTCCCTGACTATGTGGAGAGACCGTGCATAGATTCAGGCGGTTCTCCGTAGATTGAGAGCAGTAACGCCTTCAGGTCGTAAACAACACTTGTGACTCCCTGACTATGCACCATTTAGAATGGATGTGACGCTTTAACTGGCTAATATATTTTCTGTAATAGATTAATTCTGTTGTGACATTCAACACTGAATTCCCAGAATGATCTATTATTGCTCCTATTCCATGGTCGAATCCACGGCCTGATCCCATGGAATGGCAATATCAATTGCTCCTATTCCATGGTCGAATCCACGGCCTGATCCCATGGAATGGCAATAATTATTGTTCTGATTCCATGATCAAATCTACGACTTGATCTCACGGAATGGCAATAAACTACTATATTATCTCATTATTCCAATTTCATGATCGAATTCATTGCTAATATCATGGAATGGTAATAGATAATTTTAATACTCCGATTCTATGGTCGAATCCACGATCCCATGGAATGGTAGTGCCTGCTTTATTATTCCAAGTTCATGGTCGAATCCACAGCTGATCCTATGAATTGATAATAAATGACTACTCATTTTATTGTTCCGTTTCATGAACTATTCTACACTGAATTTCATGAATTAGCAATAAATACCCTACCAACGGGCATCTGGATCATGTGAGTAAACCCCACAAAAATGGTGTAAGTGTACTCGACAATGATGCACGATTGAGCAACCGGATGCACAAACGAGCATCCAAAAATATGGACAGATGAGGAATCCTACGCAAAATAGGAGAAAGCAATAATTTAAATAAAATAATAAGAGGCGCCCAGGGCCCGGGCCCACCGGTCGGCCGGCCATGCCCTAGCCGTGACCGGTCCCATGCCTCTTCCATTATTTTGCCCTATTTTGTTATTTTCATGAACTCATGAAAAACTCCTTCAATTTAGCAACTTTCCTTGTTTGTGCAAAACTCATGAATTTCCCATAACTTCATGGATTCAAGAAATAATATTATAAAATAGGGAAAGATGTGCGGGACCGAGCAACCTAGCCGGACGGCCATGCCTAAGCCGTGGACGGTCCCACACCTCACAATCCCTAGCCTTTTATAATTCCCTAAACTCATGAAACTCCTCTGTTTCAACAAAAACTCATGGATTCTCCATAACTTCATAGAATAATATAAAATTAGGGAAAGGTGTGCGGGACCGGGCAACATAGCCGGCCGGCCATGCCCTAGATGTAGCGGGTCCCACACCTTGCAATCCCTAGTCTTTTATAATTATTATTTTCCTAAATTCATGAAACTCCTTGGTTTGAGCAAAAATCATGATTTCGTCATAACTTCTCAAATTTAGCTCAAATCATGAAAAACCAAAAGCCAACAGGTCACACGACCAGCTAGCCTCTCACGGAAATTTTAAATGTTAAAATACTCTTATTTTAATATTTACAAAATATTGATCAATTGAGCATACATGCTCATTCCAACAAAAATCAAGAATTTCAGTCAAGATGAAACTCTTCTGAAAATTTATAATGTTGCTCGAACGCACATCAGAAAATACTGAAACTCTCAGTACGGAGACACGGACACCACGGCAACACGTGCATGCCTTCATGACCGACCAGAGTCATTCCTAGGGCTTGCACAAAGCCGGTCCCACGCGTTTTCATAATTCTGACCTAATTTGCTCAATTGCTCATATTGGGCCCAAACTCTCTTCAACCAACCTGGGGATTGCTCAAACGACCAACAACCGGTCCCGTGACTACCAAGAGCCGGTCCCATGCTCTCTTGGTTGGTCCCCATTTTTTATACCTAGATTTTATCACCTAATGCTGAACCCAGCAATGTTTTAACAAATGATGAAACCGGCATTTAATCATCATTCTATCACCGACAGTTCAACTCGGAACCCTGGTGCACGCTCACTCGAGCACTGTGCACCACATGGACGCCCATCATCCCATGTGGTCGGTCCCTCTATCACTCATGATCTATTTTCAGTGATTCATCAACTATGATCTGAAATTAGGGTTTTGAATAAATGTTCTACGAATCATCATTCTGAGCAAGATTCAAACACTAATGAATTTATATTGATTCAACAACCAGCATATGAATTAATCATATAATATTTGGTAATCTACCAATATTTTAATATTTTATTAGGTCACGTTACCAATAAATATTTCGTCGAATTGAGCAACACTTGCTCAGTTGCTCAAATATTGATCCAGCTATCAATATTCAGTAATTTATCAGTAATTTGTCGAGTTGAGCAATACTTGCTCAATTGCACGTCAAATTATCAATATTCAGTATTTTGTCGAATTGAGCAACACTTGCTCAGTTGCTCAAATATTGATCCAGCTATCAATATTTAGTAATCAGTAATTTGTCGAATTGAGCAGTACTTGCTCAGTTGCTCGAATATTGATCCCACTATCAATATTCAGTAATTTGTCAATAATTCGTCGAATCGAGCAATACTTGCTCAGTTACTCGAATAATCCACATATATTCAGTAACTCATCAATATTCAACTTATTTCTTAGTTTCTCGAATAATCGACATATATTCAGTAACTCATCAATATTCAACAACTCGTCGAATTTACAAAATTTGCTCAGACGAGCAACATTAACATTCATGAATCGTTGAGCATTAACATGCTCGATTCAACAAAACCTAGGCTCATTGTCTAATCAGTCAACAACTGACAAACTAAATACACGTCTGTCATGCAGACTCCACGATTCATGAGACATCAATCACGTCAAATTGGGGGATAACAACTAGGGTTTTGGTCTGGCGGCCTACAACACGTGGATTTCATCCACGACGAGAAATGTGCGTAAGTTGTGTAAACGGTTGAAGGAGTTAGAAAAGTAGTGGGTGCACGATTCGTCAAGTCTCCACACGACATGGAACTGACTTTACCACGATCTTCCACTTGCCCACTCTTCCACTCATGAAACCGTCACACTTACAGGGATGAAGGTGTTCACAACTCTGACAATATAAATAAGTCTCTGAATCCATGATTAAAAACAACGAATGATCACTAGCTATCAGCAATCGTCCACACAAAATTTCTCGAGTAACTACTCTCAAGAATTCATCAATCTATCAGAACTTATTCGAACTCAACAGTTCACCAATTATTGCAGAAACCTTCAACACATCTACAATCCTTGATCATCATTGATTCCACACAATTCTCAGCTTCCCTCTTACAAATCAACCCATCTCCCTCTTTGCGGCCGAGCTGACTCTGAAATGGCCATTGACTTGGTTTAGGCCGGAGTCCTACAGATTAATCTCTCGAATCTAAGCACTCCTTTTGCAGTGCATCTGTGTGAGGTTAAGCAGTTTGCTCGGTTCGAGGAGTCTCGACACTCTCGTCTCTTCATTTCCCCCAAAAAATAGCAAACCGTTTTTTCCCCATCTATAGATTGGCTACCACAGTGGGAGATTAATCTCTCGGTTGCAATATCAAACTCTCACAAAAGGGTTGATCTTAGGTCAGGTTCAGTCACCAATCCCAACACAAATAATGCTAGCACTAGCAACAATGGTGGTACTCCAGAAACTACTCCTGCTTCCAACATCGGTGCTGGTGATACCACTCCTCCGCAAACCAACATTGGAGACAATCCTCTCTTCGGCCGGTCTCCCGAAGAAATTAGAGAAAACCCACCTACCATAGGTGATCTCATGAAGGTGCAAGAAACTCTTTCCAAGAATCAGATTGACATGGCTAACACATGGAAAGAGCTGTGCAATTATCTCAAAACTCTCACTGACAAGATGTCAGAGAAAGCTCAGAAGAAAGGAAAAACCAAAGAAACATCTCCGGCTGCTAATCCTGAAGTCACTCCGATCCATGTAGTAGATGATGATGAGGTGCACAAAGCTGCAGATAATCCACCAACAAAGGAACCTGCAGGCTTCATCACTCGTGAGGACCTGGAACGCTTCATGGGGGATCGAGGAAAAGACAAAGCATCATCTGTTCATCGTCATCAACCTTTGTATCCTGCTTCTACACAAAGAATTCCTCTCCCTAAAGGCTGCACCTCCCCAACATTCACACTGTACAATGGAACAGGGAACGCTTGAGAACACATCTTTCTATTCCTGGAGGCACTAGGAGAGCACGAACAAAATCATGTCGTCCGTCTAAAAGAATTGTCGAAATCTTTGACAAGCCGAGCATACACCTGGTACAACAACATTGTACCTGGGAGCATTGATAGTTGGGGAGAAATGGTTAATGCCTTCTACAGGAAATACTTCTTCGTATCAGAGCATATTACTCTCTACGACTTAAGAAGAATGTCTCAGAAGATCAATGAACATCCGAACGATTATGTGAAGAGGTTCAGAGTCCAAGCTTTGGATTGTCATGACCCTAATGTCACTGAACAACAACTGGTGGACTTGTGCATCAACGGAATGATCCCAGTCTACAGAGCCTTGCTGGAAAATCTCCGGTTCCATACTTTCTTAGAGCTTCATGAAGCAGCCAAACGATCAGTGACTACTGTACTTGCTTTACTGTAAAGAGCAAAGTGTGTAAGGTGGAGGAACTTTGAAGCAGCCGACGCCTAGTCAACAATCAGTATAATCTCCAGCCTTCAACAAACGTTGTTGCCGGAAGGAATGAAAGGAAAGCCGAGAAACGGCATCAGAGCGCTTCTCCAAACATCCCAAGCTCCTCTGAAGGCGTGAAGAAAAGATTGTAGTTGCAGGAAATCCCACACTACACCCCTCACAAGAATCCACACAATCAAATCATTTTAAGATGAACAATTATAATTTTTATTGATCAAACTCCAAAAATGTTACAAGATGAAAAGGAGATAAGCTAAAGAATTACAATCACTCTAAACTTTCTCTCTCTTAATGACTTGCTCAACACTCGAAAGAGATCTCCCTCCTCTAAAGTCTACTCGGCCCTTTATATAGGACATTACATAGTGGATGACAGCTAAGCTGTCCTTTATTTTCGGATCTGGCTTGCGATATCCTCGCAAGTGTATATATGTTAGATCTCGCGATACTCCTCGATTTCGCTACATATTCATATCTTTCTTGTATTTAGGTTGTCGTCATCCGTTACGTCGTTTTTATTCCAATCCTGCGATGTCTTCGCAGTATGTCGTTTATTGATTTCGCGAGAGTCTTGGTGTTGCGATATTCTGATCCTACATCTTGCCTCTTCTCATGTCTTCTCTGCGAAGGAGTGAACGTCATGAGAACTAGTACTTTCAAAACGCCGCGGCCGTTCATTTCTTTCCTTTAATTTTCTGTCGACAGGCTTCCGTGAATCCAGCATAACTGCTTACACGTGTTACATATTCCCCTTTTTACCGGCACATTAAATGCTAACCGGTCATCCTTTTCTTGTCTATTTAAGAAGAGATCTATCAAGGATATCTTTCTTTTCTTTTACTTCATCTTCTTCATCTCTGCATTCTTTGTGAATTCTTTATTGTCTGCAACTTTTTGCTGTTGTTCATCTTGCTGTAAATCTTCTCTGCTACTGTTCTTATGGAGCCATCAAGGTTGGTAGATTCAACTGCATGTGATCTATTTGAACTCTTCTACTGAGATTACTTTATTTGATTTTGTTCATCTCTGATTAATTCCCTTATTGTTTCTGTTTTAGTAAGAACGTCTTTGTTACCAAATTCACAGTCCAAAATCCTAAAACATCCAAGGGTTCGCAACCAAAATCCGTTGTACACAAGAGAAAGCCTGCGAATAGCAAGGTATTAAGAAACATTTACTCTTCTAATAACAATATTGTTGCCTCTGTTTCTTATTTAACTTGTGATTCGCAGGATGACAAAAACGTCGATAGATCCCCCAAAAGATCTCGTCGTTCTAAAAATGTTGAAACTTCTGTTCCTTTTCCTATATTTAAGCTTACAACTCCTCCTGCGATATATTCGCGAGATAAATCAACACCTCCTGCGATATCATCGCAAGATAAATCTACTCTTGCCATCTGCGAAAATGTCGCTGCTGATTTTCCTCCTATGCCTGAGTTTTCCATAGATGAAGTTCCTCATGATAGTCCTGTTGTGAATGATCCCTTTTCTTCTTCTACTATCGATGCCTCTGCCTTTCCCCCAGTCATTAACCTTCATCAGATTTCATCTTCACATGATATTCCTGCGACGAAAGACGATTCAACTCCCCCCTCTTCTGTCGTCATTACTTCTTCAACCGAATCTATCCCTCTTACTAAGGAAAATCTGGAGGGGATGGATGTGGCTTTCAAAGTTTTATCAGGTATTATGAATGACGCCAAGAAGACCTCCGTCGATCCTATCAAGTCTAACGTCTGCGAAATTTTGAGTAAATACTTTGGTTCTGATAGAATTTCGCAAACATCTTTAGAGCAAGAAGTTAAAATTTTGAAGAACAATCTCCAAGCCATGACTGCAAAGTGTGACACTCTCCGTCTTGAGAATCAAAAACTTCAAACTGTCTCACTGGATCGTGATATTCTTCGCAAGAAGAACGAAGAATTAAAAGGTACAACTCCCCTCCCATTTCTTTTTTATTTTTTTTTTTTTTTATTCTTCAAGCCCTTGTTCGCCCTTCAAGATTTGAACCAGAAGCGAAAAATGGAGATATATCAGTTGGAATCTGTTGTTGAAGAAACTCGAATGGATAGAGACGTTTGGATGGAGCAATATAACCAATTAGATAATCTTCATAATACTCTGTTGATCAAATAGATAATCTTTCTAAAGAAAATGCTGACTTAGTTCAGAAGCAAGGCTCATTAAGTAGTGAATTATCTCGCCTCTCTTACTCTTTGACTACAGCTAATTTGGAGTTGGAAACTTTATCAGATGAAAATGGAACTCTTTCTCAAGAGAAGCGAGCTCTGTTAAACAAGGTGGTGATTTCCTCGCAACAACTTGATGTCTGTCAAAAAATGTGTAAAGAACAAGAACGATCTCTCTGTTCGCTGAGAAGTAAACTCGAAGAATTTACTGTTGAGAGGGATAAACTTATCCAAGGTAGAATAACTTTAAATATAAAAACAAGGCAACTCAAGGATCAATATTCCAAGTTAGAAGAATCCTACTCTTCTCTTGCGAAGGAAAACGCCTTACTTGTTTCTAACGAAAAGAGCTTGCGATCTCGACTGAAAGGTTTGGTTGGAGATAATTTTGACAGTGCCATGAATCATTTGGAGAATAGTTGTTTGGCTTTAACCCAATATCTTATCTCGCAAAAGGAAGGTAGTCATGATATTTGACTACCTTAATCAATTTGTTTTCTTGAATTTATGGTATTTTCCTTGCGAATTCAAGAAAAATCTGAATTATTTTCTATACTCTTTATTTTTGCAGAATCCGAGAAAAATCTTCACTCCTCCATTTCCACTTTGAAATATGACTATGCCAAAATTCGCAAAGAAAATGGACTGCTCGCTGCTTCTCTTGCTCGCTCTCGCGATCGGGCAGAAAGAAGATTCGACTATCTGGCTTACTCTAAAGATATAGAGAGTAGGAATCATCAGAAAGCACTCCTTCGCCAATTTCACCTCAAAGCTGAAGTTCTTGTGAATGATGTCTTATTGTCCAAATCTCTTGATCCTGTATCTGTCGAACCTCTGGAAGTAGGTGATGATGAAATTCCTAACCCTCCTGATAGTGATTATGATTATGAAAGTGGCGAAGATTCCGCAAATGAAGAGGTGATTCCACCTAATGAAGTTGTCAATAATAATTTAGTTGAAGGAGGGTCTGGCGAAAATGCAATAACTGGCGAAAGTGTGGAAGTTGGTGAGGCTAATAAAATTGTTGAAGAACATCCAGTATCTCCTTCTGGCGAAAAAATTGATATTGAGAATTGAACTTTTCTTGTAATTTTACTTCTTGCATTGTTACTTCTTTATGTACTTCAATCACCTTTGAGATGTATTTACTCGTTTATTATTCTTCTTTCTTGCATGGAAGACAATCTTTGATGTTTAACAATTCACATTTTGTTTTCCATTATCTTTTTTGCGATGAAAGATCTCTGTTACTACATTCAAACTGTTTATGTGAATTTTTTCATTGCGACAAGATCGCAGGACGTCCTTACATTTTCATTTGATGACCCATTGATCTTGCCTTATCATTTCTCTTGTGTGGTCTTATTTTGCCTTCCTAGTTAAAGGTATTATTTTGCCACCTCTCATTATTGCGACAAAATCGCAGGATGTCTTTACACTTTCATGTAATGACCCATTGATCTTGTCTTATCATTTCTTTAGTATTATTGCCTCTGCAGGATATTTTTCTTGCGACAATATGACAGGCCTAAATATCCTTGCGAACATAAAGCCCCATGACATTTCCGTCTTTGCGACGAAATCGCAGGACGTCTTTACATTTGCATGCAATGACCCATTGATCTCGTCTTATCTACTCTTTTGTATTTTTGCCTCTTCAGGATTGTTGCATAAATATGACAACCCTTGATACTCCCGTGAGTAAGAAGCCTCATGATATTTACATCTTTTTTGACACTATCAGCTCCCTAATGGAGGGTGCCGCCCTTATCTTCCCCCTGGTTGCCCCTTCAAGGAGGCTTACTTCTGCCATACAAGGCTAGCTCCTCCCATCCGCTCTTAACAACAACCAGTTGTTTTCGCAGCCTCTTATCCCTTTTGCTTATAGGGCTTATGGTTACGAGACTGCACCCTAAGTGGAGTTTTCTTCGGGCCGAGTGAAAAGATAAGCCGAGACTTGCCAAGAATGGCCGAGACACTTCAAATGTCCCAGGCACCCTTGGCTCAACCGTGTACCTCGGCGCCTTGGTCAAATGCGACTCCTTAGAAGAGACTCCTTAGAAGAGATCCCGATTCATGACTCGGAGTTCCAGGGGGGTGTAACCTTTTCGTCCAATCTAAGTCACTAGCTTAGATTGAAAATCCAAGGTATCTCTCCGGATGGGTTTTATTACCCCCAATATTCATGACTCAGGTTCCAGGGGCGGTGTAACCTTTTCCCCGAGCCATGCTACAGATACCCCCTTACATGACGCACTTTAGGTACTTTGACTCTTACGAAATTTTATTCGCGAACTAGGGTGTACGCCATGAAGGTTCGTCTCATTTTGATTATTTTGTCAATTTTTCTTTATATGTAATAGGTACCCCCTACTATGACGCACTTTAGGTTCTTTTGCCTCTTGCGAAATTGTGTTCGCGAACTAGGGTATACGCCATAGTAAGTTCACCACTTTTTGATTATTTTGTTGATTCTTCTGTATATGTAAGCTCTTTTGTAATTTTCAGTCTCGTAACCATAAGCCATATAGGTATAAGGGATAAGAGGCTTTGAAAACAACGGTTGTTGTTAAGGCCAGGATGGGAGGAGCTAGTCTTGATCTTTGATAATGTTCTTTATCTTCTCGGCAAGAATCACTTCCAAAGAAGATATTCACCAGTGAACAACAAGAATCTTCACCAAAAATGGAATAATAACTTCGCATGAACAGAGGCAATAATCTTCACCAAAAATGGAATAATAACTTCGCATGAACAGGTACTTCTTATACGCTTATTCACTTGCAAAGTTTGAACTTCGCAAAAGAATAGAGCATTGCATGAGGCAAAGAACATGGAGCGAGAGTTTTTGATTATTTAGAAGATTAAGTACTTCTTATAATTCTAAAGGATACTTTTTCTTATAATTTATACTTCATACTTCACACTTCTTATACTTCTTCAAGGTACTTCATATACTTCGGGATAGTATTTCTTATTTATTTCGCAAAGCTTGAACCGCAAGAATAGAGGCAAATACGTACTTTTCAAGTAGTATTCTTCCGCTCGTTCCTTCATCAAACAAAGATCAAAGCAACGGATTTTCCTTAAAGAATGCTCTTCAAGCAATATTGCAAAATGTAGGATTCTCGCACAACATATTTTCTTTGATTCAATTAAATCGCGAGAAGAGATTGCGAGATTCATTATTTTCCATAACTCGCGAGAATGTTCGAGAATGTCTCATGAAGGTAACAAAAGCTGCGAAATTATTAAAAGGGGTCGCGAGAAGGTACGAAATTATCAAAGAGTTGAGAGAATAGTAAGTTCAGCGGGGAGAGAAAAAGGGGACACTTTTAGGAAGAAAGAGATATTTTTGATTTTCTTTTATTTTGCTCTGAAAATATCCATTAATGGAGATTATAAATGTAATACCAATGTAACCTCAACAATCATAGTGAAGAATCGTGTAAGCTCGAACCACGTAAAATCTTATGTGTCTATTTATATTTCTAGCACTTATATTTGAAATTCATATCATTAATAAGATTTAGATCTTTGATAATTTTTCTGATTATTACGTTTTCTATGCGAAATATTCGCATGTTTTTCGAGAATAAAAATGAAATATTTAATTCTTTTTGCCTCAATCATGTACCATTCAGATCTACTTCTTCATCATAATTTTTTATGGGTAATATCTCTTTAAGTATAATCTATTCCATGGTCTATCGAGTCTGCGTCCCACATCTCTACCCTCAGGGTCCATCAATCTATATGCCCCTGTTCCAACTATCTCCTTGATGATATAAGGTCCATCCCACTTTTTCGCAAGCTTTCCACCACTTTCTCGCTGATATATCGGTGTTTCTCGCAGCACCAAATCGCCTGGTTGAAATTCGCGTGTTTTAACACGTTTATTATATTCTCGGGCTAATCTTCGCTGGTAGTTTTCCATATGCTGCAAAGCCCTTTCTCTTTTTTCTTCTAATTCATCTAATTTAGTTAAAATAATACCCGCACTAAGATTTTTCTCCCAAGCTTCTCTCTTTGTTGTTGGGATAATAACTTCTGTTGGTAGCACAACCTCAACCCCATATGTTAAACAGAAAGGTGACATTCCCGTGGCTTCTCGCCTAGTTGTGTTGTAAGCCCACACTGCATTATGTACCTGTTCGCACCATGCTTTATTGTACCCTTCTAATTTCTTCTTCAATATATCTGCGATTGTCTTATTTGTTGCTTCTGCATGCCCATTTGCCTGAGGATATAATGGAGTTGACTTTCCACATTTTATCTTAAATGCATTAAGTAACAATTCTATATTTTGTCCCTCGAACTGCTTCCCACTATCAGATACCAATTGTGCGGGAATTCCAAATCTGCATATGATATTCTCAAATATGAATGTAAAAATATCTTTGTCGCGAATGTGTTGTACTGCCTTTACTTCTGCCCATTTTGTGAAATAGTCTGTAGCGACAATCAGATATCTTCTTTGTCCAGACCCTGGTAAAAACGGTCCAACAATATCTAAACCCCATTTTCCAAAGGGCCACACATTTGTTGAAGATGTTAATAGTGCTCCAGGTGCATGTATTTTCATTCCATGCCTTTGGCAATCTTTGCAACGTCTTGATACACGTTTCGCATCTTCATGCATATATGGCCAGTAATAGCCTTGTATTTTCGCTCTGTATGCCAAAGATCTTCCACCGCTGTGATTGCCAGCATCCCCACTATGCAACATCTTTAACACTACTTCTCTTTCTTCTCGTGTCAAACACCTGAGTGAAGGTCCATTAAAAGATCTCCGGTATAGTATCCCATCTCTTAGTTCATAATTTGTAGCACAACTTTTTAATTTGTGCGCCTCCAGCCTATTTCTCGGTGTTTCTCCTCTCATCAAATATGCATGAAGTTCGGCTCTCCAATCTTCAATAACGGGTGTTTGCTCCCCATCTTCTATGATCATCACGTCTACCTCTCCTTCTTCTTCCTTATTGATTGATGGTGATAAAAGTGTATGTATCTTTATGCATCTCGCAGTTGGATCTGTCATCATACTTGAGATAAAAGCAAAAGCATCTGCGAGTCTATTATCTTTTCTTGATATGTGTCTCCATTTTATTTTTGGGATTTTCGCTGACAATTCTCCAACAAGTTTCTTGTATTTCTTTAAAGATGGTTCATTTGTAGTGTATTCTCCTTTTATTTGTCGAATGACTAGTCATGAAGTCACCGGTGAGTCACCGCATTGGTGATTCTCACATTTTCCAAAATTATTATTTCTATTATTTAATTTCAAAGCATATTATTTTAGCGAAGTAATTAATTTATCGAAGATTAATTTATCGAAGTTCTACTGTATTACAGCTTCATATTCCGTTTCATTATTGGTGGATGTAAATTCCAGTCTGAAGGAAAAAGACATTTTAGTGCCCTCTGGCGAGATCAAAACAATTCCAATTCCGTTACCTTCTCCATTTGATGATCCATCTACCAACACTTCCCATCTATCTGGCTCTGTCAATAGGTCCTTTGGGTTTCCATATTCTTCTTCTATATCCATCATTTCTTCCCTTCGCTTCATCATCTTCTAAAGGAAATTCTCGCTAGAAAATGCGCAACAATTTGTGACTTGGGTGAAGATAGTACTTCATACTTGATTTTGAAGTGTCCTATTTGTGCATTCCATCTCTCGACTCTGGATGATCTTTTTGAATTCTTCATTACTGATTCAATGGGTACCTTTGTCAATACCCTTACTGTATGTGCTTGAAAATATATGCGAAGTTTGAATGCTGCATAAACTAACGCCAAAATTAACTTTTCAATTTTTGAATAATTTTTCTCTGCGACATTGAAAGTTTTACTGATGTAGTAGATTGGTCTCTCAATTCCTGAATCTACTCGCAATAACACAGCACTTAATGCGTGCGATGTTGTCGCAAGATATAGTAATAGTTCTTCTCCTGGTTCTGCTTTTTTCCAAATAGATATATTCATCATATAATCTTTTATTCCTTGCGGGGCTTTCTCGCATTCATCCGTCCATTTAAATTTTGTCCCCTTTTTGAGTATGTTGAAAAAGTGTTTGCATTTATCTGATGATCGCGAAACAAACCTCCCTAGTGAAGCTAAGAGTCCGTTTAACTTCTGTACATCTTTTATTGTTGCTGGAGTTGGCATGTCGCGAATTGCTTGCACTTTCGCCGGATTAACTTGTATTCCCTCTTTTGATACAATGTAGCCTAAAAATTTCCCTGACGCAACCCCAAAAATACACTTCTCTGGATTTACTTTGATGTTAAACTGTCTCATTTGTTCAAAAATTTCTCTCAAATCTTGGACATGATCTTTTGCTTCTTTACTTTTTATTAACATGTCATCCACATACACCTCTAGTGTCTTATGTATCCATTTCGCAAACACTTTCTCTACCATTCTTTGGTATGTTGCTCCAGCATTTCGCAAACCAAATGGCATTTTTGTATAACAATATAATCCTCTTGGAGCGAAAAAAGAAGTATGTTCTTGATCTTCTTCAGCGAGAGGGATTTGATTATATCCTTTGTATCCATCTAGAGAAGATATTCCATCATTTCCTGCTGCCGATTCTACCAATTATGGGATATCTGGTAGTGGAAAACTATCTTTTGGACAAGCTTTATTTAGATCAGTGAAATCTATACAAATTCTTATCCCTTTATTCTTCTTTGGAACTACTACCATGTTTGCTATCCACTCCGGATATTTAGCTTGTCTTATGATTCCTGCATCAACCATCTTCTTCAATTCTTCTTCTATTTGGGGATGATACGTTGTTGCAATCTTTCTGATTCTTTGTTTGAATGGTCTTATATTTTTATCAATCTCCAATTTATGACATGCCACAGACGGATCTATTCCCGGTATCTCATCCATATCCCATGCGAAAATTTCTTTATATTCTCGCAGCAGATTAACAGTTCTTTCTTCTTTATCTTCCTCCATCTTAGTTCCGATTTTTGTATTTTGGGTGCTTCTCTGGTCCCAACATTCACTTCCTTTGTTGGTTCTGCCGCAGTGTAACTGGCCTCTGGTTCTCTCATAGGTGTCGGTTCTTTTATCTCCTTCGCAGGTCCATTCCCTTCTTCCGAAATTTCGCCAGGTATGCCTTTTCCTTCCTCTGCTTTTATCATGTAAATTCTAAATTCTTCTTCTTTCTTTGCTTCCTTCGCCATTTTCCTGTGATTTTTCCGCTTCTCTGCACATCCTTCATATTGCTTCACTTCAATTTGATAACATAATCTCGCTTTATCCACATCTCCTCTAATTTCACCGATCCTACTTGGTATAGGAAATTTAATGCATTGATGTAATGTCGACGCTCTGACTTTAATCGCATGTATCCATGGTCTTCCCAACAACATGTTGTATGGTGATTCCATATCCACCACATAGAATATTACTCGTGTTTCGATTTCTCCTAGTAAAATTCGCAACTCTATTTCTCCTTTTGGTTTTGTTACAGATTTGCCAAAGCCATGAATATGATAAGTTGAGGGAGACATTTCTTCATTTTTGTACCCCATTTCTTTGTATGCATGGTAGAAAATTATATCCACCGAACTCCCTGTATCCACCAAAGTTCTGTTTATTGTCCATTCTTCCACAATTTTTGCCGTGTTCACCTTTTCTTTCTGTGTGGTTACTGTGATTACCAAAGGAGATGTGTGTCCCAAATTTTCTTTTGGTATTTCTGCTGCTGTAAACGTAATTTTCTGTTTTTCCCAATCTCTCAAAGGTGATGTCTTCTCAACTGCTACAATTTTCTTTCCTTCAAAGTCTCGTTTATGTATTCTCCCTCTGACGTTCTCATGGAATTCATTGATCATTGTTTTTATGATCAATTTACACTCCAATCTTTTGTTAAATTTCCTGATTCTAGTTTTCTCTATTTTTACTGATTTATCCACTTGTTTTATCATTTTCTTGATTCGAACAACCTTGATAACAATCTTTAATCCTTTTCTTCAACCAGTCCCTGTTTCTAGCGCCATTATGTAGTTGCAGGAAATCCCACACTACACCCCTCACAAGAATCCACACAATCAAATCATTTTAAGATGAACAATTATAATTTTTATTGATCAAACTCCAAAAATGTTACAAGATGAAAAGGAGATAAGCTAAAGAATTACAATCACTCTAAACTTTCTCTCTCTTAATGACTTGCTCAACACTCGAAAAAGATCTCCCTCCTCTAAAGTCTACTCGGCCCTTTATATAGGACATTACATAGTGGATGACAGCTAAGCTGTCCTTTATTTTCGGATCCGGCTTGCGATATCCTCGCAAGTGTATATATGTTAGATCTCGCGATACTCCTCGATTTCGCTACATATTCATATCTTTCTTGTATTTAGGCTGTCGTCATCCGTTACGTCGTTTTTATTCCAAACCTGCGATGTCTTCGCAGTGTGTCGTTTATTGATTTCGCGAGAGTCTTGGTGTTGCGATATTCTGATCCTACAAAGATAACCAATCCTGAAATGCACAAACCTCGACCCGGTATCAACGAACGGGGAAATGATCAGACAGACTCAAACTTCTCTCTTCTCATGAAGGAGTGATCGAGTTACTCGAAGTCTGGTTCAAGATGGTCCAATCAAATTGTCGTTCATCAGGAGAGAGCCAACTGAAGAAGAAATGGAGAATCCTAGGTACTGTCGCCTTCATAGGTTCATCGATCATCCAACAAGTAACTGCAATATTTGAAGCACATCTTCAAAGATAAGGTTGATCCATAATAGCTTCAACTGGGGACTGAAGGAGTACATAAGAATCCTATCCTAATCAGAACTTTTGCAATCTCTGAACAACCGGTCAAATAAGCAGTTCAATCGTTGATCGAGCGTATCTGTGAAATTGCTCTATCTGTCTAAGACACAAAGGAAGGACATGTTTACAACACCAAATTACATTGTGCCAGACATCTGTCCATCCCGAAAATACTCCTTGAACCTTAAACCACAAACAAAGAGATGCACGACTGGGGACTGCTTACCACAGTCCATATCAGAGGAAATGAATTTGGAAGAATGTTGATCGATGCTGACACCGCCATCAACAACATTCCACTGAAAACCCTCATAGTCGCAGGCATCACTCAACTAAGCCGCTACTCCTCTCTTATCTCAATCAGAGACCATGAAGGAACGCTCAGAGATGCATGCGGTTGCATCACTCTCAAAATGAAAGTTGGCTCAAACTGGACGAAACCAAGTTTCACATAATCAGGGAAGATCCCAGATACGAAATGATTCTTGGATGGATGTGGATTCATGCCGAGAAGATGACTACTGACAAAGCGTCTTTGGTTGCACATCTCTCCAACGAAGAAAGTTCTGATACAGAAGATTTGGCGTACGTTCCATCATCAGAGCACTTGGAGGAATTTCGAACTTTGATGAGGTTGAAACAAGAACCTGCAAAATATGCATAGACATTCATCAAAAAGTCCTGCACTCAGGCAAGTCTCGTTCCTCCCATGTATATGTCATTTATTTCCTCACATGCTATTCTAGCATGGGGACTCAATTATGCTAGCATCTCTGCTATTGCAAGATGCTATAAGTTGGTAATCTCACTTCAGCAGTATTTTTACCAAGTGGTTGAATCTAACATTTCTCTGAATCGAGCATTGAGACATTCATTACTGAGATAATGTCCAAGCATGGCAAGGAACACTTTGGGCGTCTCTCCGTAGCCTTGCAGGAGTGTCCATATGTCCCACAAAATCAGAAAACTCTGATGTCTGCACAAGTGTTGAATCCCAATACCGCAGGAAAAGGAATGCTGAATCAACAGAAGATAATCGGGGCCGAGACGATCAAGCCTAAGACATTCGAAGCTTAAATAATACGACGCTTCAACGCTCAAGTATCTAAGAAGTCTTCAAATTGTACTCCAAATCAAAGAGTACACCCTCAATAATGGCGCCTCTGGCTTCAGCACAAACATCTCAACGATGACACACTGATTCACCACCGACACGATCAAAGTGAAACTGAACTACAATCGCTGAGTCTTCACTATCTCAATGACAAGACTTCTGAAGCAGATGCAACATCATTCATCCATCGATGGCACGAATTCCTTCAACATGCACTGGGGACTTGATCTTATTGGACAAGATTCAAGACATAGCAAGTCATTGCAACCTGATGTGATTCCATGAAAACATTATCAACGGAATCTCTCTACATCACGAACTTTGCACAACTAAGGAACTTCTCTCTTCATCGATCACACCCATAATGGAGACTGCTGATGCAATCTGCCGTAACAACGTCGACTCATTGATGAAGCCAGTTCACGGTAAAGTCATACTGATTAGGATAATTCGGGTTGTACTCCCAGTACACCTACATCTTAGGGATGCTCAACCCAACAATGAGTTCGTGAACATGAAGGTTCACAGAGTGGAGGAACTCCACCCAGTATCGGCATCAACAAGGATATGTGGAGGAACTCTATTCATGGTCTCAGCATCAACAAGAATTTCTGGAGAGAATTCAATCGTGATCTCAGCATCAATAACAGTCTCAGGTGCAACATCAGTTTTCATCAACTAACCATTCTCTGAAGCATTGCTCGATGAAGCGGACTTCTCCAAGCCTTAATGATTCGTGTCAAGATGTGTAGACATGAAAATATGTTCACATGAAAGTCTTCCCAAAGCTTGAACGACTGGTGGGCACAAGCCAAAGACTTCTACAAGATGTTCTCATCACCTCTGCAAATGAGATACATCACACTTCAGGCCATGGGTTTACATAAACGTACCAATTGGTGAGGAATGGGACAATGCTTCCTCAAAAAAAAAAATGTCTATGTCTCTTCTACAACATACCAAAAGGGCCCATCAATCGGACATACGAGCTGAAAGATATGGCCTTTACAGATCTACGAAATCTGAAAAATTTATACAGGATTACGAATTACAAATGTGCATGCTTCGTTGGCTAACCTATACAACTCCAAATTGAGCGATTCTTTTCTCATGTGATAACTCAGTCTCTTAGCTTCAAAAGTTGGGGTCAAGCTTCGAATTCCGACGTCGTATGAGGTTCCTACAGCTCCCAGAGCGTACAACATACAAGCAGCAATTCTTAGACGTGATTCATAACTTCCACAGTCGATCGGTGTCCACCAGGTCTTTCCACTACTTACTTAATCAAGGTACCTCCAACTTCAACAACCTAGGTCTTTACATCAATTTTTCTACCTGGGTCCTCTATCCAAGTGTTGCCAGAAGAAGAGAAAACGAAGAGGAGAGATTTAACAAAATACTGGGGACTGACGGTCCACTGATCATGACGATCAATTTCACAGTCCAAGACCCTTAGTGTAGGATCAGAATATCGCAACACCAAGACTCTCGCGAAATCAATAAACGACACACTGCGAAGACATCGCGGGATTGGAATAAAAACGACGTAACGGATGACGACAACCTAAATACAAGAAAGATATGAATATGTAGCGAAATCGAGGAGTATCGCGAGATTTAACATATATACACTTGCGAGGATATCGCAAGCCGGATCCGAAAATAAAGGACAGCTTAGCTGTCATCCACTATGTAATGTCCTATATAAAGGGCCGAGTAGACTTTAGAGAGAGAGATCTTTTTCGAGTGTTGAGCAAGTCATTAAGAGAGAGAAATTTTAGAGTGGTTGTCATTCTTTAGCTTATCTCCTTTTCATCTTGTAACATTTTTGGAGTTTGATCAATAAAAATTATAATTGTTCATCTTAAAATGATTTGATTGTGTGGATTCTTGTGAGGGGTGTAGTGTGGGATTTCCTGCAACTACATAATGGCGCTAGAAACAGGGACGAGTGAAGATTGATATTGTGAATTGGAAGGATTTGAAGTAGTAGATAAAGAATTTCATATAATTTTTAACAATTCATTAAGATTAAAGAATGGCAAGAAGAAGACATACATCAAAACAACCAACGACTGTTAGAAGGAGTAGGAGACTTGCTGGAGAAAAAAGAAATAAAATGGGAGAATCTTCAAGAGCAAACACAAGAAACAATAGAGAAAATCGGGTTCAATCGCCAATTCAACATACACCAATACAAAATAGAACTGAGGATTATGACAGAGTGAGCGTACACACTTGGCGATCGGATTATGTAGATGAAATAAGGGAAGAGCAGCAATTAGGAGGTAATGGACAAAAGGAGAGAGATCAAGAAATGATTGGAGGAATAATTCATGGAAACGAAGAGATTACAGCGTTAGAGGCATTGAGACAAACAATACGCGAAGAAAGGCGGTTAGAAACAGAAGAACGTGCAAATATGACAAGGCAAAATCATGAGCTAAGGATGGAAAACATGAGGTTACAGAACATAAGGTCAAGGAGCACTACAAGATCAAGATCAGTGAGGGAAGAAGTAAGACGAAATATGCCTGTAGAAAATGCTAATAAAGAAATTCAAGAAGAAATACAAAATTCAGATGAGGAACGCCGCGAAAGAAGAGAAGTAAGGGAAGATCATTATATCCAACATGGTGAAACTCTCCAAGATGGGCAAAACGATGGAAATCAGAGAGATAGACACCGCCAGAGGCGAAATAATCAAGAGAATGGAGAAAATCAGGAAGAAGGAAGGAGAACATTACATGGGAGAGAAGTACAAAGAAATCACCAAGCAATTCAGGATGAAATTGAAAGACATTATATTGAAAAAGCACATCTAGCTCGCGAGAGGGAAAGACTAAGAGCAGAAATGGAAGAACAAGAACTACAAGAGGCAATTCGCCAAAACAATTATGATAATCGAGAAAGGAGGCGTGAGCTTAATCGCAATAATGTTAATATCAATGAAGAATACGATAGAATACTAAGGAGAACTGAAAGACGGCAAAGAGGAGAAAATGAGAGATATAATGGTGTGCGAATTCATGAAAGGAATGAAAGAGAAGATCGCAGAGAAAGACGAGAAGAAAATGATGATCAAGAGAATCAAAACGGATATGAACGCAAAAGAAGAGAGGCGGATTTAAAAAGGCCAGTGGAAACTAATTCTAGTACAAATGAACAAATTTTGAAAGAGCTAGCGGAAATGAGAGGAATGTTAAATAATACAAAACAAGGAGGTAGGAGACAATTAGATGAAGCTATAGAAGAAGCTGCGAAAACCCCATTCACACGGGAAATACAATTAGAAGGAATACCCCCAAAATGCAATTTGCCTACATTAACCAGCATTTTTGATGGATCAACTTGTGCAATACAACATATCAAAGCTTATTTGAGATGTATGTTACAATGGGAAAATCATGACGCTATATTGTGCAAATACTTTGCATCAAGTTTAACAGGAGAAGCCTTGAAATGGTTTGAAGGCCTGCCAAAAAATACTATAGCATCCTTCAATCATTTACAGGCTATATTTTTAGGGGCGTACATAAGTAACAATTTCTCGCGATGATGTATTTGGATTAAAGCAAAGGTTTGGTGAAAGTTTGAAACATTTGACCATGAGGTGGAAGACAATGTTTAGCGACATGGCGGGTCGTGTTGATGAGAGATATCTCATTTTATCATTCATTAATGCTATGTTCGCAACCAATTTGTTATATATTCAAATTTTCAGAATTAAGAACACAATCACAATGACTGAGCTGCGAGAATTACAGGAGGAATATATTGCTCTCGGGGAAAAATAAAATGAGATGAAATCATACCCAGTTGCGAACACAAGTTCGAATGCAGCGAATGCAAGCTTGTTACCTAAGTTGATAAATACAGTGGCGAGCACCTCGCAAGGACAACCAGAGTTGATAATGGGTGATAATCAACAAAAGCTAGTAGCCATGGGGAGTCGTGACCAAGAATAATACGAGAGAGAAAGAAATTTTTATAACTGGGGTGGAAATAACAAAATTCAAAGACTTGACCAGCCGCAAGAAAATTATGGAGGTCAAAGGCAAAATTATCATAGGGGACAAGGAAGCCGCAGAATAGTATGGGAAGAAATCGAGATGCCACCTCTGAATGCTAGCGTGGAGAAAATATGGGAAGCTATAATCTTGATGGAAAATATACCAACACCATGGAACATGGGAAAGGATCCACCTCCAAGCCTGGGAAGCCATGAATTTTGTTCTTATCACCATTTCCATGGACATACGACAAATGACTGCAGAAATATAAAGAGAATCATTCTCAGGATGATAGATCAGGGAAAATTAAATCATTTTCTAGTAAGGAAAGCTCAACCTCAAGCATTACCACCTCCTCCAGAAATTCACAGGGCGAACACAACAAAAGAACGTGAAACATTTGTGATAGAAGTTGGGGCAAAAGCAAAAAATTTGTTTTGTAACTCTGTTGTACATTCGTACAAGACAATTGAAGATTTCCACGATATTACTCTCAGCAGGGTTTTCGCAAGGGATGCCAATGATAAAGAAATAATGAACACCGCGAAGACGTCGCAACTGGAAGAATGGCAGAAGCAGATCATTTCTTTTACCGCGGAAGAAGTACCTGAAGGTGGAGAAATGCATGACAACCCATTGGTGGTGAGATTGGAGATTAACCCAAAACCTAGTGATGATGAAGATGATGAAGCGGAAAACTCATGGGCAATCAATAGAATTTTAATTGATACCGGGAGTTCTGTGAATATCCTTTTTATCATACCTACAAAACCATGGGAGGAAAAGATGCAGATTTGATACCTTCAACCTATAAAATTTATGGTTTTAATGGTACTGCAAATAAGCCTAAAGGAGAAGTTCATATGAGAATTCCACTGAAAGGATTGTCTTCTGAAATTTTATTCTGTGTTGTTGATGTGGAATCACCATACAACGCATTAATTGGGCGACCTTGGTTACATGACATTCTAGGTGTAGCATCGACTTTTCATCAATGTATCAAATTCCCTCATCCAACTGGTATTGGCATCATAAAAGGAGATTGGATAGAAGGGAAAAGGTGTTATGAAGTTGACATAGAATCCTGCGAAGAAAGAGCTGCGAAGAAAAAAGATTGGAAACACAACATCAGGGAAAAACAAAAAAGTGAAAGATTGATGGTAGATACCATAGAATGGAGAGAAGAAGAAATGCTGCGAAATCAATGTTTATTGAATAAAAGAAGTGGCGATAATATCGCAAGAGATGGGAAAATAACAGAAAAATTCAAAGATATAGAGGCAGAAAGTAGCAAATATAAGAGACCTAAAGATTGAATGTGCTTATTGATCGATGAAGTAGAAATTGGAAAGAAAAATATATGATTAAAAAAAAAAAAAATTGTGAATGGTGAAAATGGAGTTGTGTAAGAGTTGATATGAAGAAGAAGAAAATATATTTTACAAATGGCAAATACGTTGCGAAAGTACAAAAGAGCTTACATATGCATAAGAATCAACAAAATAGTCAGAAAGAGGCGAACTTACTATGGCGTACACCCTAGTTCGCGAACACAATTTCGCAAGAGGCAAAGTACCTAAAGTGCGTCATAGTAGGCGGTACCTATATTATATATAACAAAGAATTAACAAAATAATCAGAATGAGACGAACCTTCATGGCGTACACCCTAGTTCGCGAATAAAATTTCGTAAGAGGCAAAGTACCTAAAGTGCGTCATGTAAGGGGGTATCTGCAGCGTGGCTCAGGGAAAAGGTTACACCGCCCCTGGAACCTGAGTCATGAAGATTGGGGGTAATAAAACCCATCCAGGAGAGATATCTTGGATTTTCAATCTAAGCTAGTGACTTAGATTGGACGACCGGGGGTCTCTTCTAAGGAGTCAGCATTTGACCAAGGCGCCGAGGTACACGGTTGAGCCAAGGGTGCCTGAGACATTTGAAGTGTCTCGGCTTATGCTGCACTCGGTCCGAAGAAAACTCCACTTAGGGTGCAGTCTTGTAACCATAAGCCATATAGGCAAAAGGGATAAGAGGCTGCGAAAATAACTGGTTGTTGTTAAGACCGGATGGGAGGAGCTAGCCTTGTATGGCAGAAGTACGCCTCCTTGAAGGGGCAACCAGGGGGAAGATAAGAGCGGCACCCTCCATTTGGGAGCTGATAGTGTCAAAAAAGACGTAAATGTCATGAGGCTTCTTACTCACGGGAGTATCAGGGCTTGTCATATTTATGCAACAATCCTGAAGAGGCAAAAATACAAAAGAGTAGATAAGACGAGATCAATGGGTCATTGCATGCAAATGTAAAGACGTCCTGCGATTTCGTCGCAAAGACGGAAATGTCATGGGCCTTTACGTTCGCAAGGATATTTAGGCCTGTCATATTTTCGCAAGAAAAATATCCCGCAGAGGCGATAATACTAAAGAAATGATAAGACAAGATCAATGGGTCATTACATGAAAGTGTAAAGACGTCCTGCAATTTTGTCGCAATAATGAGAGGTGGCAAAATAAGACCTTTAACTAGGAAGGCAAAATAAGACCACACAAGAGAAGTGATAAGGCAAGATCAATGGGTCATCACATGAAAATGTAAGGACGTCCTGCGATCTTGTCGCAATGAAAAAATTCACATAAACAGTTTGAATGTAGATAACAGAGATCTTTCATTTCAAAAAAGATATTGGAAAACAAAATGGGAATTGTTAAACATCAAAGATTGTCTTCCATGCAAGAAAGAAGAATAATAAACGAGTAAATACATCTCAAAGGTGATTGAAGTACATAAAGAAGTAACAATGCAAGAAGTAAAATTAAAAGAGAAGTTCAATTCTCAATATCAATTTTTTCGCCAGAAGGAGATACTGGATGTTCTTCAACAATTTTATTAGCCTCACCAACTTCCACACTTTCGCCAGTTATTGCATTCTCGTCAGACCCTCCTTCAACTAAATTATTATTGACAGCTTCATTAGGTGGAATCACCTCTTCATTTGCGGAATCTTCGCCACTTTCATAATCATAATCACTATCAGGAGGGTTAGGAATTTCATCATCACCTACTTCCAGAGGTTCGACAGATACAGGATTAAGAGATTTGGACAATAAGACACCATTCACAAGAACTTCAGCTTTGAGGTGAAATTGGCGAAGGAGTGCTTTCTGATGATTCCTACTCTCTATATCTTTAGAGTAAGCGAGATAATCGAATCTTCTTTCTGCCCGATCGCGAGAGCGAGCAAGAGAAGCAGCGAGCAGTCCATTTTCTTTGCGAATTTTGGCATAGTCAGATTTCAAAGTGGAAACGGAGGAGTGAAGTTTTTTCTCGGATTCTGCAAAAATAAAGAGTATAGAAAATAATTCAGATTTTTCTTGAATTCGCAAGGAAAATACAATAAATTCAAGAAAACAAATTGATTAAGGTAGTCAAATATCATGACTACCTTCCTTTTGCGAGATAAGATATTGGGTTAAAGCCAAACAACTATTCTCCAAATGATTCATGGCACTGTCAAAATTATCTCCAACCAAACCTTTCAGTCGAGATCGCAAGCTCTTTTCGTTAGAAACAAGTAAGGCGTTTTCCTTCGCAAGAGAAGAGTAGGATTCTTCTAACTTGGAATATTGATCCTTGAGTTGGCTTGTTTTTATACTTAAAGTTATTCTACCTTGGATAAGTTTATCCCTCTCAACAGTAACTTCTTCGAGTTTACTTCTCGTGAAACGAGAGAGATCGTTCTTGTTCTTTACACATTTTTTAACAGACATCAAGTTGTTGCGAGGAAATCGCCACCTTGTTTAACAGAGCTCGCTTCTCTTGAGAAAGAGTTCCATTTTCATCTGATAAAGTTTCCAACTCCAAATTAGCTTTAGTCAAAGAGTAAGAGAGGCGAGATAATTCACTACTTAGTGAGCCTTGCTTCTGAACTAAGTCAGCATTTTCTTTGGAAAGATTATCTATTTGATCAACAGAGTATATATGAAGATTATCTAATTGGTTATATTGCTCCATCCAACGTCTCTATCCATTCGAGTTTCTTCAACAACAGATTCCAACTGATATATCTCCATTTTTCGCTTCTGGTTCAAAGCTTGAAGGGCGAACAAGGGCTTGAAGATTAAAAAAAAAAAATTGAGAAAGGGGAGGGGAGTTGTACCTTTTAATTCTTCGTTCTTCTTGCGAAGATTATCACGATCCAGTGAAACATTTTGAAGTTTTTGATTCTCAAGATGGAGAGTGTCACACTTTGCAGTCATGGCTTGGAGACTATTCTTCAAAATTTTAACTTCTTGCTCTAAAGATGTTTGCGAAATTCTGTCAGAACCAAAGTATTTACTCACAATCTCGCAGACATTAGACTTGATAGGATCGACGGAGGTCTTCTTGACGTCATTCATAATATCTAATAAAACTTTGAAAGCCACGTCCATCCCCTCCAGATTTTCCTTAGTAAGAGGGATAGACTCGGATGAAGAAGTAATGACGACAGAAGAAGGGAGAGTTGAATCGTCTTCCGTCGCAGGAATGTCATATGAAGATGAAATCTGATGAAGGTTAATGACTGGGGGAAATGCAGAGTCATCGATAGTAGAAGAAGAAAAGGGTTCATTCACAACAGGACTATCATGAGGAACTTCATCTATGGAAAACTCAGACATAGGAGGAAAATCAGCAGCGACATTTTCGCAGATGGCAAGAGTAGATTTATCTTGCGATGATATTGAAGGAGGTGTTGATTTATCTCGCGATGATATCGCAGGAGGAGTTGTAAGCTTAAATATAGGAAAAGGAACAGAAGTTTCAACATTTTTAGAACGACGAGATCTTTTGGGGGATCTATCGACGTTTTTGTCATCCTGCGAATCACAAGTTAAATAAGAAACAGAGGCAACAATATTGTTATTAGAAGAGTAAATATTTCTTAATACCTTGCTATTCGCAGGCTTTCTCTTGTGTGCAACGGATTTTGGTTGCGAACCCTTGGATGTTTTAGGATTTTGGACTGTGAATTTGGTAACAGAGACGTTCTTACTAAAACAGAAACAATAAGGGAATTAATCAGAGATGAACAAAATCCAATAAAGTAATCTCAATAGAAGAGTTCAAATAGATCACATGCAGTATGATCTACAAACCTTGATGGCTCCATAAGAACAAAGAATGAGAGAAGATTTACAGCAAGATGAACAACAGCAAAAAGTTGCAGACAATAAAGAATTCACAAAGAATGCAGAGATGAAGAAGATGAAGTAAAAGAAAAGAAAGATATCCTTGATAGATATCTTCTTAAATAGACAAGAAAAGGATGACCGGTTAGCATTTAATGTGCCGGTAAAAAGGGGAATATGTAACACGTGTAAGAAGTTGTACTGGATTCACGGAAGCTTGTCGGCAGAAAATTAAAGGAAAGAAATGAACGGCCGCGGCGTTTTGAAAGTACTAGTTCTCATGACGTTCTCTCCTTCGCAGAGAAGACATGAGAAGAGGCAAGATGTAGGATCAGAATATCGCAACACCAAGACTCTCGCGAAATCAATAAACGACACACTGCGAAGACATCGCAGGATTGGAATAAAAATGGCGTAACGGATGACGACAACCTAAATACAAGAAAGATATGAATATGTAGTGAAATCGAGGAGTATCGCGAGATTTAACATATATACACTTGCGAGGATATCGCAAGCCAAATCCGAAAATAAAGGACAGCTTAGCTGTCATCCACTATGTAATGTCCTATATAAAGGGCCGAGTAGACTTTAGAGAGAGAGATGTTTTTCGAGTGTTGAGCAAGTCATTAAGAGAGAGAAAGTTTAGAGTGGTTGTAATTCTTTAGCTTATCTCCTTTTCATCTTGTAACATTTTTGGAGTTTTATCAATAAAAATTATAATTGTTCATCTTAAAATGATTTGATTGTGTGGATTCTTGTGAGGGGTGTAGTGTGGGATTTCCTGCAACTACACGTAGCACCAGACTTTCATGTGCTAATCGTTCATCATAAAAGTAATGCTACCACCTGGACATGAAACCGTGGTCATTACACCACCCCCTCTTGAGAGCAACCTCAGTTATGGTCCCGTGACCAGGGTTTCAGAAGTGATGTTTCTACAACTAACAGAAACAATATGGATGCAAGCACCATGCTCATGTATCAATCAAGGGGTCCTGATATCAAATGAATCAATGACATTGAAATCCTTCACCAACCGTTCAAGACACAAGCGAATGGTCCAAAGACACAACAAGAGTGTTTTATAACAAGCTCGTCTGATATGATTTTTTCACTGCCATGCACGAAGAGGCGAGCTGGGATAAATTGGTGAAAAATCTAGGGATGGGTCATATACGATTCTCTTTGTATGGATGTCCTCTACAACTTATCCAAAATTCACAGCAATTGGAGAAACGATCAAATATATGTGGCCAAAACATTGGACTACATGCCAGCTGAAAATTTTCTGGAAGTCTCCTGGAAGTTTACTGTTTCGCTTATTTCGCCCCTAAACATGCTCGAAACTCAAAAAGCTTCTATGTTAAAGCTTGGAAATTTTCTGGGCATGAAGAAACATGGGTAGATCGCGAAAATCTTACATCGGACGAAGATTCTACGGTGTTTTTGCTAAAAGGCTGAGTTCTGTATTTTCTGGTGACGTATTTCGGTAAAGCTTTTCACTTATTCATGGGAATCTTCATTCATTCATCAACAAATCAGCAATTTCATACTTCTATGAAGAAAATATACGATGGGTACTTACTGGAATAGTCACTAAAGTGCTCAAAGGACCGGAATTGCCAACATCACCATTGGAAACATCATTGCTTTCACTCGGTTTCGAAATCTGGGGTTTTCTTCTTCACCATCCTCCGAAGACGAATGGGAATCGTCAGTACTTCCTCGTTCCATGGAAATCTCCTCCTGAATACATCTACAACAATTAGTGGTATTTCATTCAAGGAGTGCCATGAACGATTATACGAAGAGGTACTTACATCGAATTCTTCTTTGGCGCTCGATTCAGAAATTATTTGTTCAGCAGCAATGAATTGAATACCGTCAAGGCTCGATGGAGCAAAGTTCTGAAACGAAATAACAAACATTGGTTTCATGATCCTAATTGCACGGACAAGAAAAAGTCATGATATAAGGAGCGCTAACAACTCAACAAAGAGACAGTCGGGGACTTTACAGTGTTCGAGATCATTCTATGATCCTTATTTCTGGATTCTCCACTCCGAAGACTTACTGCTATTTCTGAGTAATCCGCATCAATCGAACAACCTATTTTTCGAGCTGCTCTATCGATGTTATATTCCTCCATCAGAGACTTCATGTGCATTACTGATACAAAGTAATCAGGAGTACAACTCAGTATGAAGGATCTCTCACCGTCACTCAGAGGTCCCAGAAGCACCATTTCTTGAAGCTGCATCTGTAGAGATGTCATCTTTGGAAGTATCATCTTTGGAAGTGTCATTATGGGAACCAGTCATTCTTGCAAAGTTGCTGTGACGTCCATACAACATTCCTACTTCAGTATATCATCCGTAGATGCAGATTTCATCAAAGCAGTGGAATTAAAGCACAACAAAAATAATTAGGATGCTCACATCATCATCTACAAAATGGCAACTCTCAACTCTTACCTATTTAATTTACGGTTTCACGAACTTAGTGATAATAACGTAAAATTTCGAAAAATCTTGCTCGCTCCTCCAAACCTGCAAAGACGAGCAACACCCATTACTTAAAAGTCTGACACCTGACTTTTCACGAAATTATGAATAATTCACATAACCCTTCATGTGAACATTTACTGATTTTCTACCATGTGTGCATACACTATGAGATCATGAAATTCACGAAAACATTATTGTTTGCTTTTAAAAATTGTTTAAAATCATCTTTGCAAAATCTTTCATAAAATCATGAACAACCCATGTAAATCTTTACTGTGTGAACGGTTTTTCAAAATTTGAACAGACGCCCATTCTACAATTGTGAAAACTCAGATACAGACATTATTTCGCCATGAATAATTTTCTACTCTCAACAGTTGTTCAAAATCAAAACATTGATTTTACAAAAATATATATTTCAACGTGAAACTCACGTAAATTTGAAAACATATGTATATATTTTGCTCCCTCTCACGAGCATCCGAGAGTCTTTCAATTTTCTCAAAATCCGCATATTCATGTGTTAAAATTTTGTTTTCATGAAAGCTCATAGACAAAAAATTTATTACTAACGGACGCACGTCTATTAAAAAAAAAAACTTTTTTCTCTCGTCCGAGCATCCAACTTTAAAACGAGAGTCTATTCCATCTTGTGAAATCTCACATATTTAAAAGATAAAATTTTGATTTTCATGAAGCCTCATAAATAAAATTTTATCTACTGTAACTAAGACATGTTTATTCAAGGATTCATGTATCTTTTTCATATTAGGGATTATTGCTCGTTTCTTAAACTAACGAACGAACGTGCATATGTTTTCTAAAACAAATTTTCATGAAACTTACGCATACATGCACACATGGAATTTTATTTTGAACAACTCATGAACAACTCATGAACAACTGAACTTTAAAAACAAATTTAGGGCTTCTTCCCTTTTATATCAATTTTATTTCCAAAACCTAGTAAAGCATATATTTCCTTTTTTGGGCTCAGACCCACAAATATTAAACCGACCGAAATACGATGCCCGATCGTCCAAATTAGCAGTGCCTCATCTCTCCATACTCACAGGATGACACTCTATCACATTACCAGGATCTCCACCCGAACATTTGCTCGCATATGGCGTCATTGGAGTGAATCGGGGATTCTGAGAATGCCTTTGTAGACTGAGTTCAACCACTGATCTCTTGTCGACTGAAAATCACCATCTAGTGCTTACTACGGAACATGACTGTCCCTCACTAAAGGGGGACTTAATGTTGATGGTGGATTTTCAACAAAGGTCAAAACCGTAAAATCATGAGGCATGTTTCGACACGGTTTTCAGGCATGCAACGATTCATATTTTACGAAGCCATGATGAATATGTTTTCGAAAAGCCCCACTAGCTGAGCGATTCGATCCATAGCATTTCATCATGCCCTCTATGCAAAATAACATAATTGGGCGGTTCTCCGTAGATTGAGAGCTTAACGCCTTTAGGACGTTGGTGACACTCACTGTTGCCTGACTGCAGGAGAGAGACCCCCTCCACATAGAAGAATAGTTGGATGGCGGACGCCTTCAGGACGTCGGTGACACTCACCGTTCCCTGACTATGTGGAGAGACCATGCATAGATTCAGGCGGTTCTCCGCAGATTGAGATCAGTAACGCCTTCAGGTCGTAAACAACACCCGTGACTCCCTGACTATGCACCATTCATAATAGATGTGACGCTTTAAATGACTAATATCTTTTCTGTAATAGATTAATTCCGTCGTGACATTCACCACTGAATTCCCAGAATGATCTATTATTGCATATTCCATGGTCGAATGATCCCATGGAATGGCAATAACAATTGCTCCTATTCCATGGTCGAATCCACGGCCTGATCCCATGGAATGACAATAACAATTGTTCCGATTCCATGATCAAATATACGACTTGATCTCACGGAATGGCAATAAACTACTATATTATCTCATTATTCCAATTTCATGATCGAATTAACTGCTAATCTCATGGAATGGTAATAGATAATTTTATTACTCCGATTCTATGGTCGAATCCACGATCCCATGGAATGGTAATGCCTGGTTTATTATTCCAAGTTCATGGTCGAATCCACATACCGATCCTATGAATTGATAATAAATGACTACTCATTTTATTGTTCCGTTTCATGAACTATTCTACACTGAATTTCATGAATTAGCAATAAATACCCAACCAACGGGCATCTGGATCATCTGAGTAAACCCCACAAAAATGGTGTAAGTGTACTCAACAATGATGCACGACTGAGCACCCGGATGCACAAACGAGCATCCAAAAATATGGACAGATGAGGAATCCTACGCAAAATAGGAGAAAGCAACAAATAATAATAAAATAATAAGAGGCGCCCAGGGGCCGGGCCCACAGGCCGGTTGGCCATGCCTTAGCTGTGGCCGGTCCCATGCCTCTTCCATTATTTTGCCCTATTTTGTTATTTTTATGAACTCATGAAAAACTCCTTCAATTTAGCAACTTTCCTTGTTTGTGCAAAACTCATGAATTCCCCATAACTTCATGGATTCATGAAATAATATTATAAAATAGGGAAAGATGTGCGGGACCGAGCAACCTAGCCGGCCGGCCATGCCTAAGCCGTGGCCGATCCCACACCTCACAATCCCTAGCTTTTTATAATTCCCTAAACTCATGAAACTCCTCTGTTTCAACAAAAACTCATGGATTCTCCATAACTTCATAGATTCATGAAAAAATAATAATATAAAATTAGGGAAAGGTGTGCGGGATCGGGCAACATATCCGGCCGGCCATGCCCTAGCCATGGCCGGTCCCACACCTTGCAATCCCCAGTCTTTTATAATTGTTATTTTCCTAAATTCATGAAACTCCTTGGTTTGAGCAAAAATCATGATTTCGTCATAACTTCTCAAATTTTGCTCAAATCATGAAAAAACAAAAGCCAACAGGTCACACGACCGGCAAGCCTCTCACGACAATTTTAAATGTTAAAATAATCTTATTTTAACATTTACAAAATATTAATCAATTGAGCATACATGCTCATTCCAACAAAAAATCAAGAATTTCAAATCAAGATGAAACTCTTCAAAATTCATAATATTGCTCGAACGCACATCAGAAATTACTGAAACTCTCAGTACGGAGACACGGACACCACGGAAAGACGTGCATGCCTTCATGACCGACCAGAGTCATTCCTAGGGCTTGCACAAAGTCGGTCCCACGCGTTTTCATAATTCTGACCTAATTTGCTCAATTGCTCATATTGGGCCCAAATTCTCTTCAAAAAACCTGGGGATTGCTCAAACGACCAACAACCAGCCCCGTGACTACCAAGAGACGGTACCATGCTCTCTTGGTCGGTCCCCATATTTCATACCTAGATTTTATCACCTAATGCTGAACCCAGCAATATTTCAATAAATGATGAAACCGGCATTTAATCATCATTCTATCACCGACTGTTCAACTCGGAACCCTGGTACACGCTCACTCGAGCACTGTGCACCACATGGACGCCCATTATCCCATGTTGTCGGTCCCTCTATCACTCATGACCTATTTTCAGCGATTCATCAACTATGATCTGAAATTAGGGTTTTGAATAAATGTTCTACGAATCATCATTCTGAGCAAGATTCAAACACTAATGAATTTATATTGATTCAAAGAACCAGCATATGAATTAATCATATAATATTTGGTAATCTACCAATATTTTAATATTTTATTAGGTCACGTTACCAATAAATATTTCGTCGAATTGAGAAACACTTGCTCAGTTGCTCAAATATTGATCCAGCTATCAATATTCAGTAATTTATCAGTAATTTGTCGAGTTGAGCAATACTTGCTCAATTGCACATCAAATTATCAATATTCAGTATTTTGTCGAATTGAGCAACACTTGCTCAGTTGCTCAATTATTGATCCAGCTATCAATATTTAGTAATCAGTAATTTGTCGAATTGAGCAATACTTGCTCAGTTGCTCGAATATTGATCCCACTATCAATATTCAGTAATTTGTCAATAATTCGTCGAATCGATCAATACTTGCTCAGTTGCTCGAATAATCCACATATATTCAGTAACTCATCAATATTCAACTTATTGCTCAGTTGCTCGAATAATCCACATATATTCAGTAACTCATCAATATTCAACAACTCGTCGAATTTACAATATTTGCTCAGACGAGCAACATTAACATTCATGAATCGCTGAGCATTAACATGCTCGATTCAACAAAACCTAGGCTCATTGTCTAATCAGTCAACAACTGAAAAACTAAATACACGTCTGTCATGCAGACTCCACGATTCGTGAGACATCAATCACGTCAAATTGGGGGATAACAACTAGGGTTTTGGTCTGGCGGCCTACAACACGTGGATTTCATCCACGACGAGAAATGTGCTTAAGTTGTGTAAACGGTTGAAGGAGTTAGCAAAGTAGTGGGTGCACGATCCGTCAAGTCTCCACACGACATGGAACTGACTTTACCACAATCTTCCACTTTCCCACTCTTCCACTCATGAAACCGTCACACTTACATGGATCAAGGTGTTCACAACTCTGAAAATATAAATAAGTCTTTGAATCCATGATTAAAAACAACGAATGATCACTAGCTATCAGCAATCGTCCACACATAATTTCTCGAGTAACTACTCTCAAGAATTCATCATTCTATCAGATCTTATTCGAACTCAACAACTCACCAATTATTGCAGAAACCTTCAACACATCCACAATCCTTGATCATCATTGATTCCACACAATTCTCAGCTTCCCTCCTACAGATCAACCCATCTCCCTCTTTGCGGCTGAATTGACTCTGGAACGGCCATTGACTTGGTTTAGGCCGGAGTCCTAAAGTTTAATCTCTCGAATCTAAGCACTCCCTTTGCAGTGCATTTGTGTGAGGTTGAGCAGTTTGCTCGGTTCGAGGAGTCTCGACACGCTCGTCTCTTCATTTCCCCAAAAAACCAGCAAACCGTTTTTTCCCCATCTACATGTGTAATAATACTATGGCATTGTATAACAATGATTGAGAGCATTTTTTTTTCTTATTGTTATCACTACGGATCTTCAACAACTATGATGCTGAGTTGAACACGTTTAGAATCATGGAGTACTTGGAAGTGACGAAGTTTTCGAGTCGTGCTGAAGATGCCGATGAGATCAAGCATTTGGATGAGAAGCTTCAAATTTTTATTTATTTTGTAATCCTTATGTATTGATAGTTTTGTCACTAAAATTGACAAAGTGGGAGATTGTTAGAGCACCGCTCGGTCGAACTCGCATGCGTTGCTATCTCAAGCATGTTTGTCAATGTTAGTGATCAAAACTATAAGTCTTGATTTCTAGCTTATTTATAGATGTCTCGGACTAGGACATAGATTGTGTAGTTGAGCTTAGACTTCACGGCGTTCATCATTTGAAGATGAAGAACTAATAAGGGGAAATTGTGGAACTTTATCGACAAAAGTTATATGGAGACTTAAACTCATCTATCACTTGGAAAGTCTATTTCTACTCTATCTACTTGTTGATGGTGGATTTTCATTTAAGGTTAAAATTGTAAAAGCCAGGAAATTATGCGCTGACATCTTGTAAAAGATAAAGCCATTAATAAGTCTTGGATACTCCTTCACTTTACTAATTCACCTAGAATGGAGCATGTGGCAACAATCCCATTCTCGTGAATTAGATACACGAAATTCATCCAGGTTGGAGCATGTAGCAACAATCCCATATACCTGTGAATTTATAGCATTATTAATTAATGCGTGAGCAGCCTTGTATTTTCGTACTCATTATCAGTGCGGCATGACGACTGAGTGTTGCTCTCAGCAGAGCAACACGAACCTCCAAGCATTATAATGAAAGCATGTACGAAATACCCGTACAGGTTGCAACTCTCGGTGTGTTATACTAGCCCGATTGAGAACTCTCGGTGTGTTATACTATCCCGATTGAGCATCCGGACTATCCGTATCAGTCTGGATATGATCTCGTTCATCCAACCTCACCAGCATGATTGGATGGCCCAGATCAATTCCATAACCCCCAAGCAGGTATGGAATATTCACTGCCGAACCAACGCGGACCCCGCATGGTCGGCCTCCCCAAAATATTGGCATAGCTTGCCAAAACGTCCAAACCAGAGCGTATGGACGGAAAACCCTAAATTAGGGTTTGCGGCATATTACATGTGTCGCAAAACAGTCTCAACCATCCATCTTCGCAGGTATAGATGGAGGGCGTAGATGTATGTAGGACCAGAATATCGCGACAACAATACTTCGCGAGAGTAATAAACAACTACATTGCGAAGGTGTCGCAAGTAAATAATTTAAATGACGCATCGATGACGACATTTTAACATGAGAAAAGTGTGAAGACTTGGCGATATTTAGGAGTGTCGCAAGTAAAGACGTTTATAACATTCGCGACACTTCGCGAGATGTCCCCGAAAATAAAGGACAGCTTAGCTGTCATCCACTGTATACTACCCTATATAAAGAGTTGAGTCAGTCTGTTGTGAGGGGGATTCTTTTTTGAATTGTTAAGCAAGTCATTAGGAGAGAGAAAATTAAGAGTGATTGTAATTTCTTTAGCTCTGTTCTACATTTCTTTGTAAATCTTTCAAGAAAACAATTAATAAAATATATTGTTATTCATCTTCAAATGGATAACTAAACAAATTCGAGTGAGGGGTGTAGTGTGGGATTTCCCGCAACTACATATGCGCTAGAAACAGGGATTGACCTGTGAATTGGAAGAATTAGGGGTAACAAGAAAGAAATCTTGAATAATTTTTAACAAGTTACTAAAATTGAGGAATGGCTAGGAGAAAGAATGCATCAGAACAACCAACGATCGTAAGGAGAAGTGGAAGATTAGTGGGAGAAAGGAGAAATGAAGTAGGTGAACCATCAAGGATAGATGCAAGAAATGGAGAAGAAGGTCGAATTCAACCACCAATTCAACCACCAATTCAACCATCAACTCAACCACCAATTCAACCAGCACTAAACAGAGTAATCGATTATGATAGGGTGAGTGTGCATACATGGAGATCAGATTCTATGGAAGAAAGAGAAGAAGTACAACAATTGATGAATAGTGGACAGGAAGAGAGAAATCGAGAAGAGATGGGAGAAACAATTCGTGGAAATGAAGAAATTGCGGCATTAGAAGCGCTGAGACAGACAATACACGAAGAAAGGCGGTTAGAAGCAGACGAACGCGCAAATCTAACAAGGCAAAACCACGAATTAAGGATGGAAAATAGGAGGCTGCAAAATAGAAGATCAAGAAGTAGTAACAGATCGAGATCAGGATCGAGTAGAGAAAATGTGAGAAGAACATTACCTGCAGAAAACGTTAATGAAGAAAATTTGGAAAGAGAGTTAAATCTTGGTGAAGGAGGTCGCGAAGAGAGAGAATTAATAGAGAATCGTTATATTTTGGTGAATAATCACGATGATGGAAATCAAGAAGATAGGCAGCCTCGAGGGATTTAATAACCCAGTTAATGAAGAAAATCAGGAAGAAGGAAGGAGAACACTACATGGGAGAGAAACACAAAGGAAACAAAAGGAAATTGAAGATGACATTGAAAAGCATTATACCGAGCAAGCGCGTCTAGCCCGCGAGAGAGAAAGATTGAGAGCAGAAATGGAAAATCGGGAATTGGAAGAGGCGATTCGGCAGAATAATCATGACAATCGAGAGAGAAGGCGCGAGCGAAATCGCAACAATGGAGATATCAACGAAGAATATGAAAGAATACAAAAAAGTAGACACGAACGAAGAAGGAGGGAAGCAGAATTAAAGAGACCGATAAATTCAAATTCTGAGGCAAATGAACAAATTCTGCGAGAATTGGCAGAGATGAGAGGAATATTGAACAGCAGAAGAGAAGGAGGGAGAAGACAGTTAGATGAAGCTATCGCGGAGGCTGCGAAAAATCCTTTTACATTAGAAGTGCAGTTAGGAGGAATACCCCCAAAATGCAACTTACCAGCGCTAACTAGCATTTTTGACGGGTCAACTTGTGCAAAGACAACACATCAAGGATTACGTGAGATGTATGCTACAGTGGGAAAACCATGATGCTATATTGTGCAAATACTTTGCGTCGAGTTTAACGGGAGAAGCGTTGAAATGGTTTGAGGGTTTACCAAGGAATACAATCACATCATTCAATCATTTACAAGCTATATTTTTGGGGGCGTATATAAGCAACAACTCTTCGCGACCTGGCATTGAAGATGTATTTGGGCTAAAACAAAGAATTGGCGAGAGCTTGAGACATCTGACAGTAAGATGGAAGACAATGTGTAGCGAAATGGCTGGACGGGTGGATGAAAGATATCTCATACTATCATTCATAAATGCTATGTTCGCAACCAACTTATTATATGTTCAAGTTTTCAGAGTCAAGAATACAATCACGATGACCGAATTGAGAGAATTGCAAGAAGAATATATTGCTTTGGAGGAAAGACAAAATGAAGTAGAATCGTACCCAGTTGCGAATACAAGTTCAAGTGCTGCGAATGCAAGTTTGTTACCCAGATTAATACAAACAGTGGCGAGCACCTCGCAAGGGCAACAAGAGAGAGTGGTAGATGACGAACGTACCAAAATTGGTAGCTATGGGAAGTCGCGATCAGGAAGAATTTGAAAGAGAAAGAAATTTCTACAACCGTGGCGGAAATAATAAAATTCAAAGGCTTGATCAACCGCAAGAAACCTATGGAGGTCAAAGGCATAATTCGCAAGAGACTTATGGAGGCCAGAGGCAGAATTATCATAGAGGACAATAAGTCATAGAGTCGTATGGGAAGAAATCAAAATGCCACCATTAAATGCTAGTGTGGAGAAGATATGGGAGGCTATAATCCCGATGGAGAATATACCCGCACCATGGAACATAGGGAGTGAACCGCCACCAGTGATAGAAGTCACAAATTCCGCTCTTACCATCGTTTTCATGGACATCCGACAAATGACTCGCCGAAACATCAAAAGAATTATCCTTAGAATGATTGATCGGGGAAGTTGAATCACTTTTTAAAAAGCGAAGAGAAGGTTCAACATTTACCGCCGCCACCATTGAAGGGAAAAGAAACGTACATGATAAAAGTTGGGGTAAAGCTAAAAATTTGTTTTGCAACTCCATTGTTCATTCATATCGCACCATTGAAGATTTTCATGATAACGTACTCGGTAGGGTTTTGCGAGGGATGTTAATGATAAGGAGGTAATGAACATCGCGAGGAAATCGCAGATTAAAAGAATGGCAATTCAGATTATCTCTTTCTCAGCGGAAGAAATACCCAAAGGTAGAGAAATACATGATAACCCGTTGGTGGTAAAACTGGATATTAATCCAAAACCCGTTGATGGGGAAGATGATGAAGCGAGAAAATTGCCGGGCGATAAATAGAATATTAATCGATATGGGAGTTCGATCAACATCCTTTTTACCATACTTACAAGACTATGGGAGGAAAGGATGAAGAGTTGATCCCTTCAACATACAAAATATATGGTTTCAATGGTACCGCGAACAAGCCGAAAGGAGAAGTACACATGAGAATACCGTTGCAAGGATTGTCAACTGATATTTTGTTTTTGTGTGGTCGAGGTGGAGTCCCCTTATAATGCATTGATTGGAAGGCCATGGTTGCATGAAATTCAGGTGTGGCGTCAACGTATCATCAGTGTATAAAGTTTCCCCATCCTAGTGGTGTTGGAATTATAAAGGGAGATTGGATAGAAGGGGAAAAATGTTATGAGATCGATGTGGGAGAGCTGTGAAAGAGAGCCGCAAAAAAGAAGGGATGGAAGAAGAATATTAAAGAGGAACAAAGAAAATAAAGATTGATGGTAGATAGCATAAACATAAGGAGGGAAGACACATTGCGAGGAGAAGATATGACGGCAGTTGAAAGTCATGCTGGAAAAGAATTATTCAGAGGTTTTAATGATACAGAGGCAGAGGGAAGCAGGAATAAAAGGTGTAAGAAGTGAATAATTGCGAAAAGTAACAAAGATAAAGTGGCGAAGGCACGTCAAGGACAAGAAGAATAAAAGGTAGTTGTAGGCGCTTTGCGAAGTGAATGCATGAAGGCAGTTGAAAAATTGCGATGGAAAGGAAACGATAAGAGATTTGAATGGTGAAAAGGCAGAACAAGAGATTATTCAAAGTAAGAGGAAGAAACAATAATAGAAGCAGAAACATGTGAAGATCTCGTAAAAAAAAAAAAAAAAAAAAATGTATGCAACTTTGATTGAAGAATTGAAAAACGAAAATGATTAAACAATGTAAGATTGTGCGATAGCTTCTGCAAAAATGAATGAATGCTTGAATGAATTAACAAATATGAATGAGTGAGTGAATGGGACGAACCTTTATGGCGTACACCTTAGTTCGCGAATGATATTTCGCAAGAGGCAAATGTAAGACCTAAAGTGCGTCATATAAGGGGGTATCTCTTGACATGGCTCAGGGGAAAGGTTACACCGCTCCTGGAACCCGAGTCATGGAGATTTGGGGCCCATGAAAGCCTATGGTGGAGATACCTTGGATTTCCAACTATATATATAAGGTTATACCGGTTGGACGCCCGAGGGTCTCTTCCAAGGAGTCGTATGACCAAGGCGCCGAGGTACACGGTTGAGTCAAGAGTGCGGGGAGCATGGAACTTCCTTACCACTCTTGACAAGTCTTGCACATGCTGCACTCGGCCCGAAGAAAACTCCACTTAGGGTGCAGTCTCGTAACCATAAGCCCTATAGGTATAAGGGATAAGAGGTCACGAAAACAATCGCTTGCTTTGTTAAGACCGGATGGGAGGAGCTAGTCTTGTATGGCCGATGTACGCCTCCTTGAAGGGGCAACCAGGGAGATGATAAGGGCGGCACCCTCCATTAGGGAGCTGATAAGTGTCAAAAGACGCAAATGTCATGAGACTTTACTTTCGCAAGGAAATATAGGCTTGTCATATTTGTGCAATGATCCTGTAGAGGCAATAATACTGACGCAAGGATAAGGCGAGATCAATGGGTTATTGCATGGAAATGCAAAAACGTCCTGCGATTTCGTCGCAGAGACGATAATGTCATGGGGTTTTACACTCGCAAGAGTGTTTAAGCCTGTCATATTGTCGCGAATAAAATATCCTGCAGAGGCAAAAATACTCAATGATAAGACAAGGTCAATGGGTCATTACATGAAAATGTAAAGACGTCCTGCGATCTTGTCGCAACGAGGGGTGGCGAAATAAGACCTTTAATTAGGAAGGCAAAATAAGACCACACAAAAACGATAAGGCAAGATTAGTGGAGTTCTTCATTTATGGAGACATTCTGCGGTCTTGTCGCCATAGCGAGCTTCAATATGCTTACGAAAACAGACAACAGAGGTAGATCTCTCATTTGGGAATGAATAACAGAGGCAAGTATGGGAATGAATAGGATAAGGTTTTGTTATTCATTTCCATATGAGGAATTTATACATTCATGATATTGGTAGTCGAATTATAAAAGAGAATTGTTTGATTAATATGTGCAAGTAAAGAAAGCTAATATTGAATTCATATTTGACAATCCAAGAAGATTGAAAGAGTATATATATTACAAGTAGCAAAAGAAGAAAAAGAAGTTATTTCTTTGAAGGATCATCTTCTTGGTCAGATTCTTCAGTTTCATCATTCTCTTCGCCAGATTCTTCTGCTTCGCTAGCATCACTATCAGAGACATCTGAGAAAAGTGTATCTTCAGGAATATCCTCGCGAAGACAAGGATATGAACTAAGAGGAATCTTGTGATCATTGCAAACTATCTCAATAGTTTGATTGCGAAAACGAACTGCATAATTATTAAAGTTCGCCATCAGAATTTGCAGCTTGTTTCTTCAGCTTAGAATATTTGTTGTTGCGAAGAGAAAAGTCTTGTGCGAGTTGTCCTTTTTCAGACTCAAGTTCTTCAATCCTTGTTTGAAGTCTTTTCTCGGATTCTGCAGAACATATGACAATATATTAACAATTTAATAGCGATGCTACGGAAATAAAAAAAAACAGTAAAGCATAATAAACAACCTTCTCTGTCAGATATCATATCCTTAACCAAGGCAGTATGCTCGGCATGAAGGCTAACATCAACACCTAAGTTATTCCTGGCATTATCTAGAACCTTCGCAGCCCAAGCAAACTCATCATCATTATTTATAACAAGAAGTGAACGAACTTGTTCTTCTCGCTCAGTAAGTATGGCATTCTGGCGAAGGGATTCATCTCGTTCAATTTGTACTTCGAGAAGAGACTTTTGAAATGCTGCTAATGCCTGCGCACCCCTATTAGCAGTACGGTCTTTTTCATCAATAAGGCCACTAATTTTCTTCCTTTGAAGCTCAATTTTTCTATGGGAATCAAGATACATTTGTTTAAATCGATTGGCTAAACCTAAACTAGCTCTATGCTCAATCTCTGAAAGGCGACATTTGGTTCGAAGTTCATTCAATGAAAGGGAATCAATTTTGTTTGATGAGTTACTTAAAGACTCGTTGAGATGGGTGAGAAGAACGTCATTATCCATGGGCTCGGGAAATGAATGGAGAAGAATAGCTTCATCAGAGAGATTATATATGTCCTAAAAATAATAAATCAGGGAAAGAATAATAGCCGACAAAGTAAAGATGACTGGAAGAATAAAAATTTTATACCATAAAGCTGCTGATTTGCACTCTGAAGAGTAGATACTTTATTCTGTTGAGAAGTAAGCTCAGCCTCCAGCTGTTTAATTCTTTCATCTTTCTTGCGAGATGTCGCAGCTTCAACCTCTAGTTCTCGGATCTTCTCTTTAAGTTGCAAATTTTTCAATTCAAGACTGTGGCGTCTCTTCTCGAGGTCTGAGGCAACAACAAAAGAAGCTCTCCCAGACTATAAAGAAAAATATGGGAATGATTAAGATAAAGCTTATAATTGAAGTCACAAAGAAACAAAGGGTTATGAACATACCAAAGCAGTGAGGGCATTTAAGTGACTGGAGGTCAATGTTCGGGAGATTCCGCGAAAGGACTCATTATCCTCTAATAGCGGGGCATCGCAGATTTTAGCGAGAGCTCCGCAAGTAGCAGTTAGATGATCATCCCCTAATCCTTGCATGGAATCGGAGAAGACACTGGACAATTGCGCCATAACAGAAGTAGTCAAGCGATTCTCTTTCGCGGAGGAAGTACCAACCTCATTTTCACCCTCATCAGAATTTTCATTGGTTTGAGAAGAGAGCTGGGTTTTCCATTTTTAGAAAGCGGAGCAGAAGACTTGTCCTTGCGAAAAGTAGTTTTATCCATGCCTGTAGCCTTCGCAGCCTCAGCCTTCGCAGCTTCAGCTTCTTCAACTTCAACCTTCGCATACGCATGAAGATAAGAAACAGAGGAAACAATATTGTTTAAAATAACAAAAGAAAATGTTTCTTACTTCATCCGTGAGCGATCGAAGTATTGCCAGGGTACTCGGCTTTGGATTTTCTCTATATTTCTTTCTCATTCTGGTGATCTAAAATTTTTGAAAGTTAATCAATAAAAGAGGAAGAAGATGTCGCAAAGCGAAATTGAAGAAAGGGAATATACCTCTTTTGTCTCCTCAGGCCACTTAAATTCCCAAGGATGATAGTTTGCGAGGTGTGCAGGGAGAACATGTGAACCTGCGATGTAAGGTCCACTCAAAAATAAAGGAACAACCCACCATCTCTCATCCTTGGAATGACGAGGAGTATTATTGTTGCCCGAATGCCAATCAATGTCTTGCATAAGCAGTTTTTCGGCATCAACATTATCATTCTTTTTCAGTCGAGCACCCCAGCGAGATTTATCATTTCTCATATTTATAACTGAGTAATTTGCAAAGAAATTGTCCACGGTATACTTCTCAGTAACTATTTGTAAATTTACAAACTCAGGATCCCTAACATTATTAGGATATAAAGATCCTTTACCAGCGCCGCGATTTGCGAATTCAAGCATTAAACGGATGCAGTCGCCACTCAATTGATAGACAGCTCGCGAGAATTTCTCGTGAGCAAGAATTTCATAAAATAATGGCAACTCGGGATTATACGGAGGAATGGGAGTCCTGCGAGAAGTTGACCAATGAGACTATGATTTTATGATCATCACATTGATGATCATAAAACAATTTTGCAGTAAAGAATAGATGAAGATCCTTGATTGGGAATGGTAGATAAAGTGAAACCCTTTTCCTGTAATTTCTTTGAACATCAGTAAAATGAGGAGTGTATACGACCAAGTGAAGCCATTGTTAGAAGTATGGGAATGAATAGAGAGTTGAAGATCAAAAGAACGAGAAAAGTCTAGGATGTGGTAGGAAATGGAGCGCAAATTGCGGAAGGAGAGAGAGAGTTAAAGAAAATTTGCGAGAAGGAAAATAAAAGAGAAAAAGAGAAGGGTGAGAAAGCTATATATAGAGAAGAGAATTCTCGAGAAAACAAATGCATTTAATGCGAGATGGGACGTGAATGGTCAAGAATAAACGGTTGAAAGAGACGTGTCAAGAAAAGAGTGGAAGAAGAAACACCGTAATAAATTCCGTACATAAACAAAACAAGTAAAAAGAATAATCGCGAGATAAGGATGAGCGATTACGGCACTTTAAAATATTGGTTCTCATGACATTCTCTTCTTCAGAGAAGACATGAGAAGAGGCAAGATGTAGGACCAGAATATCGCGACAACAATACTTCGCGAGAGTAATAAACAACTACATTGCGAAGGTGTCGCAAGTAAATAATTTAAATGACGCATCAGATGACGACAGCCAGAACATGAGAAAAGTGTGAAGACTTGGTGATATTTAGGAGTGTCGCAAGTAAAGACGTTTATAACATTCGCGACACTTCGCGAGATGTCCCCGAAAATAAAGGACAGCTTAGCTGTCATCCACTGTATACTACCCTATATAAAGAGTTGAGTCAGTCTGTTGTGAGGGGGATTCTTTTTGAATTGTTAAGCAAGTCATTAGGAGAGAGAAAATTAAGAGTGATTGTAATTTCTTTAGCTCGTTTCTACATTTCTTTGTAAATCTTTCAAGAAAACAATTAATAAAATATATTGTTATTCATCTTCAAATGGATAACTAAACAAATTCGAGTGAGGGGTGTAGTGTGGGATTTCCGCAACTA